>JAMXBB010000010.1:39958281-40558281 GCA_024138015.1 Lumnitzera littorea
AAAAAGTACAGTACTGGAGAGAAAATGTGGAATGTTTTGATGGACAATTGAGAGAAAATTACAGTTGGAAGGACTAAATTCCAGTTTTCTCTAAAATGGAAAAATAGATGATTTCATTGACATAGAAGGGGGCTATATTCTTTAAGAAACGGAAAGGAAAATGGAGGAAATTGAATTGAATTGAGAGAGTTACCAAAATATATAAGCTTTGGAATGGAGATGTTGACTAATAGGTTAATGATAGTATAGGTTCCATGAAATTATGTCCTTGTAACACTTTGGACCCTTGATTTCTTTTTCTAGGTCATTTTTCTTGTATGCTGAAGCGTTAAAAATAACAATATTATTGTTGCACCTATGCTATTAAGGTCAAGCATTTTGATGTTACTTAATGCACAAATTGCCTCTTTGTGATGCATTGGCTATTCCATAATTGAGCTTCCCAGCGGAAATGCAACCTATAAACAAAAGCCAAACTAGTAGAGCTATGGAAATGTGCAAAATTGGTTGGGTGTTTTTTTGTGAGGGTTAAAGGTAGGAATGGGAAGAGTGGTTTGGTTTCTCCTGTTCCCCAGATATGGATTCTACTCAGTGCTTTGATATAAAAGATGATGTTATGAGTTCCTAGCCCAGTCTTTTCCTTCTATGCTGTGCCACAAGGTTGTATGCAATCCAACCACTATTCCAAGATATGCATTCATCCTGTGATTAGCATGGCTTGAAAAGCTGCATGGCTTGAAAAGCTACAGGCTTTGGACCCTGTGCTTAGATGGAGAACTACCATTGCCTTTGCTTGCTATATGTGTGCAAGTGTGACTGAAGCCTACACTTACCTGTTCTTCAATTGCCAGTTTTCGTCCCAGGTTGGGGCACAAATATGTCTCCTACTCTTCCTTAATTGTCCATCTTTTTACATCTCATGGCTTGGCACCACAAATGGTCTTGTTGCTATAGAAAACTCAAAGTTGGCCCTTATAAAAACATGGAGAGCAACTTTAGCAGTAGTAGTATACTGCATTTGGTGTACAAGGTATAGTGTCCACTTAGTGAAACTAATTCCATCTCCAATCTTGCTGGCCAACCATATTTTAGCTTATGTTAGGCTTATATAGATCATTTTAGAGTTTCCTTTTGTTTCTGCAACTTTTTGTTAACTCTTGGTTTTTGTAAGAGTTTCTATGTAAACCTTCTTTCTACATTCAAGATTTTTCTACTTATCAAAAAAGGAAAAGAAAAAAAAAAGAAACAATTTCTTGCTAGTGCAATCCTCTAAATGGTCCTTCCATAAGAATGTGGAATGCTCATGGCTAGAAAGTTTCCTATCCTTCCATGTTTCTATTCAACAATTGACATTTCGAAAATGATAGAGAGTAATGCATGCATGAGAAGCTGACTAGGATGAGATCGCAGAGGAAGTTTGACTAAGCGGTCAATCAGCCACGATCAATTGAGGTAGCGACTGGTCCAGCAAAGAACAACTTCTAGGGTCTCACGAAGATCTATGACCTTAATTTTCTATATTATTTCCTTTATATTATTAAGCTTAATTAATTTCTTTTTAGAATTTATATTATTTTCTTCCATACTTATTATAGAAAATTCATTGTTTGGCAGTTTCCATTTTTATGTATTTTTCTAGTCAATAGGGTATATTTCCTTCAAGTTGTTTCCTTTTTGTTGAAAGTCCCTATTGTTTTGTTATGAGTCTACATATATAGTTATCTTATGTAAAAGAATATTATTATTAAATAAATGAATTTGAATATTATTAAACCTTTGTGATATCTAGTAATTAGTGAGATGAGTGTTCTCCTAATTCACAAATATTGGGAGTGTTTTCTTTCTCTATTCAACTTAAAATCTTATTGATCTATTTTAAATCGTGGTGAATCTTGTTGATTGGATCCATGATTCATATCGATTCCTTTAACACCCATGGGAGAGTTTTGTAAGTCGTATGTAATGTTGATTTATAATTTGATAATGGACCGGTTTGGTTTTAATATTTGTGCGAAATATCAAATGATGATTTTGTCTACATCCCGTTTATTTTCAATCTCATGAAACCTAAAGATCTTAGAGTTACCTTTTTGGCTATTTACTGGTATTGAAAAACCCTATATCTAAGGTTTGCTATTAGTTGATATCAAAGCAAGTTAGATTCTCATTATTTGATATTGGTGCCTCAAGATTTGATCTGAGTGGCTAGGGAAGAGCACATACGTTAACTGATATCACATGAATCAGGGGTGGGTTCGAATTGTAAGATGGTTTGAAAGGAAGAATGGAGGTCGAAGGTCGAAGGTTGAAGGTTGAGCAGAAGGATCTCATGCATTGATGTAGGATATAACGTACCAACGTCTTATACGAACTCGAGCTTTATTTGATATGATGCACGTGTATTGGAAGTCACTCACCACTAATGTACGCTCATATGGCCTATATGAGAGTAAGGAGAGTAAATAGGAGAACACTTAGCTCAAAAAGGGAAAAGTTCTTTATTTAATATTCTTGATTGATGCAGCTGATATGAAATGGGGGTACTTATACATCTCAAGTAGGATAAGTTCTAGGTTATTACAAATTACTGAAAAGGATTCCTTCCTAAAAAAGAAAAGTGCATATTACATAAGCGCAAATTAGTACACAAATGAAAAGGAATATCCTTTGTAAAGGATAAAGGGTGCGACACATGTTCGCTTCTTAGTCTGGTGGTCTAAATAGGTGTTGGATGATGAGTGCTAGGTAGAGCCAACTCATTCGGCTTCAGGTCGGCAGCTTGGTAGGTCGGGGGCTTAGAGAGCACTTGTTTTGATAGTGGGAATTTGGCAGCTTGAGCCCGGCAATGAGTCAACTTGTGCTTGAACATCTATCAGCTCGAGCTTCGACATCTGTCAGCTTAAGTTTGGCACCTATCATCTTGAAGGCAAGTAGGTTCAATGCTTGGTTCTGATTGAGCTCAACAGCGTTGGTGGGTTCTTCTCCTTTTGCTTGTGAAATAGTGGATGGATTGGGGGAGCTTGGAAAACAAACTGGGTCAACTCGGAGGAACTGCTCTTCTTTTAGAATTATGTCCTTTAGGACAGCTTGGCGCACTAGAGAAGCAAGTCCTTGGGTGCAGGATCTCGTAATTAGTCCTTGATTACTATCAAGATCCTTGCTTTATGCGATTTAGATACGTGAAGGAATTTTGTTGTAAGTGTGTTTTCAATTTTCATATTGGAGCAAAGATAGAGTTGAGTTTTTATAAAAAAGGGAGGAAAAATTCATTGTTGGTTGATTGATTTGTATTGGATTCAGTGTGAGGTGGTTTCATAGAACTTGAAAGCAAATCCAACGTTTGTAGCATGGTTTTAGTTGTGGCACAATGGCGAGATCCTACATGACTGGCAATCAACCAAATCCATTGTGACCTACAACTAGACATATTTGTAAATCTACTGAATTTAGAGAGTTTTGGTTGATAGAACACATGGTACATGAATATATTTTGGATTATTGGAGAAATTGAATGTTCGATCACAATAGATGTGTTGATTTAAAATTGCCTTTGGATTATTAATTTTTACTAATGGAGGGAGAAGCCAGATTCGATGACAAATCTTCCTGAAGAAAGGGGGAATAATGCATGTATGAGAGGACGACTAGTACAAGACTGTAAAGGAAGGTTAATTGGGTGGTCAACCTAAGGGATTGTTCTAGTGAAGATCATCTTCCAGGCTGGTCATGTGAAGATCTATGACCTTAATTTCCTATGTTATTTACTTTATATTATTTAGCTTAATTAATTTCTTTTAGTAATTTTATTTATGTTATTTCCTTCCATAGTTATTAGGGATATTTTATTATTTGCTAGTTTCTATTTTGTGTATTAGTTTAGTCAAATGGGATATATTTCCTTTAAGATGTTTTCTCTTTTGTTGATGGTTCCTAGGGTATTGTTATGGTAAATATATACAGTAATCTTATGTATCATAATATTATTATGGAATGAATGAATTTTTAGTAATATTAAACCTTTGTGGTTGCTATGGTTTAGGAGATGAGTGTCCTTCAGATTCATGGATATTAAGTGTGTTTTTTTTCTTTTTTTCAACCAAGCTCTTATCGATATGATTTTAATTTAGGTTGTGATGAACCTTGTTGTTGGGATTTGTGAGTTATACCATATTCTTTTTAATGCTTATGAGAGTTTTATAGGCTGTGCATAATATTGATGTATAATTTAATCATAAATCAGTTCCATTTCAAAATATGTGCATAATATCAAAAAGCAATTCTATCCATATTACTTTTATTTTTAGTCTCATAAAACCTAAAAACCTTAAAATTATCTTTTTCCTCTTTATTAGTATTGACAAACCCTATATCTAAGATTCTCTATTAGTTGGTACTAGAGCAAGTCAGATTTTTATCAAAGGATCAGTAGCTTGATTTTGATATGATGCAATTTTGGAATTTCATACTTTTTTGCCGTTTGTTACTTTGAAGATCTAAATTTAAACATAAATGGAGAAAACCTTTTACGATCTGGGAAATGCTTATTTCATTCTCTGTTTTATTTTTTGAGGCCTCTGCTAGGTTGTGTACTAGAGCTTCCATGGCTATGACTGACTTACTTTTGGTGGAAATTGAAGAAACTTAAAGTTGGATACAATGGAAGTTAGAGGCAACATGATAAACAGTCTAATAGATATCACTGTTTCCTGTCATTGTTATCACCCTTGTGTTTATCCAAGTTTGTTCTTAACCATTTAATTCTAGTGCTTTTGTTGTTTTGATGGAAAATAAAGTTTCATGTCCAAATCTTGTTAGACCAACTCTTTCCAGCCATTGATTTTATCATCAGACAGAAATCTTAGATCTCAGTTTTAACTTTGAAACTTTGACCGATGTTCAGTTTAAACCTTTTGAGGGTCTGGTTCATTCTTATAGCTTCTAAAGATTGTATGATTGAGCCCTAAAATTTCTGAGTAAGATTAGATTTGGCCTAAAACTTTTTAAAAGCTTGCAACTCAGTCTACTTTGTTAGTGATCAGCAGATTACCCCTTTCAATCTGGTTTATCAAAGGCGCAATCACAAGGGGAAAAAGACATAGCTTCTGTTGTTGTTATCATGCTGTTATTTGTTGTGTTGTTGTCAAGATTCTGTTTTCATGTGTATATTGTGTGTGAATATGTGTTAAAAGTGTATGTATTAGTGTTGTTACTGTGTGTAATAAGTTTTGCACGTGGAGACCTGATCTGGTGCTGTTGTTTATAGGTCTGTGCAGATATGTGTCAGTTGTGTATGAAGAGAGAATAGGGTAGCTGGGTCAAGTGGTAACCGCCATTCTTTGTAATAAAAAGACAGAAATCAATGAAAGAGACCAGCCTATTTTCTCAACATTTTCTAACTTTATGAGATCCTTGGGTTTTTTCTGATGAGCCCGCACTTTGCAAAAATCATAGGCAAACAAGTAAGAAAACCTAAACAGCCCCAATCCTGTGGCATAATATGTGCAGGAAACATTCTCTGGAACATGTGGCATGCCATGTGTGCAACATGCACTGAATTGCATGCATTTTAAAAGATAAAGATTAGGTTTCAAGGTAACTTGAAAAATGACTTGCAGATTTAGACTGAAATCATACTTATTGACCAGGTAAACTGACTTTTTTCCCAATGGACATTTTGCTAGATTCTGCATAAGCTAATAAGTAATTTAGTTTACAATATGTGAATTGTAAATGGCTAGATTATAGCTGTATTCTTATTTTGTAGCTTCACATCCAAGTCAAAAATAAGTCTGCATAACTTGTTAAAAGTCAAAATTTATTTTGGGCAAGTTAATAGTCGAAATTATTTTAAGCATGATTGCTTATGTTAAGTATAGAAAGAATGAACTTGCGTTTTGTTTAGTATACTAAAGAAGGAACTGGATGGTATTTTTCAATCCTGTCTAGTTTTTGAGGTGACTCCAAATATGATAAAGCTATATAATGAGAATGATAATACAAGTTTCATCAAAATCATGATGTAATTCAATGCCCTTCAACATTGATTTGGATAGGATCATGGTTATTTGAAGTTTAAATGGCACTAGCAGATGCAGGATAATATAGGGAAAATACCCTCATTATCCTATCCCATTTGGACTTTTGTACAGATTGCCTGGATGCAGCGGTAGTATTTATTTTATGAAAGCATGGAAAAATATACAATTGCATGATAAGCCTTTTGATACACCTAGGATCAGGATCTGAGCATTTTATTGCATTTCAAGCTTAAAATAAATTTGCTAATTCTTTTAAGCTGTTAATCCATACTGAATTGTATCATTTATGATGGTGAAGCTCAAAGTTTATTTTTAACTATCTATCTTCAAATCAATAGCTTGTTAAATAACTTGGTTCTGTTGTGCTTTCTTAGAATTTTTTGCATTAAATCCTATTACAAAATGTGTTTCATTGGTAATTTTGAGTGAAGTATTGTTTTGTTGCCTTTGTTTCTTCCAATTCTTTTTGAAACAATCTCTAACATCAGCTCTTTTGACCCCTTATTTCAAATTTAAGTAGGAAGCAGACACGCTTCAATGCAATTATCCAGAACATTTTCAGGCTTGACAAATCTCTTGTTTAGCAGGAGGTATGTTCCATAATGTGACTGTATATAATTCCCATGCAGCAGATCATGTATTTTTCCCTTATAGCACTGTTACTTGGAGTATTAGGGCAGTAGCAGTACAGGATATATTCTATAATCCTTCGACTTTTCTGTCCAAGGTCAAGCCAAGACATGCTGGTTTCCATCTTGTAATGATTTTTCCTTTAAGCTTGGAGGATCTAGTCTTTTCTGTCCTTTGCTTTTTTTTTTTTTTTTTTAACTTTGTATATTTGCTTGTTAAATTTCTATGTATAAAATGAAGTGTTGGTACAATGCACCAAATAGAAAGAATTTTATTGCATAGAAAGCTCAAGCCACAACAGTACAATTTCATACAATCTACTCATATATTATCTTACAATATGTATACTTTGATACCAGCTGTGGTTTTTCGTCCTTTCACTATTTACTTGAGATTGATCTAGGAACTACTCATGGACAATAATATTTGCTTCTTCCCTAATGTTATGAATTCTAGTGGAATTACCAGACAAAAAATCCTAATAGATCCATATATTGCAGATTCCTCACGATGTAAAATTGTTCAATGTTGAGATTTATTGAAGTGGAACAAGCAAGGTAGTGTTCCTAGGCTTTAATGAGAATGATTAAACTTTTACTTCTTGAATTTAAAATTCTTTGTCTAAGAGCAATGATCCAAGTCTATGAACATCAAACTAAAAGGTCTATGCTCCCTTCAACATGGATGAATGCTGATTTAACACGTTAACTGGAATTGGTAGGATCAATGGCTTTTGCTGTGATTTTATACATTTTGTTAGGATTTTGGTATGCAACCTGGTTATTATCTGGATATCTTTAAGCTTCTAAATTGTAAGGATGTGAGAATCTAAGATCCTGCTTGGGACTAAGCAACCATAATTTTGGTAAACAATGTTTTATGATGCTTGCATGCTACAGGTATAAAGCTGGTTATTTAATAGCAGTTTTGTTTAAATATTCAGAAATGTTGATCTAATGGATGGAAAGCGCAAACATCTAGTGCCTGGAGAATTGTCTCCTTGTAGACCAGTACCAGAACACATAAAGAGACCTCCATATGTCAATTCACGTCGAGCACCAGGGGTAGCTTGCAAACCTGAAGTGCATGATGCAAAAGGAATAGAATGCATGAGAGCTTCTGGAAAGCTTGCAGCACAGGTTCTTCAGTTTGCTGGCACCTTAGTGAAGGTACAGTTCCTACATAGGCATTTTATACAAATAATTTGTCCTCTGTGCTTCTTAATCACTTGCATGATACTGTTGTGCTAAGAGACTGCCTTTTAAAATTATCTTGTGGATGCTGATATAAGATGGAATAATGGATACAGGCTATTCTTAGCCTTGAAAAGTTAACTTCCTCTTGCCTAAACTTTTTAATTGGAAAATCATCAATCTTCTTGCTGGTATTGCACAAAATCCTGTATCATTGTAGATAAAACACTGAAGGGTAGTTTTTAAAGGTAAAAGATGGAATATAGAGATATAAAAATAGTTTGATGGATATAAATTTTCAAAAGATCAATATCTATGCACTTCAGACTGCACAAAGTTTTTTGAGTAAAATATGGAACGTGTTGGAAGAGTAATCTATAGTTTCCTAAGAGAAAGGAAACCTGGTTTTCAAAGTTTATGATGGTTTAACCCTATCTATGAAGTCAGAATGAATGGATGGCAACAGTGTTTGATGGCATGAGATCCCATTCCAGCATGTTTGCTATTTAAAAGGCTGCTCCTGTTCTACAAATAAAGCTTGTGCAGCAGTGTACTACTATGTTTGGCCAGAAAGGAATTCAAATAGACTTGGAGAGAATCACTTAGGTGTTAAGGAAGTGCTTAGAAAGATTGGATACATTACTTAGACATTAGTGTCTAGTCCTACCTTAATGTCTCTTTCTCTGTCCTAATACTTTTGCTCGAGCTTCTTTGAAGGTCTTGGCTCATGCACTCCCTTTTTTCTGAGTATATCGTTGAATACTTATCTGGTTGTGACCTTATAGTCTGCTCATTTTGTTTTTGTATAGTACATAATTTTTTGTACTCTTGTAATTTCTTATTAATAATATCTTCTGAACTTATCTGAAAAAGAATCTCTTGTTCATTGGTAATGGTGTGTTGGTAGATATGTGAAAGGAGTTCTTGATGTGGAAATGGTGCTATAAGCTCATGCATAGAGAAGGACAAGTGACAAAGGGAGAACTGAATTTTTGAGGTTTTGAGACATAGGGAGATGTAAATGGTGTGGGCATTTCGTGCCTTTTGCATTGTGATTTTCATTGAAAGGTAGGAGACTTGCTGTATAACTGAGCTGTTTATTTAACAATATGAGTTGCTTCTTCTCTTCCCTATTTTTTTGGTGGGGAGAGAGTTGGGGGGTTTTGTGTTTTTGTTTTTTTGGTAGGTGGGTGGGTGGGGTAGGTTTAGTATTATATGGGTTTGCTTTCTTACTATTGTTACTTGAGTTAAGTAACAGGTGACAAAGTACGTAATTCTTTATGAAGGAATGGTATCTTTGCTACTGGGATTCTCAATTTGGCTTGCCTTTGTCCAATTATGTTGACTGTCATGGGCCTCGTAATAAATACGATCAACGGGCAATTGACAAACAAATTGTTAGTTATGATCGATTTGTTTTGTTTAGATTTCATCCGTACTTGCTGGAAAGGGTAGAGAAAATGCTTCAATCTCTTGAAAAATAAAAGAAATGACGATAATTTCAGGCTGGTTTTATTTTTCATACCTATTCTAATTTTTCTACAATATTCCCAACATTAGTTACCTCTTAGACACCAAGCTGGCCCTCAACCTCAAAATTCATATTTCTTTGTTGATTATTATCCCTACTTTCCCTAATGAGGATATGCATAACGTAAAACTATTTCATAAATATGCATAATGTATATATATATATATATATATATATGTACATAAATAGCAAAATACATATATTCTTTTCCTTGTGATGGAAGATAAGTACATCTATTAATTTTTTAGTATAGCAGATTTGAGTTCGAGTCTTGATCCCTTAGAAAGTACCTATAAGTGCGAGTACTACTATTTACTTATTTCCTAATATCTAACCTAACAAACAAATTTAATTGATCAAAGAAAACTAATCTAATAAAATAAAGAACAAATTAAAAGATAATTAAAATTAATTACGAATGCATTAATTTAATATTCAATTGCTAATCCCCTTAGAATAATTATGCGGTCTATCAATCTTATTATTGTTTATTGGATTGTGGGAATTTCTAATTTAAGTTAACTGGAATTGTTTCTCGATTATACTATACTTGTGCTATAATAGAATATATCAAGATCGTATTAAATTCTTGAATTTTACTATTAGTTTACTATAATCTGGAGAAATCAAATAGTTAATCATTTGGCCTACTTCAATTTCTTCTAATTAGACTAGTCGATTCACAATAGGATCTCTTAATTTCTAGAGCAAACTCTATCATTGAATCAATAATTGACAATATTAATTCGAATACGATAAAGTACAATGCAATTGGATCATAATAATAAAAAATCATAGATTAATAATAAAAGAAAACTAATTATATAGAATATAGGGTTCATAATAATTGAATACTAAAAAGAATTAATCTAAAAATATCAAGAAAACAAAAAAGAAAGAAAGAAAAAAAAAGTCTAAAATTTGAGCCTAAGATGTCTAGGTTTTGATGTTTTTCTTGACTAATTGTGATTACACTTTTTATAATTACAAGTGTAGGACAACTTCTAGGACTTCAAATCTTTCAAAAAATTAGGAGATTTGTAAGGAATAACATATTCATGCCTCAAGTTTATGCTTGTGATCTCGACCGTAATTCTCTTTGATAATCAATTCTTCCTTATTTTCTTAGTCTTTTGGGTGCGATTCTAGTTCATGAGCAATACTTTTGGGTGTGATTCTTTCTAAAGCTTTAAAACTCATAAAATTCATCCTCAAATAATTTAAAACTTGATTAAATTCTTCAAATTCATCAAACAATGTTTGAAATCAAAATGTAAATCAATTAAGTACTAAAATTACTAAAATACCCATAAAACATATCAAAACCATAAAAATATGTGTAATTTAGCACTTATCATCTTGTATAAAGATATTCTGAACATTATTCCTTCTCTTGTCAATGAGTTTGTTCCCAAGCTCTCATTGGACAAAAAGCTCAACTGTTCCCATCTCATCTTCCTCTTCGGACTCTCCATCTTCAGCTAACTCTAGCCAATACGGTTTCTTGTAGCAGTGCCTTCCAGGGGTCATCCTAGTCAAAACGCGATCATTTAGTTGGGTGATCCATCATCTCTTTTGTGGCCAGGTGAGACACTTTTTTAGCATTAATAGAAGAATAGATAACGTGTGCTCTGTTGGTCCCAACCATATTGTCAAATCCTTCTAGTGTGGCAACTTCACGGTTCATTGGTGCTGTCACCGTTTGAGCTGCAACCTTTTCTCATAACTTGGCTAGGCTCATAGCAATAATCAAGTTTGAGGAATTTTGAAGCTGGACATTGACTCTAATCATGTCAGACAACCTGAAGTGGAAAGGGCCACCTGTTACATATGGGTCACCCTTGGGGCAGTTTTGGACAAGGCATGGAATTGCCTGGCATAATCCTTTACAGACCCACTTTGACTCAGTTTTGCGAACTCCCCAAACCACAAGTGGCAAGACTCCTTGAATCTCCTCTATGGCATCTCTAGCTCCTCTAGATGGTAGTACTAGATGTAGGCTTTCTTGGTCATGTGGACGGATGCCACACCAACCTCTTAACCTGCAGTGTTTTTTGATACTCGAAGAAGTGTCTACATATGCTTCACCATGAAAGGGGTTCTTGTGCCATCAATTCCCAAAAACTAAAGTTTGGAATTCTGGGTCATAAGTTCTTGATGGAATCTGACATCATGGTAGGGCTGTTCAAGCTTGGGTTATGCCCAGCCTCTTTTGTGCATGAAGTTGCGTGTTTGATGATGCATAAATGAAAAACCTGTGAAAACCTAGCCGGACAGGCCAGGAGGTTTGCTGCTGGCCTTTTTTTTCCTTTTTTTCTTCTTCTCGTCCTCCTACTCTCTGCTGGGAGGGACCTGCATTCTAAGCTTTGCAGCCTGGTGGAACCAGATTCTAGGCAGCGAAATTCAGGTGGAGGAGATGTTGTTCGGAACCTAAATGTGCATAGTGGGTATTAGAGTATTGAAGTGGGTTTGGATGTGGATGAAGCCTGGTTGCTATTTGTAGGTAGAGTAGGAGGGACATGGTTGGTCCACCAGCAGTTTAAACATCTGTTAGCATGGGGGAAAGAGAATATGCTGCTACTTTTTCATGAATATTCTTTTTTCGGAAGGTACAAGGAGCTTTAACTCTATGTTTTCTTCTTTTCTCAATAAATACAAAAATATCCACTATCATTTTCCATTACCACTTCAGTTTTGTGTCTTTATGAATAATAGGTTATAACAAATTAAATAACATGTAATTTGTTTTCCACAAGACACTCATTGTTAGCCTCTGCTCGTTTTCTTGAAGTTTATAAATAGAAACATCTTACCTTCCTTTCACTTCCCCTCATTGTTGGAGCTATTGGCTGACTTTGTAGGCTTTAATTAGTAGAGAAGATACAGATGCCTTATTATTTGCTTAAGAAGGAAACAGGTCTTGTCCATACTGTCTTTCATTTTGCTTGCCTTTAATCCACTTCATAAATTATTTTGGCAGTTTAGCATCTTTCTTTTCATAATAATTGTTTCCTTCTTGGCAGCCAGGCATAAAAACAGATGAAATAGATGAAGCAGTTCACCAAATGATTGTTGACAATGGAGCATATCCATCACCTCTTGGCTATGGGGGGTTTCCAAAGAGTGTCTGCACATCAGTAAATGAATGTATTTGCCATGGAATTCCAGATTCACGTGCACTCGAGGTTCTCTGAAGTTCACTTTATTAACCTCTCAACTGCTGAATGCTATTTATGTAATGCAAGTTACTTATATGCTTTAATTTGCAGGATGGCGATATAATAAACATCGATGTGACTGTGTACCTTAATGTAAGATATTCAAAGCTTTCTACATTTCCAAAGATTGGAAAGAGCTGGA
The DNA here is from genome assembly GCA_024138015.1 of Lumnitzera littorea. Lineage (NCBI taxonomy): Eukaryota > Viridiplantae > Streptophyta > Magnoliopsida > Myrtales > Combretaceae > Lumnitzera > Lumnitzera littorea. The sequence goes on from JAMXBB010000010.1 coordinate 39,971,034, forward strand.
TATTTGGTTATTTTATTATATAATATTCATAGGTTCTTTAAATTGCTTGTTCCCAAAGAATAATTCATAAAACTCATTCCAACTTTATTATGTGTAATTCATGTGTAACATGTGCAAGGTGCATGGGTGAGAGTATTTTCAGATAAGACTAACTCACAAAGAGTACTAGATTTGATCTTTTAAGAAGATATACATGTATCTTCTTACTGATATAACTACCAGAAAAATAGGAACTTTACTATTGGCCTAAAATTAGAGCAACTACTGGAATAAGACATAAATCCTAATATCTAGTAGCCATCTCTTACACTCCTCATCAAGTTAAGGAATAAATATTTATCATTTCAAGCTTGCATGCAGTGGATTCAAATGGCTCTTTTGACAATAATGTGGTGAGAACATCCGCATTTTGAGTTGGAACCTAGGTTAACTTAGTTCCTCCCTCTTTAATTTCAAACTTGATGAAGTTTTTGTCATTTCAAACGTTCTTCTAGCAATCATGTTGTATTTGATTCTTTGTTATGCTAATTGTGCAGGTATCAACACTCTATACGCAAGTAAATGTTGATGGTGTCAACGAGTCTTTTATTAAGCAAACACCCATATGACTTCACATGTACCTTGAGCTATTGTACGAAATTCAACCTTTGTACTATTTAAGTCATAATATCTTCCTTCTTCCTTCTACAAGTGACCAGGCTACCCTATAGTTCAATGAAGTACCTACATGTTGATTTTGAATTAGATGCTTTTCCTCCGCAATTTCTCTTTTTTTTTTTTTTTTAACACCCCAGTTAGTCTTCATAAAGAAGCACCCTTTCCAGGAGTCCCCTTTAGGTACTTGAGTATATGATTCGTTGCATCTAAATGATACTTCATGGGAGAGTGCATAGCTTAGCACCACTGATCACATAAGCAAGATCAAGTCTGCTTCAGGATAAATAGATTAACCTTCCATCCAATTGTTGATATTGTTCCTTATCTATGAGTCCCTCGTTGCCTTCACTGTTGCAGTTCCAGCAAAGTTGCTAATGGGTACATATTGATTGGCAATCGAGTTACTTGTTTCATGTATTAGATCAAGAACGTACCTTTGTTGGGAGATATGAATTCCCTTTTTGCCTCAAGCAACTTCCAACCCCAAGAAATATTTGACGTTGCCTAACTCCTTTACTTCAAATTCGTCTATAATCCTTCTCTTTAACTTGTCGATTTCTAATGCATTGTCATTAGTAATGATGATGTCATCAACATGTATTATTGGCACATATTTCTTGCTTTCTTTATGGACTTTAGTGAAAAGCATGCGATGGGCTTGCCCTTGATTGTAACCCAACCTAATAGTGTCACTAAATTTATTAAACCAAGCTCTTAGTCATCATTTGAGGCAATTGAGTGATTATTTAATCCCTAAGGGGTTAGCAGCCTAGTGATTATGGTCCAAGACACTATCAATATAACTTTTATGATATTTTCGGTTTAAATCTACTGAGGGACTACTTATATTGAGTAAGCTATATTAAATTGGTATATGGATTTTCTAAGGTGGTTTGTGTACTTGGAGATAGTCGGTCATATTATTGTCACTAGTGTAAGTTGTTTGAGCAAGGCCGACTTACCTCCTATTCATACAAAATCCATTATCTTGCCAAAATAGCATCTTGTAGTATTTCGACATGTGTCTCTGACATTCTTGTCCATTGTATTATTTGCAGAAGATATATTTTTTTATAATTTATCCATTTTACTCTTTTATGATAACACTAAACCTTGTAATTTTTTTCTTTTTAGCAATTTGCCCGTTGTTGTCATTGTTTATTATTATTTTGTAACCTTAGGAGGGCCGATATAAGTACCCTCTTATTTGTTTAGCTGGAGTTAATCCTTAAATTCAATAAATATACTACTTCTTGTTCTTGCGTAAGCTTAGTTTAGCTACCAAGTCCAAACCTTAACTATTATTTATTTCCTTGAGTAACGAGTTGTGTCCCTTTCTTGCCTAAAACGAAAAAAAGAGTGATTTATTTAAATTTCAAACTTACCCATTTTCTTCTTTTGCCTCAAAACATGGTGGAAGCTTCAAATCCCCATCTAAGAGTGCATTCTTAACATGAAATTGGTCTAATGGCCAGACAAGGTGTGCTACTATTGAGAGAATCACTCTTATAGAATTCAATTAGACAAGGTTTGCTACTACTGAGAGAATCACTCTTATAGAATTCAATCTAGCTATATTGTACCCCTAAGAGGTTGGCTTAGTAGTCAAGGCTTAAGATACAGTTATGGCAACTTACATAAGGTTTTGAGTTCAAATTCCACTATGGACATTTCTTGGATTACCTATATCGTGCAAGTTAGTTTTACTTGGTACATGGGTCTTGTAGGGGAGTTTATGTGTTTGGAGGTAGTTGGTCACAATATGATAATTGCCCTTTTGTCATAAAAAAAAGAAAAAGAAAAAAACTATCCATATTGCAAATGTTTCCTTGTGATCGATCCTGTATGGTTGTATATATCCTTGTGTGATTGATTTAGCTTTATATCTTTCTAGAATCCCATCTACTTTCTGTTTTGACAATAAATAACTATTTGCTACCCATACCTTTCTTTCTGGCGGGTAAATCTTTGACACAACAATTGGGTAGACTTTCTAGTAGATGAAGGAGGTGAAGATGTGCTTGTAGATGACTGAGGGTCTTTTGATACAGTTACTGACTAGGGGCTGGGCAACACTGCAACAACATAAGAGACACCGGAGGACGTGATATGAACATATACCAATGGCTATTTTCCAAAGAAAGCTCACTAAAGAGAAGAATTGTAAAAATTCCAACTCCTTAAGAAAACTATTGAAGTAATGTCAAGCTATTTTCGAGTAAGAAATTGATTGTAGATGGGAATTGCTGTAAAAAATCTAGAGTGAATTTTCAGGAGAATTTTCTAAGGTATTTTTGTGAAAGATAGAAAGTACTTGTGTGTAATGCCAATCTATTGACCCACGCAGCCTGTTGTTTATTGGTGCGATGATCAATACCTTTAGTCTCCTTAGAGATTCTATCTTGTTTTTGTACAGTGGGTTGCCCCTCCTTTTTTGTATATCCTCTTTTTATATGATTAGGGGGGAAGAAGAAAAATCTAACTTCACTGCCCCCAAAGTAAAACATCTGGAGTATCATGAAATATCTTTATGGGGGGTTTGTCACACTCAATACTCTTTTTTTTAGATAGAGAATAGCCTATGAACATGCATTGTAGATCTTTAGTATCAAGTTTATGATGGGTAGGATTGGTGTTTCGTATACAAAAAGTACAACCAAAGACTTGCAGGTAGAGAATTGAATAAACGAATGTAGTAATAAGCCCCATGAAGGACACTTAGCACAGTACAAAATTGGAAATGCTTGGAGGGAATTCAATCAATAAAGTAGTATTGTTTGTCAAGATGTGTCCCCAAAAAGTGTTTGGAACATAATCATAGAATGAGCAATGTTGAGCAAGTGCCTACTTTTCCATTTTGCTAGGGTATGTAGACATAACCTCTTAATGAAAATTTCATGTTAGTTGGTTAATTCATTTTGCATATACTCTTTGCCATGTTTGGACATAGAATTTGAGGGAGGTCTGAATACACATTTGTGATTTGTTCATGAAACTGCTTGACATTATGTCACGCATCAGATTTTTCTTTTAAGAGATAAACTTGACATACTTGAGTGTGGTCATTAATAAAGGTACAAATCAATGATGCCTGACAGTTTAGGCATACCAGATGGGCCTAGAGGTCACTATGGATCAAGCGAAAAGGTTTTGATGATTTGTATGAGTGAATGAGATAGGAACTGCAAATTTTGCTGAAATGCAATGCTTACAATTGAAATCAATTGATTCATTATTCTCGAGAAGATATGGATAAAAATAATGCAAATAAGGAATACTAGGATGTCCGAGGCATTTACGCCAAAAATGATACATCTGATTCAAGCACAACTGACCCAAAAGACCTAGACATATGGTGAACATTTGGAACTCCTCAGTGGTAATAGGGACCATATGTCTTCTTGGCACTGCCAAGCATTCCTTCGTGAAAATTGGTCCTAAGATTCACAATGGTCAGGAAAAAGGATTACTCTTCCTTATGGAACAGTTGTTACAGTTTGCTTCTTCGTAGCATCTCTGTATTTTGTTCTTTAAGATAGATGGCATTTTGTCCTCTTAAAAGAAGAATTAGAGTGGCCTTAAAACAGCCAGATTATGGAAGTAATCTTCATGAGTTTGGATGTTAGGTATACGGTTTGCATGTATGATTTGCAGATATGATTTCCAAGGCTGTACAGTTTGCGGCTGTCTTGTTTCTATCTGGTTTTATTTTCCTTCTCTAACTCTAGTACGAATTGCAGGGTTATCATGGTGATACATCTGCAACTTTCTCGTGTGGAGAAGTTGATGAAGAAGGCAAAACCCTTGTTAAGGTGCTTTGTGGAAGTCATATCTGAAAGATTTGCATTTGAATTACTAACCTGCACTATATATCTCTATCTTTAATTTCCAGGTTTCTCTTTACTAGAAATATTAAAATAATGAACAAGGTTCTTTTTTTTTTGATAAAATGTCATATTTTCTTTTCATTTCAATAATGCTTTGTGGAAGTCATATCTGAAAAATTTGCATTTGAATTACTAACCTGCACTATATATCTCTATCTTTAATTTCCAGGTTTCTCTTTACTAGAAATATTAAAATAATGAATAAGGTTCTTTTTTTGGATAAAATTTCTGATTTTCTTTCATTTCAATAAAATAAATACAAAGAGAAAGGGATATCACCCTCTATACAAGAAAAGATAGATCTCAAAGGAAACTCTCTAGTCTCTACCCAAGCAGCTAACAAACAAAAGGGTGTTTTGATTGAGATCTTGGCTTTATACAAACATAGAGAACTACCACTAGCAAAAAAAAAAAAAAAAGTGCGGGCAATGGTCAGTAGCTTTTCCTGTATAATCCCAGGCCTCTTCTCATTGCTCTCCTCCTGCACATAGTATGTCACAAAACCTGTTGAAACCTTCCAAACCCAGCAGTAACTTCGGTCCAAAAGCATTGAAGAGCTCCTGAATGTACATGGCATTTGAAGGCAGCATCCTAAAATATGAACTTCTCCCTTAAGAAAATTCCAAATGTCACTTACAGAGGAGCATTTGAGGAAAAGACGGTTGTGAGATTTTTCCTCTCTATTACATAGATAACAACAATTTTGGGTGGCTATTCCCCACTGCACTAACTTATCAAGAGTGAACAGCTTTTGTGGGCTACCAACCACAGGATGAAAGAAACTCTAGGCTCCATTTTCTTGTGTCATACAAACTGTGACCTGAGAACTTGACTTCCTTGTTGTCTAAGAGCTTTTTTTTTTTTTTTTTTTTTTTCATAAAAGGGAAAGAGGGTAGCTTGGAACAACAAAAAGAAGGTTCCTAAGCTATTGATCCACAAACCAGACAAAAAAAAAGGAAGGTGGGGGGGTGGGTGTGTATGGATTGATAGCTTGTCTAAGAGCATTATAAACTTCCTTAAGAGAAAATTTCCTAGATGACCTGTCCCCTCCCACAATCCATCTTCACAACTTTCATTTGGAATGGCAGCGCTCCTTGGCTCCTCTGTAAATCTTTTGGGAAGAGTTCTTTCCTTACTGTCAAATATAGGAATGAGATGAAACTTGCTTGTATAATGCTTGAAAAGATCGGACACAGGCATAGATGAGCCCTAGGGCTTAGCTCTGATCAGAGGTATGAGTAACCTCAGACAATCAAATATGATGACATTGTTCTTAATTATTGTTGCTCACTGAAACTATTATTGATGACTGCTATCCGTAATGCCATGATCAGTTGTAGTGGTTGAAATTAATCACCCTACTATTGGATATTTATCAGGTTTGTTGGTTGTTATGTCATAAAATGTTATGTGATTAGTGCAATGCAAATTTCATTTAAAAGCAATATGATCTATTCTATCTGTCTGTAGAGCTTGGATAGATTTGGAGTGCTAGCTTGAACCAGAAGTCCCTATACTGTGGCTCTGTATGTCTATCTTTAATAATCACAACGAATTTGAGCAAAAATGTACCTTTAGCAATACTTGTCTTCCTGGACTCTTGAAATTGGAAGCTTTCATACTCATTATAAGCATATCCCAAATTCTTGGGCTTCCAACTTGCAGCAGATTACTTTTCTGTGAAAATTTCTATCATAGCAGAAACAAAGAAGAAGAAGGTTTAGTTTGTGTCTCCAATACTCACTCAATTTATTAATTTGCTTTTATTTGATATGTTTTATTTTTTTTTTCCTTTGTCTTTAATTTGAAATTAGTTGGTTCATATAATATGCTTAGAAGATGTTGTTTGGGCAAATGATTCAGGTAACAAAAGAATGCTTGGACAAGGCAATATCAATCTGTGGACCTGGAGTAGAACTAAAGAAAATTGGCAGAGCAATTCAGTAAGGCCATTCACATTTATTTATTTTTAATTTTTCCTTTTTCTTTGGTCATTTTTTTTACTCATATCTTTATAATTTTGGATGATAAAATTTCCCAATTTCATGTATTTTATGTTGCTTATAGAGAATGGCAATATGGGAATTGTAGAAATGATAATTTGTATTTGAAATAGTTTACTGTTGCAAATGGCTAGAAGCTAATGAGATTGAGCCTGGCCTTAGAGCCCATCATCCTATCTACCATTTCTATACTAGAAAGAGAAATGGACAAGGGAGGCTGGGGTATGTGATATGTGGGAAGTAAGTAGAAGTTAGTTTGTTATGAAAAAGTGAATGGGTGTGGTCCATGTGGTTGTACTATAACAAAATAAGGTGAAGTAGTAGTGGCTAATGTAAATTAAAGGTGGAAGTTAGTGGGTAGCCTACATGTTCTGGATTTTCTATTTGCTTTCTCTTCCTTCATGGAGGATGGTCAAAGGAGCTAAAGCTTTGGAATTATTGTTCTATCTTAGAATTCTACCTGCCTCTTTTTTCTTCTCTTTTTTTTTTTTTTTTAACTCTAAAATCATATTCCGACTCCACTAAATTTGTCCGATCTGCCATATCTAGTAAAGAAATGATAGAACTGATAATGAGTTGAGATCTAGGGGAAAATAGTGAGATGTATTTGAGACTTTTAAGTTGAGGGGTGATGTTGATTCAACAGCAGATGAACATGGTGCGTATATTGAAGCTCATGATTGAGTGATTATTGAGAGAGGGAAGGGAGATATTTTTGATGAAGTCTCTTACTTTGGAAATCCAATGTACTTCGATCTATAAAATCTAGGTTTGCCATTTGTGATGATGTAGCGAAAACCGATCAATGGGACCACCTTTTAATTTGAATCATCCTTAACACGAATGAAAATGTTGGATGAAGAAGTATGAGTAACCACAAGGCATGTAAAGTTACTGTGTTCAATGATCATGATTTGATTAATTGAATAATACAAGCGGAGCAATTCTTTGAACTAAAAGATCTATTTTTTGCCAAATTGTGTGTATGCTGGATCATCTAACTAGCTAAATCATAAGAGTGCTCATGTAGCAAAGTCAGGATGATTTTGGCCTCTTCAACATCCATTGTGTCCTTTATCTTGGAAAAGTCCACAACATCAAATCTATTAATTATAGCCCATTTTCCATTTACCCATGGTTCAAGCCTGTACTTATTCTAAGATATTGATATGCCTCAAGTCTTGAGCTCATATGGCTTGTTGGGAAGGCAACGCGTAGCAAGTTGGAATGAGAATCGAAATCTAAATATTTTGGGTTTTTGTGCTTGAAACAGTAAAGTAAAGGGGTATGAATGTGAATGTAGCTGGATGTAACCAATGACAAACAAAAGCTGCTTTTTGTGATTAGAATAGGGTTTGATATTACACACAAACACTAAACTAATTCACGGGTTCTAATAGAAAATAAATGTTACTATTTTCTAAAAGAGGGTTCACCATAATCGAATAAATGATTGATAAGAACTTAAGGTTAAATAGGAAAATAGCTTCACTTAATAACCGAAGAAGGCTTTCAATACAAGGAGCAAACTTAACTTGAAAATATAAAATGTCTCATGGGGATTAATAATCACTACTGCTAACATAAGTGTACTATTTATGTGAACTCTTATGCCTTAAAAGTGGCCCACAAGGGCAAATAAGTAAATAACTAAACTAGGTAAACAAAACTGTGCGTTTGGCTTAGTTCAGGGCTGGCAGCTGGAATGGAGTAGAGATGGCCAAAAACAGGTCAGACCTGGTTGGGTATGCTAGCTGTGTTCAAGCAGTCCTGATTCCACCTCTTGGGTAGTTCAAACAGGTTGGCTGTGTCGAGCTGAAGTGTTGTGAACTAGGTGAGGAATGGCTTGGTGATGGTTGAGCTGTTCTCAGGGTGTTGGGGCTGAGGCATGGGTAGTGGAGTGGTAAGAGCTCTGAGCTATGCTAATGACCTGGTTAGCTTGTACTTGCTCTGCAAAGCTGAGCTCAGCAAGACCCTCTTTGGACGTGTCGGTGCACCTTGGCAATAGCTGTGGAGTCTTGTTGAAGGCCCATTACATCAGTCAAACTTGGGCCTGTTCTTCCGTCTTCTGCTCAGCAGACCTGATTTCTCCCCCCTTCTTTGTGCTTTCTTATTAGCTGGGTGCACTGGTACATTAAAGCAGAAACTAAGACAACAGGTGGTAGAAGATTAAGTATAGGAGAAGCAAGAGCACGTCTATTAAGTAAAAGCTGATGGAAGATGTAAAGTAGAAGCTTGAAAGCCAGGTGGCAGTATCAATAGAAGTAGAAGCTAAGCGGAAGTGGAAGTAGACCGAGAAGCTTGAGGTTAGCAGAAAGCAAGCAGAAGTGGAAGCTTGATAGAAGTAGAAGCTAAGCAGAAGCAGAAGCTTGACAGAAGCCAGAATGAGAAGCTTAATCAAAAGAAGCATTTTTACAAGGAATATAATTGAAGACCTAACACCATGGATTAGATATACTTGGGCATTATATGGGGTCATATCTTTTCAGTCAAATTTAAAAAAAGATTATTACATATAAAATGTCTTACAACGGTTGAATATAGTCAAAGATTCCAAGAGAACTCTGACTGAGATTTAAGGAAGTATTTATAGAAGTTAAACCTAGAAGATTTATAAAGCACAAAGGAACTTTTCAACAAAGAAGGAATTTGAGAAAGACAGCTAATTATCATAGATTGAACTGAAGGATAAGGAAAGTGATCAACAGTCATTATTTCAAGGTTTGAAGAGAACGACTAGTTCCTTTTTGAAGCAAATCAACCTGTTATATATAAAGACTATTTAAAGAGAAAGCAAGATCAGATTATGAAACGATAACAATAGAACAAATTTGCTCAAACCATTCACTTTATTTTTGTGCTAAATCTTTAGAGGAACTTCTCAATTGTACTCAATTATTTTGCTCTACTTTTTTACATGTCTTTGTGAAACAATTTAGTAGTTTAAGTAGATTTTGTAGTTCTGTGTTGCTTTTAGGGTTTGAGGAATGTAAGACAGCAGGATCACAATTGATCGTGAGAATCTTGTGTAATCTGAAATTCATTTTCCTCAAATCGTGGAACATGCTGGTATTAAAAGCCAATTCCTCAATGTGGAGCTAAAAGAGAGGAATGATTTATAGGGAGGAATCTCTATAAATAATTCACTCAATCTTCTTGAGCTCTACACTTCTCATTTTTCACAATTTATTTAATTGTTCTATTTAATTTATTTAATTATTTTATCTAAAGCTTTCTCTCATAAACACATGCCAAACTCATTGCAGTGAATAAATTAGGCGGATTTTGGATCTTTACCTCAGCTCTTAGCCCTATAATGAATATGAGACTTGTTGCTCGGTAGACATATATGGTGTCGGGGATAGTATCACAATTGTCTTATCTAAAAGTTTGAGTTTATAGATTCAGTGTTGACTATTTTATTTATTATATAATAAATGGAACCATGACTGGCTAATCTACAAATCCATTTTGATACTATTTCCCTAACTCACCTAACAGGTTATTCCTTAACAGTGATCCAATCTCAAATTATAATGTTGCTTAAACTTTGTCCAAATCTAGTAGGGTTCTTCATGAGCAACCTTATAGTACGGCAAATGTGCCTCACCTACTAGATGAAATGAAGCAAACCTAACCCAATTGATGGAATAAACTGCTGATATCTGCTTGTGCAACTGAAGGGATCTTTGATGCCATCAAAAGATGAAATTCAGCCCTGTATGGTGTGGAATGACAGTAGGGTTAGATCTATTGAACAACTCACCTTGCCATTGGGAGTGGGTCTTTGTGGGCGGGTGCCTGTAGTGGCTATTTGCTTTGCCGGTGGTTGGCGGGTCATCATCGCTTAGTATGAAAGCTTTGTGAGCTCGACTGATTTAATCCTTGTGCTCTGCTAATGCCAGTCTCTCGGCCTTCTCTGTGTGTGTGTGTGTGTTGAGTGTGTATGTGTATGTGGATTCCTTGCATAAAAGTTGCCAACTTTTCACTCAATCTTGTGATACCTCTAATGATAGGTGGCACTAATCGTTGTGGGGCCCAGGTTTGAGATCTATTCTAGGGGCCATTAGCAGCAAAATCGTTGATAATGGCTTTGCCTTTGTTTGAATCCAGATTGTTCTTGGTGGGACCTTTAGTGAAAATGAAATTAGGGCTAGTGTTAAGGGCTTCTTAAGAAGGAACTGTTTGATAAAAATAAAATAAAATAACTTTCTGGCTTATTTTATTTTTTGGAGGAGTAGCTTATTTATACAAGCCTTATGATCATACTTGCTAAAAATAAAAAATAACAACAATCTAACCATATCTGCTAACAATAACGATGATAAGTTTAGAAAATGAATGATGAGATTAAGATGAATCTTTTTATTTCCTAATCTAATTATTTCAGAATCACATTCCTCACTGGAGCTCATCATCCTAGCTACCATGTCTATACTAGAAAATGAGGAGAAAGAGTCAAGGAAGTTAGGACCTGTCATGCACTAAAAGTTCAGTTGTAGATTCTTTGTTATGAATAAGCCAAATTCCACGGTTCATTAGGCGACAATAGAACAAACTAAGGTGTAGTGTTGATAGCTAATGTAGGAGTATATTGGTGAAAGTAAGTGGGGAGGACATTCTTTTTAAATATTCTACTTGCTTTCTCTTACCTCACGTTGAGAGATTTGAAGAACCGAAGCTTTGGAAGGTACTGTTCTATCTCAGAGTTCTAACTCTTTCTCTCTCTCTCTCTCTCTAAAATCATACTCTTGCACTAACTAATCTCCACATCTTGTGGTTTTCTGTTCATATTCTTGTAAGCTTGGTTGTAAAGTGCATGGAGATAGTTCATACTACCTCATTTTGTCTTTTTATACTTACTGTATTTCTGCTTCTAGTGACCATGCAGATAAATATAGGTATGGTGTTGTTCGACAGTTTGTTGGCCATGGTGTTGGACGTGTTTTTCATGCTGATCCAGTCATTCTCCACTTCCGTAATTACCATAACTTGATTGCTTCACAGAGTTGTTGTGTCTAAGTTTTTGCTTTGACTAATCAAGTTGTTCTCCATAGATTACTTGCTAGATTTGTTCTATGTTGGATATCATTTGTCATTTTTTAATTTGCTTTCTGGCTTCAGAATGTGGATTCATGCATTAATTCACTTATATATATATATAGAATTCTAGTTGAACTTGGAAAAGTTAGTGATTGTTAATTTAAAAAAAAAAAAAGGTTCATATTGGCCATAATCCTTAGCAAGGGAATTCTCTTGTTAACTATATCTTTGCAGATCTTGTATGATCATTGTTAGAATAAGTTGGAGAAGTTAGATATGTTTTTTGAAGTTATAGTTAGCTTTTCTTTCTTTTTCTCCATCCCCTATGCACCTTATATCATGGGAATGGAGGTTCACCCATCCTGAAGCACTGATGTGGTGCTTGATTATCCTTTGCTTTCCTATTTTTACTCATATTCTAGATGGCAAGCTATCCTTCTCTTTTTATTTACTTAGGACTATTTTGAGCCCATTTTTCTCTCAAGGAATGCCCTCTTGGCTTTTGTCACCTGTCCTTATATGTTTGGGAGGCCTAACTATCCCATCAGTTTTGGCCTACCATAGCTTCATTAGGAAAGCAATATCAGCTTCGAACTTGTTCGCTCATAAAAGGCTAAACTTGCTTTCAAAATTAACTCATCCTAGAATAAATTACCGTACTGATGCTACTCACTTAGTTATAAGCCTAAGTTGAGCCTCCACAATTGGCTCCAAACTCTCAGATTGTAACATTCTCCCACCTAAATTCACGATGTCCTTGTTGTGAGGCAACACCTTTGCATTACCTAACTAAAAGATCGCCAAACCTTGCTCCTTGTTGCTTAAATCCAACTTAAGATCATATTCGTTAGGACTTCCACCTTCTACAAGCTCCCTTAAGTCCTTACCTATTCCTCTATCTCTTGAGATCACCTCTTACTGAGTTGATTGACTATAGGGTTTGCCCGTTGAAGCACATTTGTAAAAACTTAGGTATATTCTTGTTACAAGCCAACTAGCAATTCTATTTCCCTCACAATGATGTCCTCCCTTTGGTAGCCATCCCTCCTCTTAAGCTTAATCCAAAAGAGATGGGACTCACGATATAGTTGTCTCTCTTATAGTATGTACTCCTCTAGTGGTCACTCCTTTGAGCTTATTTTATATGGGCCTTTCTTCTTGTCATTAAAAACTATCCGTTTTCTTGGTACATTAGGTAACATTTAGGTAGTTTCTTGAAGCTGAAAAACATTTACTTTGATACCATTTATCACAGGATAGGAGGTTCACCCTTATAAGAGTGCTCTTGCAATACTTGTCCATCATTTGCTCTCTCATTTTTACTCATATTTTAGATGATAAGCCTTCTCACAAGAAGTGCCCTCTTTGCTTTTGTCAACGACCCACATATATTTTGGAGCTCAACTATCTTGGCTTGTTATAGCCTTATTAGGATAGTGGCATTAGCTCCTAATCAATTTGCTTACGGAAGGCTAAAATCTACCCTCAAAATTAACCTACTCCAAAACAAACCATTCTACTGATGTCACTCTTTTTTGTTATAGGTCCGAGTTAAGACCCTACAATTGGCTCTAAACTTTCAGACTGTGACATATATATCTCTTAGGATCTTTTCTATACCTTTTAATGAGGGATTTATTTCTATTAGCTTAGGTTTAAAATTTATCTTACATGTTTGTAGAAGATCATGTACTACTTCAAATGAAATGAAAGTAATTATGGGATGCAAGTAGGGATTCTTGAAAATGCAAATAAGGGAAAATAGAGAAAATACTTCAGCTTGTCTCTAGAATCCCTCCTCTAAAGGCTACTTCTCTTGGGATTCTAAACACTTTTTTACTCCTAACCCTTCAAAACTATTATGGTATGTAAATTACTTTAAATTATTTTGGTATAAGACCGGTTAGGGATATAATTAATTAGAGATTTTCATTTCAAAAGTATTCCTAATTTTGGTCTCCTCAGACTTATATATATATATATATATATATATATGTCTCACCACATATGAAGAAAATACAATAAAATTACTTTTTCATTTTACTTATTATCATGATATCAGAGCTATTGCCCGAGTGAGCAATTTTGAGGGTCCCACCCCTACCCCCAAAAACCCTCTTCTTTATCCTTCCTCCTCCTCCTCCTCACTCTCTACTTATTCTAGGAAGCACACAGAGTGCTCCTTTTTTTGTTATTGTAAATCTAGAGAGGACATCGATCGGTCTTTCCCCAAAGTCCAGTCACTAGAAGACATTTTGTGAGGCTCATGAGCCACCTTAAGCCTTGCATCTCTCTCTTCGTGTTTTGGCGAGTTAACTTTAATTGGTCTACTTAAGTCCATCTTTGAGTGTCTTCTTGGAGCAGTTTCACCCTTTGGTTCTCTTGTTTTGAAAGTACTTTGATTTTTTATTTTTCTCCTTTTTTTGGATGTTTGAAGTTTCTCCATCTTTCGTTGTGTTGAGGCATTTTTTTTTCCCGGTTTGTGAGAGAGCAGGGCTTGTTTTCTTAGAGTAAGTAGCGACAAGGAAGGAAAAAAAGAAGAAAATTTGATTTCTATTCATCATCCTTTTTTTTTACCCCTCCTTTTGGTGGATGTTTAGGTAAGGGTAATATATTTATGGTTGATAATAAAACCCTACCAATAATTGATATGGTTCATGTGATGTTAGAAATCACGGAACGTGAACCTAATAGGGATAATTATCTTGCTTAGAGTAAAATTGTTCATGAGTATATTTGAGAAGTATTGGAAAAGATGATCATCTCACTAATGGCCTAGCTAGTGATGTTTCAAGACAAACATGGTTTTGAGATGATGGCCAAATATTTTTGCAAATCTAAAATTCTATTGATAGTGAGATAATTAATTTGATTGATCACTGTGAATTTATTATAGAATTGATGGATTATTTGGATTTTACAAAATTGGGAAAGGGAAAATTTCTCATATTTATGATATATATAAAAGCTTTTATTAGGCCAAACAACATGATTGGTCCCTTACAAACTACCTTATGAAATTCAAAAAAGACTTATGAAGAACTCAATGTTGTACTACAATTTAGTTCTGACGTTAGAGTTTAGTAAACTCAACAAGAACAAATGGCGATGAGCAGCTTCTTGGCTAGTCTTTGTCTAGTGTTAAATCTTAGATTCTCTCCAGTCTTGAGATTTCGTCTTTGCAAGACACTTTTACTAGGATTCTCTGTGCAGAAAATTTTATATCTATGCCATCATCTCATTATAACAGTGCCCTTGTTAGTGAAACTGGTGAACGTTTTTCTACTAGTTGAAGAAGAAAAGATAACAATAGCCAGGGTAATCGGGTCATGATTCAAGGGGAGTAGTTTGTTATTACTATCATGAGCTACATCATACTAAGCACACTTGTAAAATGTTGCAGAATTGTAAGCAGAGAAAACAATCAGCTCATGTTGTCTCTACAAGTAATGCTGATTCTTACATCGATTTAGGAAGATGTTGAAACAGACTTTGTAACTATGCTTCCAAAGTCAAGAAGGGTTCATACTATTTTTGTTGCGGTTTTTGTTGACGTGGGCATTTTATTACATCCAAGATGATGTTGAAGGTACTTGTGAGAGACGTGGTGAGGTTGCATGACGTCTTACAACAATTGTCAGTGATAGGGTTCCCATGTCTGTAAGTCATTTTGGGATGGAACATCATTCTGCTCTAAGGTACAAATGTAATTATGAGGTTAGTTTTCACTTGGAGATCAATTATCAAATTAAAGTACTCATTTTGCATTTAAAACGTGGATACATTAGGTAAATAGTGGTGTGACATCACATTCCATGGTGTCTTGAATTCCATGCTCTTGGGAAGACTTTATGGACACTCCCACCTACTCTTCTTGGGTTTGTGCCAAGTGACAGCAATAGAGGCTTTGGTTGATGAATTGTTGGCTAGGGATGAAAGTTAAAACCAACTACATTACAATTTGCAACGAGCTCAAGCTTGCAGAGCAAGCACGAAAGCAAGCATCTGCTTGAAGTAGCTTTTGATTGTAGAGATAAAGTGCATTTGAACTACGGCCCCACAGACAATGCAAAGTTGTTAAGAAAGTCAACCAAAAACTTGCAGCAAAATTGTATGGCCTCTATGAAGTTGAATATCGGGTGGGGACCGTTGCATATTTGTTAAAGTTTCCTGAATGAGTGCGTATTCACCTGGCATTTCAAGTCTCATAGTTAAAGAAAGCAGAGGGAAGTAAGGGAGTGGAGAATGTTTTGCCTAAGGAGATAGAGTTTGGGATGGCCTTGCCAAGATGGAGTTTTGGCAAGGTGTTTATGCCGCATTATTGGGCAAACTTTGCGACAAATCCTTTGTAAGTGGTGTTACAATTATATAGATGTTGCAACTTGTGTGGATGGAGAAGCTTTCCTCAAGCAGTTCACTAAATGCCATCTTTAGGATGAGGTGTATGTTGGAGGAGGAGGATTTCATATGGTGAGTGCCCAAACACTGTTCCAAGAGTAGACCCAGATGCAAGCTTAACCCCTATTACATGGGTACATATCAGGAAAGCAAAATTTAGAGGTGTTGAAGCTAATGAATTCTAAGCATGAAGAATACGTAGTAGTGGAGTCTCTAGTTAGTTAGGTTATTGCTTTTGTCTTATTTTCTGTTACGAGTCTAATCTCCTTATTGGCTTACATTGCATGGAACACTTATACAGGTGTAGAGTAAGAGCAATTTAGAGGGAAGTTAATCTAGATATAAATATGCAACAATATTAGCTTGGATAAAAACAGGAATCATGTAAAGAGAGAAAATCCTCTCTCTTCTCTCTACCTTTTTCTCATCCCCCTCGGTTTTTGCTTTTTCAATTTTCTTTTTGTCTCTAACTCCTTTTGTTCTCTCCCATCTTCCGTTACCATCTATTTGTTTCCTTCCCATACGTTGTTTCTTTGCTTCCAGTTTTAGTTTTTATCACAGTTGATTTATGGGAGTTTCTGTTCATTTTTATTGTCCGTTTATGTTTTTTTGTTCTTACGGTTGTCTTCCCATGAGGACATTTGTTAGAAGAAATAGAAAAGTAACCTTTGGTGCCATTGTTGCTAAGGCTATGGTATTGAGCTCTTCAGCTGAGCTTAGTCAAGGTAAAGCCAAAAAGAGGAAACCTTAGTCACATTCTCATTGAGTTACTCCCAACAATGGTTGTGGTTTGGGTTCTGGTCTTCAAGGAAAAAATTCCAAAGTGGTTTCTGGTTTTACAGGGAAGAGTAAAGCAATGGATATTAGACCTAGTGTACCTATTGAGATAAGGTCACCTGACAAAACAACTAGGCTCCAAAAAGTTATCTCTACTATTAGCTTTGGCTCGTAGACCAAGGAGAAAAAGCATGCCTCTAAAGTTTCTCTTTCTAGTGATGGTCAAAGTTCCATCAGTGATTCTACCCTTAGGGCTATGTTTAGAGTGACAAAAGAAATAGAAAAAAAAGCAAATCAAGATAGCAATGCTTTTGACAAAGTTGAAAACTGAACAACCTCAAAACCACGCTCTTTTGCTTAAGTGGTTTCTGGTAATGTTGTTGCTGCTTCTCAATCTTTGGGTGGTGCTCCTGTAACCCCTTCATCTTTGACGCTTTTTGACGTCTCTCTTGACTATTATCCTCTAAACAAGATAGGGGATCTTATTTGCTTGGAACCTCCTTCATCTATTTCCCTTGTGGGGGAAAAAATTTGGAAAAACACTACTTGGATATTTTTTAGGGCATGGTCTCTCTTTTTTTTCTATATAGAAAGTGGTGCGTAATTTGTGGAAGGATGAGGGGTTGATTGAGGTCCTCTCTAATGGCTGTGGTTTCTTCTTTAAATTCAAAGATGAATTTTCTCTCTCAAAAATATTGGGACAGCCTTGGCAGTTTGTGAACTAACCCATTATTCTTGAACGTTGGTCTCTGGAAGTGGATTATGACGAGGTTCTTTCTAAATCTTTACCTATATGGATCAAGTTGTGGGGTGTTCCTATGGAATTTCTCCACCAAGATGGAATAGGATACGTTGCTAGTGCCATTGGCCGATCACTCTGAGTTGATTTGATAACGGCTAGAAATGAGAGAATCAGATTTGTTAGAGCCTTAGGGGAGATTGAAGTGGATTCAAAGCTTCCTTTCTCTTTTGTGGTTAAAAGAAGCAATTGCAAGCTTGCGATGGTAGACATTGAGTATCAACATGTTCCACCCTACTGCTCAAAAGTGTAAAGCTTTTGGACATATGACAGATTTCTTTAAAGAGGGTAAATCTTTTGAGCAGGGTACTCCTCAACCTCTTGGAATGGACGAAGGAAAGAGTGAAAAGCATGGTAAACAAGAGGGTCAGTCCAAGTCAGAGGGTGGGCCTATTGCTAAGGGTGTGGTTATTAGAGAGGGCGACCCAATCCTCACTCCAAAACCTGTTACTCTCAACAAGAATATGGACAACATGCTGCTACAGAGGCTGATTCCTTTTCTAGCGATTCGAGTGATATTCTTGAGCTAGCAGGTGATTGTTCCAATGTTGTTTCACAAGATCCCAACATTACTGGTTCATCATTAGCAGAAGGAGTAGGGGTAGATCACTGTGACTTAAACTTAAAAAATTCTTTTGCATCGGTAGTGCAGGAGACACAAGAGGAGCAACTTGATACTCAACCTGCTGCAGGTAAGAACTGGTGTGCAGTCAAAAAGAAAAAATCAAGGAAAAAAAAGAAAGATGTTGCTTAAGTTATTTCCAGCACGTCCTCTTAGTTCAGCAGTTGCCTTTGAGTTTCCCTTTTCCTTTGCTTTTCTTTTCCATTTTATTATGTTAGCTAGTTGGAACATTAGGGGACTTAATGATCTCCAAAAAGCTGAAGCAGTGAGAAGTTTTTGTGCAGCTTATCACATATCTTTTTTGGGTTTGGTTGAGACAAAGGTAAAAGTAAATAAAGCTACTTCTATTAGTTCTAGGATTTTCCCTTCTTGGAACACTGAGTATCACCCAAGTGGATGTATTTGGATAGCATGGGACTCCACTGTTTGGCAAGTGAATATTCTCTCCTCTAGTAATTGGTTTATTCACTACTGCTGTTTCCTTATTGGTGAATGTAATTGGTTTGGTTTACTAGTGTATATGGCGCAAATTCTGCCATGGAAAGACGGTCTCTTTGTGCAGATTTGCTTCAAATCAAAGCTAGTGTTCAGGGTCCTTAGATCCTTGGTGGTGATTTTAATGAATATAGAGTGGTTGAAGAGAAAGTGCGTGGTAATGAAATTGTTACAAGTGGAATGGGTTAGTTCAATTGGTTCTCTTGTGAGGCTGAAGTGGATGACGCTAGAACATGTGATCCACTACATACGTGGACCAACAAATGTACTTCAAATCTTTTCATGAGAAGATTAGATAGGGTGTTGGTAAACTTGGATTGGATCTCAGCATTCCCTAATGCAATTACCAAGGTAGTTCCTCTAGGAATATCCTATCACTGTCCTCGTGGTTAATTTAAATCTAGAAGTGGTTTGAAAGAATATTCCATTCAAGTTTTATGATTTTTGGAGCAAGGATCCGAAATTCCTTCCAATTGTGTATAGAGTTTAGAAAACTCACATTGAAGTAATGCCCATGTACTGAGTTGTTTCTAAACTGAAAATTCTCAAGAAGGAATTGAGGGAATTAAACAAGAAACATTATTCTGGTATTTCCATGAGAGTGAATGAGCTTGAAGGCAAGTTGGAATAACTCCAATTAGCCAACAGAACAAATCCCTCTATTGCGGATTGGGATAGGGAGAAAAATCGGTTCGAAGGGCTTTATTACCTAAGAGCAGTAGAAGAATCTTTCCTAAGGAAGAAATCTAAGGAAACTTGGTTAAAATTAGGAGACTGGAATTCTTCTTTCATTTTTTGGTTTCTCAAGCAGAAGCATCTCCATGATGATATCCATTTGTTCATTTTGGAAGATGGATCTTCAACTTCAAACAAACAGAAAATCCAGGAAGCATCAATAGCTTTCTTCCAACAGCTTCTAACTGCCTTTGATTCTATTCGAATAGGCTCGCTGCCTTAGTTGATAAGGTCTTGTATGAGAATTGGCACCATCTAATCAAACTTGTTGACAGCATAGAGATTAAGGAAGCCTTTTGGTCATTCCCAAAAGACAAAGCTTTAGGTTTGGATGGTTACAATGCTAATTTTTTTAGATTCACGTAGCATATTTTGTGAGAAGAAGTTTGCATGGCGATCAAGGACTTCTACTATAGGCAGCTTATTGAAGTCTATCAATTTGACCTATCTTGCTTTTGTCGCAAAAGTTAGTACTCTAGAGTCTTTATCGAACTATAGACCCATTGTTTGTTGTAATATGATCTATAAGTGTATCTTCAAGATAATTGCTAATCACCTTCAAGCAGTTCTTCCAAAGCTAGTGAGCAAGGAATAGACGGCATTCATAAAGGATAGAAGGGTTGTTGATAATATCTTAGTGGCACAGGAGTTGATGCATGGTTACAACAAAGACCTTTATGGAGCTAGATGTGCTATGAAAATTAACATCATGAAAGCTTAAGATCATGTGAATGGGACGTTCTTGGAGCAACTCCTTTTGGTTTTGAACTTTCCTCCTATGTTCTCTATTTGGATCATGCAATGCGTATCTATGCCCAAATTCTCATTGAGCCTAAACGGTGAATTAGTTGGTTTTTGTGCTAGTTCTTGAGGACTTCAGCAAGGAGATCCTCTCTCCCCTTATTTATTCGTTTTGGTCATGGAGATTCTTTCTTGCCTCTTGAGGGATTTGAACTCTAACTGTTCTTTTAAGTATCATTGGCTTTGCAAAAAAAACGAAACTTAGTCACCTTTGTTTCTTAGACGATCTTCTTATCTTCTCCAAAGGTGATGTCCAATCCATCAACTTGATTAAGGGTTGCCTTGAAGAATTTTTCTCTCTTTCAGGTCTTAAATGTAGCACCACCAAAAGTAAGATTTTCTTTAGTGGAGTTAACCAAGAGATCAAAGCCTACATATCTTCTGTCATGGGGTTCTCTAAAGGTTCATTGCCTATCAAATACCTAAGGGTCCCCCTTATAGCTTCCAGGTTATCTAAAGCCTCATGTCGGTTATTAGTTGAGAGATTTGCAACCAAAATCAACAACTGCCGAACAAAACACCTATTATATGTAGGTTAACTTCAGTTGATAAAAAGTGTATTATTTTCCCTTCAAATTTATTGGTCTTCCATCTTCCTTTTTCCTAAAAGCATTCTCAAGGATCTGGGCATTAAGATGAAGTGTTTCCTTTGGAATGGATTGGATGAGGATAGGGCCAAACCGAAGGTTGCTTAGGAAGAGATATGCTTCCTAATAAAAGGAGGAGGTTTGGTGATTAAGGATATATCTCTTGGAACAAGGTAGCATAATTAAAGCATGTTTGGCATGTGTGTTGATAGTTTTGGTTTGTGGCCAAGTTCGGTGAGAAGTGAAATCTTATGTGAAAGAAGTTTTTGGGCTATTCCTAATGACTTGCAAAACTCATGGTCTTGGCGCAAAACATGCTAGGGCATGTGTACAACCTCTCTTTGCATGAGATGTTGGAGATGGGCAGAACATTTCCCTGTGGTATGATCCATGGCACTCAAAAGGCTCAATTGCAAAATGGTTAGGGGGGAGAACTATTTACGCTATGGGTTAGTCAAAAGAGACGAATTTAAGCGTTATTATAAATGGTAACTATTGGTCATGGCCGGAAGGTGAAGCATGGGACCATATCAGAATAGATCTCCCTCCAGCTATAGCCCCAGAAAGTGGTCACCTTGATCGCTTTGTTTGGCTTCCTAACCTAAGTAAAGTTTTCATCATTAGATTAGCTTATAATCACTTGAGACAGCGGTGACTGGTGTGTCCATAGCATAGCATAGTTTGGAATAACGCAAACATGCCTCACCACTCCTTCATTCTTTGGTTATCAGTCAGACAAGCTCTCTTTGCTCAAGACAAATTGGTCTGTTGGGATATTAGTGCAAACAACATCTGTTTTCTATGCATATCAGAAGAGTAAAATCACAACCACATTTTCCTCTCTTGCTCCTATTCTTAAGCCATTTGGATGGAGATCAATCTTTCTTTTGGGTGAACTATTGGAGATACTTCTAGCTTCTCATCAATGATAGATTTTTTGGTTGGTTTTAGTAAATCCTTCTCTAGTTTTTTGAGGAAAATCCCAGTAGTAGTGACATATCACATTTGGAAGAAGAGGAACTCTAGATGTGTTGGATCTTAGCCTACTTCTGCCTTTGTTTTAGCTAGGATCATATTGTCCTATTTAGTTGTTCAGTGAATTTTCTTAGTTTTATCAAGTTATGGATCTACACGTTTTTATTTTTGTACCGTGTGGATAATTAACTTGGTAGTTCTTTTGTACATCTAAGCTATATCTCTCTTCTCTTTTATATATAAAAAATACAAACATCTGACATTACTCAAAAAAAAAAGAGCAATTTAGAGGGAAGAGGGTCATCTCTTCTTTTAATACCACTAACATATGGGATCGGAGCAATTGACTGTGATTTCTTGCAATTCTAGATAATTCCACCCTTGCTCTATCATATGCCATCTGGCAGTTGTTTACCATGGTGCTAGATGTTTTTCTGCTTACAGATGCTTTTTAATAATTGCCCATCAGAATATGTAAAACCACTTACAGATGTTGCGATTGGAACAATTTGCTCTGTCACTTCTTGCAGTTTAAGATACTTCTATCTTTGATCTATCATATGTCATCTGGCAGTTAGTTTGTCATGGGGTTAGACATGTTTTTTTCCTAAAGTTGCTTTTTGAATTATAGGCCAGTGGAATGTTTCTCTGACAAATCTAGTATTTTGAGAAGTATGCTGTAGCTTGGAATATGGAGCTGAATAGGCAGTTTGACTCTATATCTTATTATTTTGAGAAATGTCACTCATATATCACTTGAATTGTGTTTGCTGCTTTCGTATCTCTTTAATGATTCACTGTGTTGTTTGCAGGAAACAATGAAGGTGGACGGATGATGCTAAATCAGACTTTTACTATCGGTACGAGTTCTATCTTAAGAACCATCTTTTGTTCTTACACTATGCTTATAGTTTGTATCTTCAATTACCATGAGGCGTTAAAGATCATGTGTCAAATTCTGTTTTCCTCTCATGGAAAAAAATGGAGTTTATCTGGTAACTTAACACCGAGGTTTTCATGAATCAGCCACTCAGGTAATGAAATGGTCTAGCGACTCCTTTTTCTGGTTCAATTTGTTGAGCTTCTGGAATGACTGACTTATTTTTTTTTTTTTCCAAAATGAAAGAAAATATTTAAATCATAGTGTTTGGGTCTTTCTTTTGAATTTGATGTTGGCTGCTGATCTTGAATGGTGAGAACTGAGGCCATTAATTCTTTTCATACTCAGCCAAAATATGATCTAACAAAGCTTTACTAAAATAACTGATTGGGCGACCATATTGGATCAAAAATCACCCTTCTTCAAGCATCACATTCAATCAGGAATTCTTTACTAATGTTTGGTAGTTCTAGCACAAAAGAGAGTCATGGCCTATTTTAAGTTTGAAGGTCAATTTCACAGCTTCTCCCCATATAGTGCCTCTTTCTTTAAATGATCAGTTAGCGTCTTGCCATTTTACCATAATCACGAACAAATTTTCAGTAATATCCCATCAATCCTAACATTCCCCAAAATCCTTACACCAACATAGGATATTCAATTGAAGAAATTATATGAACAAGATATTCAATTGAAGTCTGTTTGTTGGAGCATTTTTCTGATCAGCAGCAAACTGATTTGTTAGTGACAATTGTGGCACTGTGGCACAAATAAATCATAATCCCAAGTTCTACTATGCACATGGATGTCAATAAAAAAGGCTAACATAAACCATCGCAAATATGGGTGAAAAAGATCATTCATTGTTGACTAGAAAGTGGTGGGAGCTTTGCTATTCCTAAATGCATCACTAAAAATAATACTTGTAATGTCCTTGAAATGAGGTTTTAGTAACGTCCTCTTCATGAACTTCTGGCATGGTGATATCTCGACCTAATTTCTATTGGGGATGACGGCCATGGATTACTGGTTAAATTTTCTTTTTCCTAAAATGTGTCCAC
This sequence comes from Lumnitzera littorea, assembly GCA_024138015.1. Classification (NCBI taxonomy): domain Eukaryota; kingdom Viridiplantae; phylum Streptophyta; class Magnoliopsida; order Myrtales; family Combretaceae; genus Lumnitzera; species Lumnitzera littorea. Next base: position 39,994,754 of record JAMXBB010000010.1, read on the forward strand.
TTCAAGGGTTGTGACAATTCGATATTATATACTTGGAAAAGGTTTCTGTTTTTTGATAAGTCCGAACTGATTAAGAATACATAGTGGAACCATTAGCCTTAAAACTCTTTCAAGAGCTATTTTTGAAGTGAAACAAGATAAAAGATAATTTTTTCGGATGATTTTGTTCTTGGGTAGAGATACATACATGCATGCATACATACATACATATATACATACATATTATATATATATATATATAGATTTGAGGAGTTTATATTAGGAAGATATACTAAATGAGAGTCCCAATGATCAAGCCTAATCAATCACACTAAGCTAGCTCCATAACTAATTCTAAAATAATCATTTGCATTAATTTACATTTTGTAGCACGCTTGGAGTATAGATATTAATCATGTCATCTTGTTATAAAAATAATCAATGGGAACCCCATTTAGAGCTTTTATAAAGATATATCCTAGATGTTCTCCAGTTTTTACATTCCTTGTAGAAGTCAAACTTTGTTACATTTCCTCATGAATGAAATGAGTGTAGATGCAATATATTGACAACTTAGTTAACACACCATAGTTTTGTTAGTATTAGCACTTTAAAACCAACTTCAGTCAAGTGTGGATGAACCTACGTTATTTCATATTACTGATTGTGCATAGCTTTGTATTCAAATTCTGTACTTGAGCAGGACGTGACATTGTCCTTACTCTTCCAAGAAACCAAATGTTGTCCAACAAATACGTAATAACCTGTAGTAAATCCTTCAGTTGATAGCCGAACCTATGCAATTCGCATTTAAGAAACACTTAGTGTGACTATTTCTTTGATTTTCATATAATATACTACATCTAGAAGCTCCCCTTAAATAACACAGAATTTGCTCCAAAGTTACTTTACGATACTGACTGAGTATACAATATTAGGATGGGTCATTATGAGATAGTTCTACGTTCCATCTAGTCTTGTATATTTTTTAGATCTTTAAATATGTCACCTTCTTTATACAAGTAGCAAATTAGGAAACATTAGTGCATTACAGGTCTTAACTTCTAATTTTCCTATCTCAAATAATAAGTCAGACACATATTTTATTTGAGACAAGAATATGCCTTTCTTGCTCCTTATCACCTCAACTCACAAGAAATGTTTTAGCATCCACAAATATTTTGTGTGAAATTGGGTGTGAAGGAAGGACTTAAGAGATGAAACACTTATAATAACACTCCTTATAATGATAATATGATCAACATATACAGCAAGGATAATGTTAGATTTAGACTGTCTATTGAATATTGAGTGATTAGATGTGCTTCTTCTGATCTAAACTCTCCCATTGCATAACTAAAATGTCCAAATCATGCACAAGGACTCTGTTTTAACCCATTTAAGACTTGTGAAGATGAGGAATCTTGCCAGGATCTTGTTAAGCTACAATTCCATGTGGTTGCTTCATATACACCTACTCTTGGAGATTGCCATGTAGAAAGGTACTTTTGACATCTAATAAATGAGGAGGGTAATTATGAATAGCTGCCAAAAATGTGAGTACACTTGTGGGTGTCTGTTTAGCTATAGGAGAAAATTTGTCCTAAAACCCACTTCATAGGTTTGAGCATAGGCTCAAGACGGGCTTTAAGCTAAGTTGATTTCAGCAACCAATGGCCATTTATAGTCAACTTCTATTTACTAAAATCCCAAGTATCATTAGCATTTAATGCATTTATCTCCTCAAGTGATCATAAGAAACAGAAGATAAAGTAGGATAAGTACATTGATGTTTACCTTTTCGAAGAGCAATAAAAAGATAAGATCACTTAAGATTGCATCTGATGATGGAGAGATTGGTGTAAGACACATAGCAGGAGGGTTTTGCCATCAGGGATAGACTTGTTGAATAGGAAGTAGGGGTGGTGGAGGTGGTTGTGTACCAGTAGATGGGGGAACATCAGGTGACTGATTTGGTTACTTGAGGACAGACTCTAGTAATGAAACAAATACTACCAAATACTAGGGGCTAGTATTTCGATGGGAAACAAAGATTTGGAAGGAAGAGGATGTTATACGTAGTCTCACCATGGACAGATGAAGGCATGTGATTGATTATGAACAGCCCAAAACTATTTAGGAACTTACATCAGCCCAAGACTGTTAGCAGCTCTAATTCAATGAAATGAGATAGAACATAATTCCTAGATGATTTTTTTTGTAGGTACAGAATGCACAGGTATATACAGGTGAGGAGTCTATGTCTTAAGGAGTTACTGAATAAGAATCCCTATAATCAAGGCTAATTAATCACGTTCAGCTGGCTCTAATTAATACTACAATAATTATTTACATTCTATAACATAAATTGCAGAAATGTCTCCTGATTCTTTGTTTCTGACTGACTCGTTATTTCTGTGAAACTTTGCCTAGAACCTATGCTGACAATAGGAAGCATCAATCCTATTATGTGGGATGATAATTGGACGGTTGTCACAGAAGATGGTAGCCTCTCGGCTCAGTTTGAGCACACAATTTTGATAACTGAGGATGGAGCAGAAATCTTGACGCAGTGTTAAAAAGTCATGGAATTTGCCACCATTAAGGTACCTTTTACATTCATTAATGCAAGGAGCTGTTCTTGATCTCTGCTTCTCATGCTTCCAATATTTATTTGGAGTTGCTGGACAAGTTAGTGAGAGAAGATCCTATAAGCTGTAGTATATTGCTTAAAATGGGAGTATGTGTATCTTTTATCCATGTGGAGTATTTTTTGGAAGAAATGATGATTATAATTCTTTTGGAATGTAAATCGCAAATATTCCTCTTTATATTTATATTACTTACTATGTGCTTAGACCCCTATCTTGAAAAGGAGCACATAGAAACCCACATGTTATAAAAACCGGCTTTCAAATCTCTATATGATCATATTACTTTTGATTCTTTTTGTTATTCTTATCAAGGGTAAAAATAATTATGTAGGGATCTAAAAGTAATTTTTTTTTTTTTTAAATTAGATGATTAAAACATCCAATTTTGAAGATAAAGGATTGAGCGTGCATAAACCCATATAAAATATTATGTTTTCAGTTTACCCCCTTCTTTATTAAGAGTACAAGTACATAAAGGGCCATGGACTTGAAATCCTATATTCTAATAATTGTTCCATCATTTTTGTTTGCATGTAGTGTACTCCAGGACGACATAGAAGGCTGTTACTGGGATAAGTACCAGGATCAATCATAATTGTTTCAGGTGTAAAATATTACCATTATCGTCATAATTTCAACTGAAATCGTTGTATGGGCGTGCCAAAAGTGCTAACTACACAAGATGTCTACATATGGCCATTGAGCTGTAGTTTTTGAGATTGGGAGGACCCTGTATACCATTGTGTGTCATAATTAACGATCTCCATGGATCCAACAGTGTATCCAATTATCATACAATTCTTATAGTTGGTTTATTTGGAGGTAATGGAAAGATAATATAATAATTATTTTATAAACACTTCCCATTGCCTTATTTATTTAGAATTTGGTCCTTGAATTTTTGTTCTTGATTACTTTTCTATTTCCTCCACGAAAAGTAGTTGTTACCCGTGAAAGATGAAACTTTTTATTCCCCCCCTCAACTAGCACTAAGCAATCGAAGTGATGGACAATTGTGTCCTTTATCAATAAGTAAAATTGACTAACTTCTAGTTATTTTCCAAAAAGACCAAATCTGGGAGGCTATATTCTCAATTTAATATTATAATTAATGAATATTATAATTAATGAATGAAATAATTAATGTTAATAACTTTGTAATCTAATGGTATGAAAATTGGTCTTTTAAATGGGATAAATCAGGTTTTAATTCTTCCTTTTCTATCATAATCACTTAAAAAAAAAGAATGAAATAAGTACCGGAATAATATTCCTTACAATAAAACGAATTTATATTTGTAGATTATTTCTTGAATGGCCATTATTAAGTATAACATATATTCTATTTTAGAAAGTAAACTGGCGTTAATGAGTTTGTGAGGCAAAATCTGCAAAAAGTTGACACTTCTCCAATTCTGCTAATGGTACTTTACAAAGGAAGAATAAGAGTACAAACGAAAAGAATTCTCCGGAATTATGTTAGTTTTAACATAGAGAAAGCTTCAATCTGTGTATTGAACGGATTGGTCATTTCTAGACATTGGAGGTCGACACAACCCTGGTACCGCCGCATTAAAGGAGGCCGAGGTACGAGTCTCCTCTCTTTCTCACACCCACTGCAGCTGCAGCTTCCTCGTTTTGTTATATGTATATGTATACACAATCATTTTTTAGCGTTATAAATAGCAATAGTCCTTGAAAAAAAAAAAAAAAAGAACTGTTTTTCATTTTCTGTTTCATAAAAAAAAACCCCCCCCCCCCCCCCGTTTTTTCAAAACAATAAGAGCTTTCATGAATAAAATTAGTTTTCTTTTTCTTTTTTGGCTGTAATAAAATTAGTTTTCTTGAACTATGTTTTCTTGATAGAAACGGGTGTCTTTTTCCAAGTTCGAAAGGAGAATTTTCTCACGTTATAATTTTATTTTATAAAAAATAAAGTGTTTCAATTCATAAATTCTACCAAACAGAAGCCATTTTCTGAAAAACAAGTAAGAAAGAGGATTTAATATTAAAAAAAGAGACAAATATGTGAAATTAGAAAAAAGAAAAGATGACGACGATGAAAGAGTTCAGGAAAAAGCGCACTACAGATGGCTTGATTTTTTAGGGGTACGCAAGCATTAATAGGGAATAGCCGTAACCAGAAAGACTTATTTTCTTCATTCTTCCTTTTAAATCATATTCATGTTATAATCATTTTCTAGATAATTAAACCCACGTAAGAAAATTTAATTCGGAAGCGATCTCACTTTAATATTGAAAGTCCCCCAACCTAAGATATTTTTGGTATTCAAAGACCACATCATTTTGTTGAACCATAGCCACCTTTTGTTATTTCATTTTATTTCGTTTACTCTTTAGTCTATAACATTGTAAACTCCATGTTTATATTTAGATTACCATTGGTGAGTGATTCCACTTGTTGTTGCCTTAGTTCTAAAGCTCACGTTTACTTGTTCTTATCTAAAAGGATGTAAATAGACTGAGTCAATCTGAGTATTTAACTCAAGGTTCGATGAAAGTTAGAATTTTAAAGTTGAATTTGATTTGAAATGACATTTAACAAACTCCATATGATAGTGTTTAACTCATTTTATTCCATAGATTTCTCTTCCTTTCAAGTAAATTGCTCAAGTCTAGATATCATTTATCAATTTTGCCATATAAAACCAAATTAGATAAAGATTTAGTAATTGCCTCTAGATTTCGGTATGTTTGACCTTGTGCATTACATCCGTAATTTGAGTTAAAGTTTGTAAAACTTGTCCTACATTGATTTGTATGCACTTGTGTAGCAAGATATAAGAGTCGCTAAGGTTTATCATTAACCAATTGGGTATTTCTTTGTCTAGATGAATATTTACTGGCCTTTTTAATAGTGAATACTAAATGTTTATTTTTTTGATTAATGAGTGCCTTGAGGTACTTTGAAATTTATATATAAAATTGTACATGTGTGAATGCAATTATGCAATGTTTTAGAATAGAAGTTTTTTCTCTTAGATTGCTATCAATGTATCACTTAGTAATGTGGTTACCATGAATGTTTGAAAAAAAAAAAGTGAATTTGCCCCTAAAATACGGTCTCAGCCAAACTATTTTGTCAATTACTGTTGTAAAATTGTATGTAGAATGTGTGATTTAGGTATAGATGAATTTAATAAAGAAATTGCAACTTAGACATGTGATTAGTAATTGAACAAGCACATGGTTGAGGAATACTAAGAAACTACACATAGTAGATGTGATTTTTAAGTTGCATTATACATATATGAATTTAAAATCACATGTTTGGTATGTGAATTTTTGATCATAACCCCGACCTTTCCTCGTTTTGTAGCAATAGCAGCCCTAACCTAAGTACAAAAATAATTACAAACACGTACAAACTTCACTCCAAAGCCTTCATCTAAACTTTAGGCACCTCCTAACCTTATCATCACTCTAAAGAACCATCAAATTTCATATTCACCTTAAGCACACAACAATAATTACAAACATAATAATGAGCTGCCGACCATTGGTCCTCTTATGCACGCACAACTCTAAGGCCTTCAATCCTTCGCTTAAAGAATCCTCTCTTGAGAACCTGCTGATGATGAGAGACTCTACGTGGAAGAAAGATGACTGAATTCCTTGATAACTTCGGGAGGTTACACCCTACTTTGTTCTCTCTCTTATGTCAATGCCGACTATTTGCTTACCGAGGGTTCCATACTGAATGCTTGAGCTTTCAATTGTCGAGAGACTTCTGTCGAGTGACAAGACACTCTTCTTTGAGTGTAGGACCATGGACATAGTTGTCCATTGGATCATGGACATAGTCGTCTACAAGATTTGAGATAGGTAATTGGTTGGTGGATGACTACATTTGAGAGTTTCAGTTGCTCATGATTCGGTGTGATATCGACGAACCTAAGATGTAAACTATTGTAAGGTTCATTTTTGGGCTTAAGACTGAGATTGATAACATAGTGGAGTTACAGAGTCTTATGACTCTAGATAAAGCCATCAGGGTAGCATAGAGAGTAGAAAGGCAGAGGCTAAGCCAGGTTAATCGTATGCTGAGTAGTTGACCTATGCTGTTGAACAGAAGCGGCATGTCGAGCCAACTAGGAAATGATTGAGCATCAAATAGTTTTGAGGTGGAACGTCGAGGGCAAGTGCTTATTCGACCGGAAGAAGGCTAAGGTAAGAGCAAGGTCGAGGAACTTGAGGTCCGAAAAGACCATGGTTTAAGTTTTGGAAGAAAGACCCAATAAATCAAATAGTTTAAATGTCTTAGTTATGAACATGTGGCTAGTCAATACTTGAACCGTTTAGTCATGACTATAAAGGGAGACAAGCCCTAGTTTGAGGTATAGAGTGTGGGCAAAGGAGAGGAAGAGATGGGAGTTGAGTAGATGCTAGAAGAGTTTCAGGAAGACCCCGATGCTAAGATACCTCCTAAGGGAAGTACCGAATACTGTTTTGTGACTCGATGGTCTCTTAGTGCATTTGTGGCAGATGAGAATGAGTAGAGGGAGAACCTCTTCCATACAAATTGTTGAGTGAATGGCAAACTATGTGCCTTGATCATTGACAGAGCGAGCTGTACCAATGTCATAACACATGGGGTAGTTACGGCCATGAAACTGCCAACCCTCCTACATCCTAAGTTGTATAAGATTTACTAGCTAAAGGAGAAAGGAGGCTTACATGTTACCGAGCAGGTTAAAGTACCGATTGCCATTGGTGATAGGTACAAGGACGAGGTGCTGTGTGATATCCTTCCAATATGTGCTTCTCACATATTATTCGGCTAACTATAGCTGTTTGACTTGAGAGTATTGTACGATGGGTATAGGAACACTTACATATTCTAGAAGGATAGAAAGAAAATAATACTGACGCTTATGAGTCCTAAGAAAGTGCAGGAAACCCAAGAAAATGTTGCTAGATCTCTACAATGGAAGTCTCTAGTGATTTCCCAAGCTCAGTTAGCCCAAGAAGTTAAGGCCGAAGACTATGTGCTCCTTCTAGTTAGGAGACTCTTGGAGGTGAGAGATGTCGAGAAATACCCAACCAAAGTGAGAGCTTTACTAGAAGAATATGCCGATCTATTTCTTGTTGAGATGCCAAAAGGTTTAACTTTTAAGAGGCATTGAACATTGCATTGATCTTTAGCTTGGAGCAGCTCTACCGAACCAAGCTGCTTATAGACTCAATCCTGAGTAGGTAGCCGAGCTAAAGGAGCAAGTTGATGAGTTGGTGGATCGTGGGTATGTCCGAGAGAGCATGAGCCCATGCGCCATCCTTACGGTGCTAGTGCGAAAGAAAGATGGGTGATGGAGAACGTGCATTGACAGTTGTACCATCAACAAAATTACTATTAAGTACCGATATCCAATCCTACGGTTGGATGATATGTTCGATGAGTTGCATGGTGTCCGCATCTTTTCAAAGATTGATTTGAAAAGTAGTTACCATTAAATACGAATGAGGCTTGGAGATGAATGGAAGACGGCCTTCAAAACAAAGGATGGCCTATTTAAATGGATGGTAATGCCGTTTGGCCTAAATAATGCGTCGAGTACATTTATGCGGCTCATCATTCATGTTGAGCATTTAAGATTGGTGTTCAACATCCTTTATGCCAAGATTTTATTAGAAAACCTGAAGAAATGTGTGTTTTGTCAAAGTGAGGTTGTATTCTTCGGATATGTTGTCTCAAGGCAAGGAGTTCGAGTTGATGATGAGAAAGTCAAAGCTATTCTTGAGTGGCCTATGTCGACTAGTGCTGCTAAAGTTAAGAGCTTTCATGGTTTAGCTTCGTTCTATTGAAGATTCATTTGAAACTTCAGTTTTATAACCTCGCCATTAACTAAATTGACCAGGAAGAACACTGAGTTTAGGTGGTTAGAGAATGCTCAGAAGAGTTTTGAAGATGTGCAGTTTAAGTTGATGTCTACTCCAGTACTCACCCTGCCAGATTTTGAGAAGGTTTTTGAGGTTGAATGTGATGTGTTTGATGTCAGTATTGGTGTTGTCCTTATGTAGGAACATCGAGTAATTGCCTATTTTAGCAAGAAACTCCGTGGTGCTACCTTGAATTACTCAGCCGAAGACAAGGAGTTCCATGCCCTTGTTCGGACACTATAGAACTGGCAGCATTATTTGTTGCCGAGAGAGTTCATCATCTACTCAAATCATGAGTTTCTCAAGAATCTTCATGGGCAGTAGAAACTTTCTTGACATCATGCCAAATGGGTTGAATTCTTGGAGACTTTCTACTATGTCATTTGGTATAAGAAAGGGAGTACCAACACCGTGGTTGACGCTCTTTCTCATCGTCATACCCTTATTACAACTATGTAAGCCAAGGTACTTGGATTTGGTACCTTATCCTATCAATATAAGCATGACCAGTATTTTGGGCCCTTAGTGGCCAAGTGCAATGTTAGAGGTATTGTGAATGGATACTACTTGAGTTAGGGGTTTCTGATGAAAGGTAAGTAAGTTTGTGTGCTGAGTGGTTCAGCTAAAGAACTACTTGTTCTTGAAGCTCATGTTGGAGGTTTAGCTAGCCATTTTGGTGAAAAGAGGACGGTTGAAATATTGAAAGAACATTTCTACTAGCTTGGGATAATGAGGGATGCGTACCGCGTTCTTGAGAGGTGTGGGGTATGTAAATATGTAAAAGGAAGGAGAGAGCCATATGAAAAATACATACCCCTATCCATGCTTGAGCGCCTATGGATCGACTTAAGCATGGATTTCATGCTCGGTCTTCCCTAAATGCCGAAAAGACATGACTCCATTATAGTTGTGGTCGATTGTTTCAGCAAGATGAGCCATTTCATTCCTTGCCATTGAACCAATGATGCTTTGTTTATTACTAACCTCCTTTTGCAGGAAATTGTACATTTCCATGGGTTGTCGAGAAGTATTGTATTCGATCGTGATTCAAAGTTCATGAGCTTCTTCTGGAAAACCTTGTGAAGGAAACTCGACACTAAGCTTATGTACAGTACTTCTTACCATCCTAAAATAGACAGCCAAACTGAAGTAGTAAATAAGACAGTCGGTAATTGGTGTGCCTAGGAGCTTAGTTATCACTAGGACTTACGGTAGCAAATATGAATAAAATGGGTCCTTCGAAATATTGAAAAAAATTAGAGGGAAATGGTCCATAGACGAATAAGAGTAGTTAACATAAAGCTACTCGGAGGATGTTACTTACCAACGAACACAACACAACTTAATACCTCACTTGATATGATGCACAAGTTGATGTCAAGGTCCACCCACCACTAATCACGAGCTAATTGACAAGATTAGATAAGAGTGTATGAAAGATGGACTTCAAGAGAGTTATCTTACAAGAACAGAATATTCAGTATTAAATGTAAGTTATCTACGGCTTACAAGGGAAATGGACTATTTATAGTAAGTCCATAGGGCAACATTACAAATAAAGAAATTACAAAAAAGTATATATAAAAAGGGATTCTTAGTATATATGAAAAATGGTAAAAAGGACAAAAGATAAAAATGAAAAAATAGTACAATGTAAAATGAGGTGGATAGGTGGCATTGCAAAATTGGTCCTGTACGAATATTCTTTAAGTACAGCAGGTGAGAGGAATCAAGATGTTGCGGTAATAAAGGGGTTGGGACAAGAGAGATGGTGGCATGCCGAGAGAAAACTACTTGGTCGTTAAGTGAGTCTCCCATCACTCGGCAATAACCTTTCGGTAGCAGTTGGTTGGATTACTCGACACAGGGTCCTTAGCAAGGGAATGGTCGGCATCATCATTACTGAGTGTATAGATCAACGTATGATGATGCGGGGAGCTCAAGGAGTTTAGCTACATTCCTTTAGCATAAAATTTCTTGTCATCGGCAATTTTTTGAGAGAGAATTCTTCAGGTGAGAGATTAGAGTCCTCAGAGCCGTATGTGAGTAACGGGACCATCGATTGGCAGTTCATTAGTTCCCCGGGGTAATTGAAGATTTGCTCTCAAATCTTGGTTTTGGTCATCATCGGGCACATAAGGAGTCAAATTGGTGACATTGAAGGAGGTAGACACGTCGAAACCTTCGGATAGCTCAATCTCATAGGCGTTATCATTAATCCACCTCAGGATCCTGTAGGGTCTATCTATTTTCAGAGATAGTTTGTTTATCCTTCAGTTAGGGAAGTGTTCCTTGCTAAGATGGACCTAGACAAGGTCCCTAGGGGTATAAACGACTCGCCTCTTTCCGCGGTTTCCCACTTCCTTCTATTGGGCTACAGTTTTGGCCAATTGCTCAGCAATCTTTCGATGTAACCTTTGGAACTCTCAGCACGTTGTAGGCTGCATTAACTTTCCTCTTGTGTAATCGGGTTGTTAATTAAATCTAAGGGTAGGTTCAGGTTAAGTCCATGAATAACCTCAAATGGTGACATTTCGGTTAAGCTGTAAGTTGAGCGATTGTAGGCAAATTCAATGATGGGCAGGCATAAATCCCAGTCATTAGAGTTCTTTCCAACAATGGCGTGTAGGAGATTACCGACAGTTTTGCTAACTACTTTAGTTTGGTTGTCTGTTTGGGGGCAGCAAAGGGACTGATCAAGAGCTTAGTGCCGAGTTTCCTCCATAGGGTCTTCCAAAAGAAACTCGTGAATTTTCAATCATGGTTAAAGACAATACTTCTCGGCACTCCATGTAGTCGCATAATTTCCTGCAAAAAGTGGTTAATGATGAATAAAGCATCATTAGTTCTGTAGCAGAGAATGAAGTGACCCATCTTGTTGAATCGATTGACCACCACCATGATCAAATCATATCTTTTCGGTGTGTGGGGAAGGCTAACATGAAATCCATGCTTAGATCGGTTTACGGCTGTTCAGGAATTGGTAGGGGTATATATTCTCCATAGGGCTCTCTCTTCCCTTTTGCATACTTATACATCTTGCACCTCTCAAGTATTCGGTGCACATCCTTTATCATCCCAAGCCGTCTGCTTTTCCCTAAAATGGCCAGCCATACCCTTGGCATGAGCTTCTCGAACTAGTAGCTCTCTTGCAAAACCACTTAGTACGCAAATCTTCTTTCCCTTCATCAAGAACCCCTTACTCAAGTAGAACCCTTCCACAGCTCTTTTAGCACTGTACTTAGCTACTAAGGGTCTAAAATATAGGTCATGCTCATACTAATTAGGTAAAGTATTGAATCCAAGCACCTTAACTTGTAACATTGTGATGATGGTATGATAGTGAGAAAGTGCATCAGCCACTGTGTTGGTGCTTCCCTTCTTATATTTGATGACATTGTAAAAGGTCTCCAAAAACTTAACCTACTTGGTGTGACGCCGAGAAAGCTTATATTGCCCGCGAAGATGCTTAAGAGATTCATGATTTGAATAGATGATAAATTCTCTCGGCAATAGATAATGCTGTCAGTTTTGAAGTGTACAGACAACGGCATAGAATTCATTGTTGTAGGTTGAGTAATTCAGAGTAGCACCTCGGAGTTTTTTGCTGAAGTAGGCAATAGGTCGGTGCTCCTGCATAAGGATAGCATCAATGCCGACATCGAATGAATCACATTTAACCTCGAAAACCTTCTCAAAATCTGGCAAGGTGAGTACTGGAGTAGACGTTAGTTTAGTCTTCACATCTTCAAAACTCCTCTGAGCCTTTTCTATTCATCTAAACTCAACATTCTTCTTGGTCAATTCAGTCAACAGTGTAGTTATGGAGTTGAAGTTTTGGATAAATATCCGATAGAATGAAGCTAGGTCATGGAAGCTCCTGACTTCGACAGCACTAGTCGGCGTAGGCCACTTATTAATAGCTCTGACTTTTTCCTCATCAACTCGAACTCTACTCCTTGAAACGGAATATTTGAGGAATACAACCTCGCTTTAATGGAACACGCATTTCTTTAGGTTGCCAAATAATTTCTTGGTGTGGAGTATGTTAAACACCAATCTTAAATGTTCGACATGAATAAGGAGGTCGGCATTGTAGACCACAATATCATCAAAATAAACCACAACGCATTTGCAGATCAACGATCTTAGTACATGATTCATTAGCTGCATAAAAGTACTCGATGCATTAGTTAGTCCAAACGACATCACTAACCATTCGAACAGACCATCCCTTATCTTGAAGGCAGTCTTCCATTTATCCCTAGGTCTCATTTGTATTTGGTGGTAGCTGCTCTTTAGGTCAATCTTAGGGAAGATGTAGGCGTTGCATAACTCGTCAAGCATATCATAAGCCACGAGATCGGGTATTGGTATTTGATAGTAATCTTATTGATAGCTCGGCTGTTAATGCAAATTTGCTATGTTCCATCCTTTTTCAGCATGAGTATAGCGGGTATGTTATAAGGACTTATGCTCTCATGGACATATCCATGATCCACCAACTCATCCACTTACTTCTTCAGTTCAGTTACCTACTTTAGATTGAGCTTGTAAGCGGGTCAGTTTAGTAAGGCAGCCCCTGGTTGGAGGTCAATGCAATGCTTAATTCTTCTCAAGGGAGGTAAACCTTTTGGCATCTTGGCAGAGTAGAGGTCACCAAATTCTTGAAGTAGCTGCTGTACTTCGGCAGGTAAGTTCGTGGCCTCTCTAACCTCTAAGAATCTCTTGACTAAAAGGAACACATAGTCCTTGACTAAAAGGAACACATAGTCCTTGACTAAAAGGAACACATAGTCCTTGACTTTGACTTCTCGTGCAAATTGAGCTCAGGAAATCACCAAGGACTTTCATTGTAGAGATCTAGCAACCTTTTCTTGGGCTTCTTGCACTTCCTTAGGACTCATAAGTGTCAACATAATTTTCTTCCTATCCTTTAAAAACATGTAGGTGTTTCTATACTCATCGTGTAACACTCTTAAGTCAAATAGCTACGGTCGGCTAAGTAATATGTAAGATGTACACATAGGAAGGACATCACATAGCACCTCGTCTCTGTACCTATCACTAATAGTAATTCACACTCTGACTTGCTTGGAAACATGTAGTCCTCCTTTTTCGTTTAGCCAGTGAATCTTGTATGGCTTAGGGTGTGAAAGAGTTGGCAATTTCATGGCCTTAACTACCCCTTGCACAATGACATTAGTACAACTCCCTTTATCAATGATTACGGTGCAAAGCTTGCCATTCACCCGGCAATTTGTATGAAAGAGGTTCTCTCTTTGCTCATTCTCATTAGCCATAAAAGTACTGAGAGATTGTCGAACTACAAAACAATACTCGGCTCCGCCCTTAGGAGGTATCTTGGCATTAGGATCTTCCTCAAATTCTTCCAGCATCTGATTGGTTGCCACTTCTTCCTCTCCTTCACTCACACTTTCTACTTCAAATTGGGGCTTGTCTCCCTTTATGGTCATGACTCAGTAGTTTAGATATTGATTAGCCACATTTCTATAGCCAAGGCATTTAAAACATTTGATTTCTCAGGTTTCCTCCCTAAACTCTAACCTTAGTCTCTTCGGATCTCAGGGTCCTTGGTTTTGCTCTTACCTCGGCCCTTGTCTGGTTGGTTTGACATGTGACTTTAGCGTTCCACCTTGAAACTGTTTGAAACTCTGTCATTCTTTGGTCGGCTTGGCAGGCCACTCGTGTTTGGTATTGGTGTTCGGCTACTCAGCATTTGGCTAACTTGGTTTTACTTTTGCCTTTCAACTCTCTAGGCCATACGGATGGTTTCATCTAGAGTTGTGAGGCTCTATAGCTCCACAATGTTATTAATCTTAGCCCGTAGTCTAGAGATGAACCTTGCTATAGTTCAAGTCTCAGGTTTGTCGATATCGCATCGTATCATAAGCAACTGAAACTTTCGGACATAGTCGTTTATGGATTTGGCACCTTGCCTTAAGTCTTGGAGTCGTTAGAAAGTGTCTTGTTCATAGTGTTAGGGAATGAACCTACTTCTCAAAACTCTCTTCATCTCATTCCATGTTCGGACCTCGCATCGAGTCCTCAGGCGAACATTCTGTAGCTTCTTCTACCATATTGCCGCATATCTAGAAAATTCTAACATGGCCACTCTATTGTAGACAGCATCTTTATAATCATAGAAGTTGAATATCTTTTTGATCTTCTCTTCCTAGTCTAGGTAGTCATCAGCACTACCAGACCCGTTGAAGCTCAGAATCTGTACCTTAAGATGTTTGGCACCTTTTGGTGCTCTGAACTCATGCTCATCAATCCCAACATACTAGTCTTCTTCTTTTTTGTACTCTTCTACTTCATTTAACTCTAACATTCTCCTCGCGACTTTGTCAGCACATTGTGGTGGTGCTTGGTTCATTGGAAAGGGTTCCGGAGCTCGCTCGTTCATTTGCCTCCTTAGCTCATCTCTTATTTCTTGGTTCTGCTTAGCAACTCTCTCATGTGGTCCAGTTTCTAAGACTCTGTTTACTGAGACAGTAAAGTTGGCCACAATAGCAGTAAGATCTTGTATTTGCTCATCAGTAGTACATGGTGTTTGTTGGGTAACTTGACCATGACCATGACCATGAGCATCACTTTCGAAATTGTGAATCTTTCTCCCTAGACACTAGGGTTCGACATTCTCAACACAAAGCTTTGGTAAAGACACTACACTCAGATGCTTTCAATACAAACATAAGTATCTCGAAGAGCGGGTTGACTATCACTACATGGCTCTTAGTCTTAACCTCAAGCTCTGATACCAGGAAATTATATGGTGTACCTAGGAGCTTAGTTATCACTAGAACTTACTGTAGCAAATCTAACTAAAATAGGTCCTTCGAAATATCGAAAAAAATTAGAGAGAAATGGTCCATAGACAAATAAGAGTAGCTGATGTAAAGCTATTTGGAGGATGTGACTTACTAACGAACACAACATAACTTAATACCTCACTTGATCTGATGTATAAGTTGATGTCAAGGTCTACCCACCACTAATCTTGAGCTACTCGACAAGATTAGATAAGAGTGTATGAAAGATGGACTTAGAGAGAGTTGTCTTACAAGAACAGAATATTCAATATTAAATGTAAGTTATCTATGGTTTACAAGGGAAAGATACTATTTATAATAAGTCTCTAGGACAACATTACAAATAAAAATATTACAAGAAAATATATATAAAAAGGGGATTCTTAGTATATACGAAAAATGGTAAAAAGGACAAAAGATAAAAATGGAAAAGTAGTACAATATCAAACGAGGTGGATAGGTAATATTGCAAAATTGGTCCTATATGAATATTCTCTAAGCACAGTAGGCAGGAAGGATCAAGATGTTGCGGTAATAAAGGGGCTGGGACGAGAGAGATGGTGGCATGCCGAGAGAAAACCACTTAGTTGTTAAGTGAGTCTCTCATCACTTGGCAAGAATCTCTCGGTAGCAGTTGGTTGGATTACTCGACACAGGGTCTTCGGCAAGGGAATGGTCGGCATCATTACTACCGAGTGTATAGATCAATGTATGACAATACGGGGAGCTCAAGAAGTTTAACCATATTCTTTTGGCGTAAACTTTCTCGTTATCAGCAGGTTGCCAAGAGAGAATTCTTCGGGTAAGGGATTAGAGTCCTTAGAGCCGTGCTTGAGTAATGGGATCGTTGGTCGGTAGTTCATCAGCGACCTTTTGCGAGTGGCTATGGAGAAGAATTTACATGATTGGGACCTATGCCTACTTGTCATTGAGTTTGTTTACAATCGATCAGTTCACAACTTGACAAGAAGGTCACCTTTTGAGGTTATTTATGGACTCAACCTAAACTTGCCCCTAGATATAGCTGTCAGCCCGACTGTACAAGGGGAAAGTCAATTAGGCCTGCAGTGTGTCGAGGAATTCCATAAGTTACATCAAAAGGTTGCTGAACATCTAGTACAAATTGTAGCCTGACAAAAGGAACAGGGAAGTTAAGGAAGGAGATGAGTGATTTACAACCCTGGAGACCTTATTTGGGTCCACTTCAGTAAGGAGTGTTTCCTTGGGAAGAGAACGAACCAGCTTTCCCTTAGGTTAGATGGACCTTTTAAGATCCTTAAGCGCATCAACAACAATGCCTATGAGCTAGAGCTGCCCAATGGATATGGTGTATTTGCTGCTTTTAATGTGGCTGATCTCATACCCTAAGTACTTGAAGAAGAAGAGAGCCAATATTTGAGGGAAAATCTTCAACAACCCCAAGGAATTGATGAGCTGTTGACCATTGGTCCTCTCACGCATACACAACTCTAAGGCCTCCAATCCCTCGCTCAAAAAATCTTTTCTTGGCAACTTGCTGATGACAAGTGACTTTACGCGGAAGAAGGATGGCTGAATTCCTTGATAACTCCTAGAGGTTACACCTTGTTCTGTTCTCTCTCTTATACTGATGCCAACTATTCGCTTACTGAGGGTTTTGTGCCAAATGATTGAACTTTCAATTGCCGAGAAACTCCTGCCGAGTGACAAGACACTCTTCTTCAAGCTAAGTACTTTCTTCCGACTTCTTACCAGTCCTTGATGCTACAACAACTTAATTCCCTTCGCCTGCTTTGATTAGAGAATCTATGTATGGAACCAATGTTGCGCTGCTACCTATTCCTTTCAGTTGACATTGTTCTATTTTTCCCTTTTTGTTGTTTGTCCTTTTTGCCCTTTTTCGTATGTACTAGGAATTTTTCTTTTGTATGCCTTTTTGTAGTTTCTTTATTTGTATGGTTGCTCTAAGGACTTAGTAAAAATAGTCCCTCTTACTTGTAAGTTGGAATCATCTTACATCACAGATATATATTGAATATACTATTCTTGCGAGACTACTCTCTCTCCAAGACTATTCTTATATACCCTTATCTAATCTTGCTGCGTAGCTCAAAATTAGTGGCCGGTGGACCTTGACATCAACTTGTGCGTCATATTGAGTGAAGTGTTAAGTTGTGTTGTGTTTATAGGTAAGTTATATCTTCCGAACAACTTCACATCAGCTACTCTTATCAATTCGTAGACTAATTCATTCTATTTTCTTCGATACTTCGAAGGACCCATTGGTTCAAATCTGCTACTGTTAACCCTAGTGATAATTAAGTTCTTAGGCACATTGCATAAACACCATCATGTTTCATCACTGTAAAGAACAACATAAGACAACTACAAACTTCATTCCATAGCATTCATCTAAACTCCAAGCACCTTGCAACCTTGTCATCACTCCAAAGAACAACGGGACTCCATATACACCTCATGCGCACAACAAACACAACAATATAATTAATTGAAACTACAATCAAAGTTACATAAATAACACTTAATTAATGAAACTATCAATTACAAAAGCCTTAAAAGTTCTTTTGTAGTTATCTTTAAAAAACACTATACATGTATGTCAAAATAACAACCTATGTCTAACCATGCCTTTGGCATTGTATTTGAATTGATGTGTGACAAGTGGATGTGAACTACTCATATTCACATCTCCTTGTGATTGTGATATAAATGATAACTGATTCCATGCAATGTGCCGTGGATCTAACTGTATCATACCCTTACCCATTTTGAAGCCTACTAGATGCTTGCAGAAGTAAGGAGTAAGTAGAGTCATTATCATAGTGGAAGTTGGATCACAGCCAAGAAGCTTCTCCCTTAGATTGAAGCTCATTAGGTGATTATCCCGACTGACCAACCACTACATTACATCCTTAAAAAGCCAAACACATTGGGACGAATTGTGAAGTATACATTAGAGATTGGCGAATATGGAGTTTAGTAAGGACCTTACAAGGCTATCGAGGCATAGGTCCTAGCAACCTCATTATTGAGAACACTATAAAGAGGAAGCATTGGACGAGGATGACAAATTGTATGGAAACTTTATGTTGATAGTTAGTCTACTTAATGGACGAGTAGAATAGGAGCTATGTTGCATAGACCAAATGGGATAGAAGTGTACCATGCATTGAAGTTTAGATTTTTAACCAGCAATGATGAAGCCAAGTATGAAGCTCTCATCGCTAGCATGAAGTTGGCTAAGGAGGTTGGTGCAGAGAAGTTGGAAATCTTTTTAGACTCCCAATTCATTGTTCAACAGGCTAGGAAAGAGTACGTAGTTAAAGATGAAGGAATGACTAAGCACCTCAAGGTTGTGCAGGCTCTTTAGGTCAAAATTTCCCTCTTGAAGCATCACCAAAAGTTAAGCTAAGCATTCTAAAACTAATAAATTATCCAAGTTAGTCTCAACTAGCATTCTTGACTTAGATAGAAGAGACAAAAGTGTCTTCATTGAGTATTCACTAGATTAGAGCATCGACAACCAACCCTTGTATAGACGAGGTCATAGCCTACCTAAAGCATAATACTATTCCAAAAGATAGGAAGGAGACTTATGTACTAAGTGGCAAATTATACTATGATGAATGACCTCTTGTAAAGACGAGGTCATAGCCTCCCTTACCTCCAAAGTATCTGACTAGAGGAGCTCAATATATTTTGGATAAGCTGTACCCTAGAGTCTCAACAATCATTCTAAAAGCTAAGTACCTTACATTTAAGCACTTTAACTTACCCACTAGCAATACTATGAAGGAAGAAGAGAAGGAAATGGATTATAGTATACCTAATGCTAGAAGCACACACCCATCAAGCACTCACTAAGCAAGAACCTCCTACCCTTCACTAACCCATGGCCTTTCGCTCAATGGAGAATTCACATCCTCAATCCTTTTCTTGTAGCAACTAATGAACAACATTACATCATTGTAGTCATCGATTACTTTACTAAGTGGGTGGGAGTTAAGGTCATAGCTAAGATCACTAAGAAGAATATCGAGTTCTTCTTCCTTAGCTCCAATCTAAGTAAGTTTAGCATCCTATATGCTGTAACTATAAACAATGGAACCTAGTTTGACAATCAAAAGTTCATGGATTTCTACAAGAAGCACATTAAGGTTTACTGCATCTCAACTATACACTCCAAATCTAACAGGTAGATTGAGGTAGTAAACAAGATAATCCTCAACATTCTTAAGAAGAGGGTAGACTAAGCTAAAGGAAAATGACTTGATGAGCTCCTTACCATCCTGTAGGGGTATTGAACTACATACAGGAATTCTACATGGGAACTCCTTTTCTACTTGACTTAGGTTTAGAAGTGTTCCTACCCATTGAGTTAGAGCTTCTAAACATTTGAACTAGGCCTTTAGTGTAATGGTTAGCTATATTGGCCTCTAAGCTAACCATGATAAGAAGAGATTTGAAACTTAACGAGAACTTAAGTAGTTGCCTATAACACAAGACAACCCATTATGACAAAAAGGTTAAACATAAGGTCTTTTGACCTTATGACCTAGTATGTAGAAAGCTTGAAGTCATTAGATTCATCGAAGGTTAAGGAAAATTAGCACCTGATTAGAAAGACCCAGTTAAAGTTAGGAAGGTCATAGGACATAGGATATATAAATTAGAGAGACTTGATGATTAGCTCAACCCTAGAATTTGGAATGCTAATAACCTTAAGTTATATCTTGAATAATGGATTTGAAGCTCATGAACGTGTAACACTATTGTATCATAAATCAAGAATTTTAATTACTATTCCAAATTTACGTATTTTTAAAGTATTTTTGCCTTGATAATATGATTGTACTTTTAAAGAGTATAAAGTCTCAATCTCTTCTTAGGTGAATAAACTCTTAATTATTCTAAGTCATAGCCTCTCCCAAGGTGAATAGAATCTCAATTATTCAATCTTAGTTTCTCTTAAGGTGAGTAAACTCTTTGTTATTCTAAGTCTTAGCTTATCCCAAAATGAATAGACCGTTAATTATTGTAAGTCTTAATGTCTATTGAGGTAAGCAAACTCTTAATTACTCTAAGTCCCAACCTTTTCTAAGGTGAACAGATTAACAAGCTCCTAGAATAGCTAAGGGTGAACAAAGCTTCTAGCTGCTTCAGGTTATGCTGGATGGTGTCCCTAATTTTACCAAATAGGACTCCTCGTAGACCAAACTCATGTTGGAATGTCCAAGGTGCTCCTATAGTAAGAGCTTACCACTTACCAAGGTTTGTTAGGCTAAAGGATTTTCTAAGTTCTTGTTACAAAGCAAAACACAACAACTACACACAAAGCAAAGGAGAGGGGAAAATGAAGACAAATAAAGGAAAACACTAAGAAATATTTTCGTTAATCTAAATCCATCAACATTTACATGGTTGAGGTTGACATTTGGACTTAATAATTACAAGATAAAGCAAAATAATCTTAATCAAATCAAGGAGGAATGTAGAAACAAGCTTTAGAATGACTTTAATTAGCAGTAGGATTATCAACAATAGTTATGAACCTTAGATGATCTCAATTCCAATTTTTTGTTCATAGGAATTAGGCTTAAAGGGGATGGAGGGACCTCAAGCAGATTGGTATTAAGTGGGAAAGGGATTTCTTCCATTTGCTTGTTTGAAACCAAGTGTTACTCTTCTTCTCCCTTGGGCTCCTCCTCCATACCTTTGTCCTTAGGTGCTTTAGATTCCTTTGGATCATTGGTAAAATCTAAACAGTTGATATTGTAGCCGGGATGTACCTTTAGTATCTTTACCCTTGTTACTTAGATGCTTTCCATCATTTTCCTTGATTGGAGCTCTTACCACTTTGTGCTATTGATCATCTTTTAGACGACCTACTCTAACTCCACATTAGCACTGGTACTACCTTAAGATCGATGCTCTAATACACTTAGCTTCCTCTCAAAGTCGATGAGTACCCTTTCTCCTTCTTTGAAAAGATTTGGAATTTGCCTCATGAGTTCAGTGCTGACTCTGAGCTTCATCCAACTAGGCCTTAAGATTCTTCATCTTGGCATTAAGGTATCCATGGCATTTTTGAAACTCTATAAGCTTGGCTGTGAGGTCACTTCAATGTTTACCCATGCCTTTAGTGCCTTGGCTTTTGCTTCAATTTACTTCTTTAACATGTCCACTTTAGCTATTTATTGCTTGGCTTCTTCGAGACTCATGCTCAACCTCTTGAGCTCTCTGTGACAAGACTAAAACATCATTAGATAATTTGATGTAATTATCATATAGTTTTTGATGTTTTGAGACCAAGGTTCCATGCTTAGATTGGAGTTGTTTTGCCTTCTCTCTTCCTACTCACCAGAATTCAAACATTTTCATTATGTGTGAGCTTGTTTATGACAAGATAAATAAGAATCATTAAGTTGTGAATTGAGCATAGATCTCCAAGCACCATAAGAGGTAGCACTTACATCATAGAACTTTACATAGATGAACTCTTCTACCTTCTTTCCCATCCTCCATTGTAATCATCGAAAAAACAAAAAACTCTGCCACCTTCTTGGTAGTTAGATCTTGAATGTTTTTCTTGAGAGTTAGATTATTTTTGGGCTAGATCATACCCCTTAGAAGTGCACGACTCATGTTGTTGTGGTTTAGCCTTACCTTCGCCTTGAATACCTCTTACTAAGGTTGTGACTTGTATCCCTTACCTTCAAAGTGGTGTGCATGAGCGAGAACCTCTTCTCCTAGTTGAGGAGGCTTAGTTCCCCTTACTTACACCAATAAACTCTGATGTTTCATAGAGGTTGATAACCTCACTTCTCTAAGCTATAAGAGGTCCTAACTAAAAGCTTGGTCGTCCAACTACTTCTTAGAGTTGTTACTAGCCTCTTCCTTAACCTCAATCTTTTTCTTTTTTCCTTGCACTAGGATTTGCAATGGGTTGGATCGGTTGGTTATCATCCTTGTTCTTGATAGTTAGTTGCCTATACCTAAGTTTCTTTTAAGGAACTTTCTTCTACACTATTGTTGAGCTTGAATTTTTCGATTTTTCATTTTTCTTAACTTGATTTAAATTAAATTTTGTACTCATTTAGTTTATACCCTCGAGTAAAATTAAGGAAAAATTGGTTTCTTTGTTTTTAAAAAACTTAGAGTTGTCACTCGATAGAATTGGAAAGGTGATTAAATTAGAATTGCTTTTAATTTAGCCACTAGCATGCGTTTTGCAAGATTTTCAAGAAACTAAAAAATCAGATATTGTAACTTTGGGGGCTACTCTATCAAACCTAAATGGATGCCACCTTAACCTTTCAAATTTAATATTTGACTTTCAAAATACCCTTCCAATTCATATTTACATGAAAATAAATAAGTAAACCTATATCTACTAGCAAAAATGAAGAAATTTGAAAACTATTTACAAAATGGGAAAAATAAATTTTTACATATTTTAAGTCACCCCATAGTTTTCTACAAGTGCTTATGTATCTATTATTCGAGATTAGACTTCTATAGTTCGTTTTATAAAATTTTAATTTGTTAGGTTATTTTAATTTTGAGAATTAGTCGAGTTTATGTTTTTTAGTGATTTTATTTTTCATTTTGAGAAAATTTTTTAAAAAAGGTCCTAATTTCTCAAGTATTTATTTTTTGAAAAAAAATCGAAAAGAAGTCCTAAATTTGAAAAAGGGTCATTTACTTTTTTTTTTTATTTGAAAAGAAAAAAGATTTTTGTAAGTGATTAAATACATTATTTTATATATTCAAAATTTTTTTTCTTATTTATTTTGAAAATGAATTTTTCAAGTATTGAAAAGAAAGGATAATTTTTTTATTTTTATTTTTTTCCTAACAATGACTTTTCCATGTGTATATAATAAAGACAAACTTTTCAAGACAATATATTTGAGTTTTTACCTCTTGACACTTTGTACACTAGTGTTTTTATATTTGACAATTTACATACTTGAGTTTCATCTCTTCGTGTCAATATTAATTAACATATACTTGTCATCATTCTATTGGTTTACAATTAATTAATCTGCTAAAATAATACTAATAACTATGCTTAATTAAATAATTCAATAAGAAAATAATAATCAAATGCAGAAGATTTTTTTTAGTACTTCTTCTCCGCCAAAAGTTGGTTTGCATTGTAAAATGATGAGTATCTTTCATGCCGAAGATCCAAAATGATTGAAGTAAATCAATGCAAGCACGATATTTATGAATTTTGAACTTCAAAAGCACTGTGAACTAACAAAAAAATACAGTAAAGATATAAAATAGAGAGAGAGAGAGAGAGAAATTCCAAAGGTTCGTCATCTCGTCTAGGAAATTCTCGATGATGGTAAAGTAGCTTTATTAATTTTGACTGAAAAATTGAAGATCCAAAACTATATTTATCCACCAAGACTATCGAAAAAGAAAAAAAGTATATCTAACTTTCTTATTTAATCCTTCAAGCAGCACTAAATCAAGATTAACCTTGAGGAAAGACAACAAGAATTGCTGAAGATAACATAAGGTGTAAGAGAAAATTTCGCAACCTCAAGTCTTACAATATATAGATCTTGATTTACTTTAGCAAAACCACATGGTAAATTGGACAACCAATTGTGTAAAGACCAAAAGAAAAAAAAAAAGTAATAATAATAAATAAGGATAACAACAATATTTTCAAAAGAAGATATATCTCCGTATCTAAATATCTTAAAACCCTATATATATATATATACACACACACACTAATCTTCTCTATTTTTCCTCATAACCTTATCATTTTCTTCTCATATAGTTTTTTTTTTCTCCTCATTAACTTAATACTCTCATCTCTCATAATTCTTTGTTTACTAAATAGACTCCTCCCTAGAAGATCATGTTACAACAAAATGCACATGTAAGTTTCTCAATAAGAAAGAATTGTAGGATTTTTTTTATTAGCTCATCTAATCACATGATATTAATGGAGGTAAGAATAATAACAATGTGAATGGGGAGTTTTGGGAAATCCTTGAGTGGTTGTCATGGATTCGCAAAAGGAACATCGATATGAAGTGTTATAATTCCTGAATCAGAACAACGTATATAGATTTTTGGATTCTATTAACATTCGCGAATGATTCAAGTTAAGGTTGAAAAGACATATTTAAGAGTCATTTAATTATGAATTATGAACAAAGAATTGAAGTTTTCTCAAGTTTTTGATATATCGATTTATTTTTATCATTAGTATCAATTATGAAACTTTATAAAAAATAATATAGATATATAAATATATTAAAAAAATGTTTTAATAAATATATGCTATTTAAGCTCATAAAGTATACTATAATACATCGTTTAAGCTGAAGAGATGAATAGGAAATATTGGTTTAAAATTTATGAAAAATAATATAGATTAGATGATACAGAAGATGCAGATATAGATATAGATAGATTCATATATAAATATAGAAGATGCAGATATAGATAGATAAATAAAAGATATATTTATATAGAAGATAGAGATATAAATTGAAGCCTATTAATTGTAAATAATATGGATAGAGAATATCCAGATTATATTTTTAGAGATGTAGAATCAAATAAAATTTATTGACTTATATATAATAAATAACAATAGGTTAAAGAGTAATTTCATAATAAAATAACTACGGTGATCATAATAACAATTAACTAATGTGAAAATATATAAGTATATGTATATATATCGATCAATAATAAATAAATATATAGTTCTTAAGTTTTAATTTTATGTAAATGGAAAAGTTAAACTTTAACCATAGTTTTTAATCTATAAAGTTATTAATATAATTTTTGGATGATTTACCTTAAGTATAAAATACAAGCAATTTAACTCGAAACCATATTTATAGGTTATGATATTAGTTTCTAATTAAGTAAAAATATGTGATGAGTTTTGCATATGAATTTATCAGGTTTTAATGTCAATTATGAATAATGAAATAAGGTTGCTTGGGAGCAAGTACATAACACATGTTTGTTGCTTGTGTTTATTGGGATAGAAAGTTAAAATGCACTCATGAAATATTTGATTATAAAAATGTTTGGTGTTTGTGCTTAGCTTAACCTAGGGGCCCGGAGTAGTAGATCCCTACGAGGCACCTCGTTGATTGATAGGTGATGTTGTCACTGGTGGAGTTACCTATTGAATGATACGGGTAGATTTAGGGACTCATGGGTTGTTAGGGCTCGGAGTAGTAGTTCCTAACACCATAGTATTTATGTATATATATATATTGTGTGCTAGGGTTGTGAGTTACCCAAGTCTTAGGACATTAAGATTGTGATGTTTGATGGACTAATTCAAAGATAATAAATGAATTGTTTGTGTTCTATGTTTGCATTAATGCATGTGAATTGTGATTTTGTACAGCATGCGTATGTGCTTGTTGTATTATGTACTTGGCTTTGGCTCAATCCTCTTTCTTTTTCAATTGTAGGAAACTTATATTAGCAAATGAATTACAATGATCTTGGAGATCCTTATTATACTACCTTTAGGATGGGAAGAGCAACGATCACATACAATATAAAAGTTAGGATAGCTAGATAATTATTTCTTATAGTTACTGTTCATTCTTTAATAATTAATTATTCATAATTAGTTGTTAATTTGGCTTGAAGAAAAATATATAAATTTTTGGAGGTCTTTATAGTAATATTTGGAGATTTTAGTTATCAATCTATGCTTGAAGTGTCATTAGATACTAGGGATATGTCCTGGGTTGTGACAGCCTGAGTTTTAAGGCTTTACAAATTGTCCATATGTTCTTTATAGAATAATATACGGATAATAAATAATCTTTCAAATCTTGGATTATGATAATCATGCAAGAGAAAGGTTTCTTTGGTTACAATTTCAATTCTTAGATACAATTGGTTTTACCACAAAATGAAATTATGTACTTTGATGCTTTACAATTTCTTTATATTCTTGGATTTCTATTATTTATTAACAATGGGGTATTATACGTTTTGCTATTTCTTTTTCTTTTTGGATAAGTTGTTTAGATTGCTATTATTGGTAGCTGTTGGGTTTTTTCTCCCTCTCCTCAAGTGTTTTCTTCTTTTTCGATATAAATTTCTCATTTGTTATTTTATTATTTAATTAAATATATTTAATAGCATTATATTATTAAATTAGTTATAAGGAAGAAGTGAAAACAAACACATGTGCATTAATAGTGACAAATATATTTAATGTTGGTCCCATTTGACAATTGAGACGGGTGAATTTATTGTTATAAATTTTTCGAAAATATAATTTTTTTTAAACCTAGAAATCAAGAAACCCCTCAAGATGGGAGAAAGATAGAAATAGTTTGACAATTACAATAAAACAATAATAGACAATAATTAAAGAGAGAAGGATATAAGATTAAGCGCATGATTTTATAGAAGTTTTACCTCATGCGTCAATCCTCTCTTCCAATTCCACCACTAGGGGTTTGGTTGCCTTTCTTGGTCATTCCACTATATCAATTCAATCAAACCTTAAAAGAGAGTACAAAATCAAGTCTCTTTGATTGTTACAATCAATTGCGTTGTCTCTTTAGCCTCTACACTAGACTAAACACATGGTATAGTATACTTATATCTCTTTCAAAGTTACAATCAGATACAAAATCGAGAATTTAAACAAACAAAAGAGAAAATTATGATTCTTTGAAGTTTAGCCATAGCACTTTCCTATGGTTTGTCAAATGATCTTTTCTTGTGCCAGGGATGCACATAGTATGCACTATCATTAGAATAACATACATTGTCTTTTACCTTTATCCACATATGATGAAAAACCTTCTCTCCAATCTCCTTTAGAGATTTGATGTTATTCTTACCTTAGGGTATCTTAATCCCCTTGAACCTTAGCAACTTCATGATAGCATTCCCATAGGGCATGCTATTCCTACTCTTCCCCATATGCCTCAGAATTTATGTAGGCATATTTAAACACTTCCCTCTCATCATTACTGGATTAATAATTGCATCCTCAACTTTATCCTAGTAAAAGTATCCTTTTAGGGTAGAATGCAACTCAGTAAAGCCTTGTAGATAATCCTTACCACCAGCTCAAAACAAAAAATCCATGCTATCCTACTATTATCAACCTTAATTCCTTTGTTCAATTCCTTAAACATGTTTTCTTTTGTTTGCCTAATTAATTCCTCATCATCAATGAAATCCTTCAATTTGAGACATTCAATTAAGTGCTTCCTAGAAACTTCTATATCAGTACCCAAAATTGAAGTAGTTAACGTTTCAGTTTCTAAATCTATCACAAGATTGTCATAAAACCCTCTTAAAACATCTACATTAATTGTTTCTTATATATCCATTAACCCTAAACAACTTGCATTGTCTAGGAACTCATTCTAGTAAAATCTATTCTTTTTGAAGAAACCAAAATAAAAAAATGAAGGATCACAAACCTTTTCTTTGTTCTTTTTTGTGGATGTCTCATCATTAACTTGTTGACGTAATTTCTTGCGAGGACCTTTACTGACTTTGGCCTTGATTGTTACTTTTTCCTTTCTTTCCTTTGACCTTGAACTCTGATCCTTAGAGGATTTCATTGCCTTCTGACTCTTTAGGGAAATTTCTTAGGGTTTGTCGAAAGGTTTTCCCTTGCCTTTGGTTGAAGAAATCATTTTGGGTGTCATAAGGATTGGATGGTTCAAGAGTAAAGGATTGTGAGGGTTTGAAAGAAGTTGTAGAGTTTTGAGATAGATAATTGAAGGGATATGGTTTAGTGGTTTCTTTTATGAGAGACGAGGGAAAAGTAAGTAACAGGTAAGTTAATTAAATGTGACATGTGCAAGTAGTGGAATGGTGTGTGTCAAATGTGTTAAATAGTCGTGCAAATAGTATTATGAAAATGTATTACAAATACTAAGTTCATTTTTAATACATTCAAATCTTACCTTTCCTAAATGTTTAGTGAAAATGTCAATATATTGTAGATCAATTGGTATAAATTCAACACAAGTATCTCCATTAGACACACAATCCCTTATGAAATCATATTTCACTTCTATATGTTTAGAACTAGATTGATATATTGGATTTTTTGCTAAATTTATGGTACTTATGCTATCACATTTAATTGTAATATTTTTATAACTTATGCCATAGTTTAAAATTTGTTGTTTTATCCACAAGATTTGAGGACAATAATTTCCAATTGAAACATATTTTACTCAGTTGTTAATAAGGTGATAGAATTTTGTTTCTTAGAGGATCAAGAAACTAATTTGTCACCCAAAAATTGACAAGTACTAGAGGTATTTTTCTTATCAACTTTACATCCTGCATTCTCATCTGAATATCTAACTAAATCTATATTTTAATTTTTGGGATAGCAGATACTTAGCTTAGATGGAGTTTATAGGTACTTAAAAATTCCTTTAATAGTTGTGAGATGTATTTCAGTTAGTGAGCTTTGAAGACCAGCACACAAGCAAACACTAAATAAAATGTCAGGCCTAGAAGCAGTCAACTATAGCAAAGATCCAATAAGACTTCGATAAAGATTTTCACTTATCTTCGTACATTCAGGATTTAGATCTAACCTTGTAGATGTGCTCATAGGAGTAGAAGCTCTTTTGGCATTTTCAAAACCGAATTTCTTGATAATTTGGCAAGTGTACTTTTCTTGATGTACAAATATGCCTTCATTTGTTTCCTTAATTTGCAGACCCAAGAAAAAGTTTAACTTTCCCATCATTGACATTTCAAATTTGGCTTGCATCATCTTAGAAAACTCTTTGCCATATTCTTCATTAGTAGAACCAAAGATGATATCATCTACATAAATTTGCACTATTAGAATATCTTTATCAAAGTGCTTCAAAAATAGTGTAGTATCTATTTTTCCTCTATTAAAACCATTTTTAATAAGATATCCACTAAGCCATTTGTAACAAGCTTGAGCTGCCTATTTTAAGCTACAACAGATGATCTTCGTCAAATGGATCTTCAAATCTAGGATGTTGTTCCATATAAACCTCCTCTTTGATATACGTGTTTAAGAAAGCACTTTTCACATCTATTTGAAATAGCTTAAAATTCTTAAAACTAGCATATGTAAGCAAAAGACTAATGGATTTTAATCTAGCTATAGGGGCATATGTTTCATCATAATCTATACCTTCTTCTTGTGAATACTGCTTGGCTACCAATCTTGCTTTATTTGTCACAATTTTTCCAATTTTATCTAACTTGTTTTTAAACACCCATTTAGTTTTGATTATTGTTTTATTTAATGGTCTTGGAATTAGAGTTTAAACTTGGTTTCTATGAAATTGATTTAATTCTTTCTGCATGGCATTAATCCAATTCACATCTTATAAAGCATTTTCGACAGTGCTGGGTTCTTCTTGAGACAACATAGCAAAATGATTTTTAATATTTTGCAATCTAGATTGTGTTTATACACTAGATTCAATATCTCCAATTATTAGATCCTGAGGATGAAAAGGTTTATACTACTAAGATTTCATTTTACCTTCTACAAGTTCTTTTACTTTACCTTTTGAGGACTTAGGTTTAGCTTCTATCGAAGCTTCTATTGGTTTAGTGTTTTGTTTTTCATCTTTCCTTGTTATTATTAAAGGAACATCCTCATCTGACTCTTCTTTCACCAATCATCACAAAATTTTACATTGATAGATTCTTCTATCACTTTAGTGGTTTTATTATAAACTCGATAAGCCTTACTATTAAGAGAATATCCTAAAAAGATAGCTTCATTAGCCTTTTCATCAAACTTACTTAGATTAGAGTTGTTTCTTTTGACATAACACTTCCACAAAAAAATGTGGAAGCATGAGACTATGGGTTTTCTTTTTTTAAATAGTTCATAAGCAGTTTTATTAGTGAAAGGTCTTACATATACTTTGTTAATGATAACAAGTTGTAGAAATAGCTTCAGCCTAAAAGAATGTAGCCACACCACTATCATTTAACAAGGTATGTGCTATTTCTTGGATGGTGTGATTTTTATGCTTAACAACTCCATCTGTTGTGGAGTGTAGAGTATAGAAAAATTATGAGTGATATCATGATTTTCACAAAAGGTTACAAAATCATAGTTTTCAAACTCATCACCATGGTCAGTTCTCAAATTGACTATGGAGGCACCTTTTTCATTTTGAATACATTTAACAAAGACTTCAAAATGTTTGAAAGCATCACTCTTACTTTGTAAAACATCCAAGACTACCTTGAAAAATCATCAACGATGATTAGACCATATTTGTTCCTACCAAGACTTATTGTCCATGTTGGACCAAATAGATCTAGATGCAAAAGTTTTAAGGGTCGGTTTTTAGGAATTGCCTTCCTCTTCTTATGAGATACTAATACAATCTTATTCTTTAGATAAGAATCACAATAAATGCTTTCCTTTATACTGATTTTAGGTAAGCTAAACACTAGATTATTTTTCAAGAGATTTTCAAGTTAATGAAAGTTAACATGTTCTAACTTTTTATGCCAAGAATGAGCATTATTGTTATTGTTAAAATGTAATTTTTAGATACGACTTCTGATGGATTAACTTTATATACATTACCTTTCCTAAATCCTTCAAACAACAATGATTCGTCATTTTTATCATAGGCGTAACACTTTTTTCTGTCTTTTTTTTTTTTGAAATATAACCTTATGTCCTTTATCACAAAGTTGACTAATACTTAGCAGATTGTGCCTTTGGACTTTCACATGACAAATATTTTCAATGGAAAAGGGAGAAATACAGATTATATCGTATCCAATTATTTGTCCTCTTCCATTGTCTCCAAACGTGACATATCCTATTTCCTTCCATATTAGATTAGTGAATCATTTCCAGTCATGTGGTTTGTATAGCCACTGTCTAAATACCATGTTCCATAACAATTCACTTCATGTCCCTACATTCATTAAAACAGATTAAACTTGTTTTTGAACCTACGAAGCTTGGGTCCTTTGTAAATGAAGCTTGTGCTTTAGTTATTTACTTGAGATTTTTATAAAAATAATGTTTTCTAATGTGACTTACTCTATTATAGAAGAAGCATGCATAAGATGAGGAGGGGTTATACCTAATATCCTCTACTTGTCTTCTATTGTGCAGAGGGTACCTTCTACTCACATTTTAGTTAGTTTTAGGCCCTTCATGGTACCTTCTATTGTACCTTTTACCAACTATACTCTTTTCTTTTGTTAGTAGTTTGAGTCACTGGGTCCTTTTACTTTTCATTCATAACTTTCATAAACACAGTTTTAGGTGAAGTTTTTGAACATTGACCAATTTCATATCCCAATCTTACTCTAGACTGATTGAATCTTTGACTAGATAGCAATATTTGAAGTTTTTTATCACTCTCATCAAATTTGATAAAGGTTGATTTTATAGACTATCATAATTCTTCTACTTAACTTTTTAAACTATTAATTTCATCTTTTTGAATCAAAATTTGTTTTGATATGTTTGCCTTTTCTTTGATCATAGTTTCATTTTCAAATTTAAGTACATTTATCTCTTTTCCTAAAATCTCATTTGTTTGAGTCAATGCCTCTTTTTCATTTTTCAATGCTTGAATTTTGTTATCCAATTTTGTAATCTTGGGATTAGATTTAGACAAAGCATTTAAAGCCCTTTTTATTTCTACATAAACATCATTAGGCAAAGAATCAGTTTTAGATTCTGAGTTTATCTCAAAGAAAGCCATTAGATAGAGGTTTGCTTCCTCTTCTTCTTCATCTTTGTAGGATTCCTTATTCTCAGTGTCTAACTCATCTAAATTACTCCAGGTGGCCATTAAGGCCTTTTTTTTCTTGAATTTTTCTATCTTCTTTACAAGGACTGGACACTTATATTTTATGTGTTCTGGCTTTTTACATTCATAACATGTGAGTTCCTTCTTTTCTTTCTTCTCTTTCTTCTTCTCTTCTTTATATCCTTTACTTGCATCAGTGAATGACTTATTAGCTTTGTATTTCCTAGGAATTTGAACCTCTCTTACCCTTTTTTCTGAGAATTCGATTGACCATTTTAGCTAGAAGAGTAATATCTCTTTCTTCATCATTGCACTACTGATCATCTATGTCTAAGTCAATTTCTTTGGCTTTGAATGCTAGAGTTTTCTTCTTTGAGTCTTGCTCATCCTCTTCATTTAGAAAATCTGACTCGTGTGCCCTAAGTTTACTTCTCAATCATGGAAAAGTTAGTTTGCTTATATCGCAAGCTTCTTTAATAGTAGTCTTTTTTGTGTCCTAGACCTTTAGAAGTACGTGTAACACTTTCCTTGCAATGTTAGCTTCATCAATTTTCTTTCTATGCAAGGATAATTCATTCATTATTGTTATGAGTTTGCTAAAGGAGGCTTTAGTTCTTTCTCTTGGCTACAACCTAAAACACTCATGTTCTTGCAAAAGTGAATTGATACATGTTTCTTTAATAGTACTAGTTCCTTTATGAGTTTCATAGAGTATATCCTAGATTCCCTTTGCAGTTTTGCATGAAGATATCAAATAAAATTCAGAAGGTGCTATTGTAGGGAATAAGAGATTCTTAGCCTTATTGTTCATAGCAGCTGATAGGGATTGTGGACTAATTACTCACTCCGAGCTCGAGCACTTGCCTACATGGTTTGTTGAGTTGTCATAGGGGAGTTGAACCTTGAAGATCAATGCTTTATCTACCCTGACCTACCGAGCTATCCCATTTTGACCTCTCTCTATCTAATTACAGGAACCCCTGAAGTATCTGACCTATTGTCGAGCTGACCTCTCTATGCTACACCAGTCTAAAGCCAAGCCATGAATTCACCTACTGTCGAGTTGAAAAACAATCGAAATCGAGCTGCCTTACATTTGACCTAGCTAGCCAGGGTCAATAAAAAGAATGGCCACCTACTGGACCAACCCTTCCTAAGCCTCGAACAACCGATCTGCTAAGCTATGGATCAGTTGACCTGACTTACTTTACTCAAAATTAGCTTTGCTCAATAAAGTGGTATCATTGAGACTACAGAATGGACAGTTGATACGTGCCCCATCTTTTGAAATCAGAATTGTCCCTTTTTGTTTCCAAATGTTCTTTTTGTTTGGTAGTGACTTTACCCTTGTAATATATACCTCATTTCTTTTCTAATAGAAATCCTTTTTGTAATTTATATAAACTTAGGACTTGCCTTAATTAGGCCGTATCAATAATGATAACATGTAATAGCGGTAAGAAAGTAACATTGAATTTTAGACACATTCCCTTCTTTTACTTCCTTCTTGAGCTTGTGTTTTCTTATGAGAACTAAGAACTTGAAGAGCTCTTATCTAGACCATTGAGCGTAGACGAGTGGCAAACAACCTCGCGTTATACTTATGTGTCATATCAAGTATAGTTTGAGTTCATATGAGGTGTTGGTGCATGTTACGCCTCGAAGCGATAGAGTTGTAATAGTCCCATCATGTAAATTATTCTAAGATAGAAGTTAACCATACAGCCGCCATTTTCGACCTGATTTACATAAGGCGTTTACGACTAACCCGCTTTGAAGTAAATTGTTCATAAATTAAATAAGTTATTTACCTAAAAAAGTATGGAAACATACATATATATTAAGATTTAAGTATTACAAATAATGTTTATAGGGTTTTATTGTCCTATACTTCTTAAGTAATACAGTATTTGAAAATGAAATATTCTAAATAAAAGCTAAGATCTTAAAGGTATATATGTGCTTCAAATGTATTTCCTTACTCCTTAGGGTCTAGCGGTTGCTAGCTTTAAGGTAATTAAAATCCGTTTCCTAGTTAGTACATGCAACAAAGTCTATAAGAATGTGAGTAACTACAGCTCAGTAAGTTGTGGCGGAGACTTAAAACCATATAGCAAACAAAAATAGGGTTATCAATCATATTATTAGGTGAAATGCATATTCAAACAAATGCCATCACATGCTGTTGTTTAGTCTGTCATGAGATTAGAGAAATTGCACCCACTTTAATCCGGGTTAAGGAGTTTCTGTTAATGAAACATCTTACGACCAAACCATGGCTTGTGCAATGGAGACATTGCTCCTCCCACGATTACCTTCGAACAATTGATTTTACCCTTGTTGTGACTTCCTCACTTGTTACTTAGTTCGACTAAGGATGAAGAAGGGACCAATTATGTTGTCCAGTGCTATCCTTTTCGAAAGAGTCGGTATTTGGTCGAAGAACCCTAAGTTTCTCCTAATGGGTTACGATGCAAATCCGATTTAGAACTATAAGTCATAAATTTAGTTAAATCCGGTTTAAGGTGTTCAATCTTTTCAACTAATTTCACATAATTACAAGTTAAAACAACAAACCGGAATCATAGCATCACTAAAAAACAAGCACATACATACAACCACTATCTAACAAGTATAATTAAGTACAATTTCAAGCCTCCGAGTACTACAGATTAGTACTCCAAAATATAGCAAGGTATTAATCCTAACTTACCTGGACTCTTTGCTTTCTCACTTGAGGTGAGATTCGCTCAATCTATTGCCAATGATCCTTATAATACTAACGTTATTTCAATTTTCATATAATTATTATAGATTAGTTTTATCCTATAACACTTATTATTATCTCTGGTATAGGGTTTAATATGCCCAATTATCTAGGTTCTCAAGTCTTTTATAATTATTCTTAGTTTAGGACTAGGTTCGGGTTCAGTTTCCGCATCGATTTTTAAATTAAGTTCTAATTTTGTTTTTAAGCACGATTTTATACGTGAACCCTAGAAACCCATTTTGACCCCTAACATGAAATTAATCACATTATTTTCGGGTTTCCTAAATATCATATTTACTCCTAATTAGTATGTTGATCCATTCGATATACCCCTTATCTTACTTAACTACTGAATTTACTTCTGATGTGAGAAAATTTTACATATTTCATATAGATACCTAAATTTAATTCTCATACCAGATTTTATATATTTTCCTATTATTAGTATAATATCAATTTTTATTGTAAAATTTTCTATTTATTATATCTCTAATTTTTTCATATTATGTCTTATTATCTATTATGCATATAATACATATTTAATATTTCTATCACTTAAAATATCATCTCCCAATATCAATTGACATCTCAAAATATCTAAATTCATCCCAAATCAAATTTTACACCTAATTACCCTAATTTACAAAATTAACTTAAAATTTACTATTTTTCCTATTACTTATTTACTATATAATACCCTAATAATTACATCTAACATTCTAAATGCTACAAGTATTATACTTCATTAGATTTGAACATCCTAAAACATATAATTATGCACTAAATCATTAATTATCTATTTAATTACCTAATTAACCCAAAATTACCCATTTTATGCATCATTTTAAGACTTAGAAATTATCTAAAAATTTCAAAAATTAATTTTTGGAAAAGGGCTCCATAGCACTATTTTATAACCTTAATAGTCTACACAAAAATTTTGGGCTCGAAACTACACTCCTAAGGTCATTTATTTCTAACCTGAACAAAGCTTAAGTTTGTATGGTTTCCTAAGGATGGTGTATTTCTAGATACAAAATTGTCAAAATAAAATTTTTCCCTAAATCTACATAATTGAAAACCTTAGAATGCCAAATTTCACAATTTTCTAAGCATATTTAATATTTTAAACAAAATATGTAAAATTGGGAGAAAAATTAGACTCACTAGAACTGGTGGCTTTAGAAATCGCTGGCCACCAAGGCTTTGTTAGCCAACATAAGCATTACCACCACCATGTGGTGGTGGTGGCCGTCCACTGCTAGGTGCTCGTCTAGTTAGGGATCTCCTTATAAGCTCCAACTGTATAGATTATTGTCTAATTTTTGAAAACTAACCCTAACTCTCTTATTTCGATCCTCTCTATTTTTTCTACTCCTCTAACTATCCAAATGAGCTTTTGTAATTTTTTTGGGTATTTATAGAGCTTTAAGGAAATTATAGCGTATTAAATTGATTAGATAATTGCCTTATCTTATCTTTTTTTTCACTTTCTATTTGTTATGTTTTGATTGGTTAATTTTATTTCTCCATTTCTAAGCTGCTATGACCACTTTCTAGAGATTTTTGTATTTTTTGATAATTTTCTTGATTTTTCCTCAATTATTCATGCATTTTCTTTAATTATTTAATATTATTTTAGCCTATTTCGCATATTTTGAGTAATTACGCATTTTTCTATCTACATGTAAATACATATATGTATAAATAAGTATTTCTCAATATTATTTAAGTTATTTTATGATTTTTAGTGTGCATATAATTTATCTCTAGTGATTTATTAGTTATCGGAATGCATTTTATGTATTTTTGATAAATAATGGATAATATATTTAAAATTTGAAAATTTTATATTCTCTTATTTTATTATTTATTTTCTTAAATTTGAACTTATAAAATCATTTTTACTAATATTCCTAGCTTCATCGTAGAATTTAGACTAAATCGGATAGTTTGCTCGATCGTCCTAAATTCTATAAACTATACCCTAAATATTTGATTGAAAGTATTATAGTGTATCATATCTATTGTTGGTGCATGAGAATCCCTACTTAACCCTTGACTCCCATTTAGCTTTCGGACCATCTTGAGGTTTGGACCTACCCTTAGTTCGCGTGATATTGGTAGTTGTATGTCATTCTTCTCGGCGACTCATATCATCTTGGTATTAAAGCTTAGCTACGTTCGAGCAAGTTTCTATTAACTTGTGTTTTGAGTGACTTGCTATTGCTATAGTAGATTGAAGAAATTGTTTGTTGTTATTGTGAGTGTTTAATGTTGATGAAATCTAATGCTCTGTTTTCTCCTGTTTTGGTGTTTGCAAAATAAAGTGTGAGTATACAATTGGTCTATCGTGTGTTAGTTACTGTTACTGTTGTTATGATAGCTGTTGGTGTGTTAAGTATTGTTTTGTTGTTCGAAGGAAGATTTTTCCAATTGTGATTCAGTTGCTAATCTATTATAGTAGACAACCATTTCCTACTCTAGTGTTTAAGGAATCCTAGGTAATCAAGAGAGTGGTGCTTATAATGGCTAAGGTTAACAAGGGAGTTTCACACCCCAATCTATAGATGAGCGACTAGATAGGCTTACTAATCTAGTGACTAGCTTCGTGACTACCATAAATGAGGACAAGCAGTGAGCTAGAAATGACCCCTATAGAGGCCGAACCAATGAGTTACCTAAGAGAGACAATGGACGACGAGGAAGAGCTAATTTCCTAGTTCGATCACCTCAAGCTAGAGGAATAGATAGAGCCATTTGACATAGACTCACAATGGAAGAGATTGAAGAGGAGGATGAAGAGATGGGTGAAGAAGAAGAAGAATATTGTGAGCTTGAGGAAAGGAATATCCGAGCTCCTAGAGTGGAAGGATTGAGGATGTAGATCCCTTGTTTTTCTAGAAGTGGTGATGCCGAAGACTATTTGGATTGGTTATATAAGATAGAGAAGTAGTTTGAGTTTCATGAAGTGCTTGAGAATGCTAAGGTTAGGCTTGCCATGTTAGAGTTTATTGGCTATACTACCTTGTGGTGAAGGAATTTGCAAGCTACCTAAAGAAGAGAAGAAGAGTATGAGATTAGGAATTGGGACAAAATGAAAAGACTAATGAGGAGGAGCTTCACTCTGAGCTACTACATACAAGACGCCTTTAAGAGATTGCAGGAGCTGAGGCAAGGAGGATCTAGTGTTGATGTGTATGTGAAGGAATTTTAGATGCTAATGATTTGTTGCAAAGTTGTTAAGCCTAAAGATCGAACTATATCTCAATTCATTAGTGAATTGAAGTATGAGATTAGAGATATTCTAGATGCTATGAATATTGGCATACTCAATGAGGCAATCTGAGCTCCCCAAAGGATTGAAAGGTGCTAAGTGGGAAGATTTTGATCTCTTGTTAGTCAGCTTATCCCTAGTTGATCCATTCTTAGCAAACCTATGAGATTGAAACTAAGTAAAGTTCCTGAGGTCTAACCTACTTCGACAGCCTAAGCAAAGGAGAGAGAAGTGTTGAGGAAGTTTGAGAAAGGATAAAGCTCTAGATGGAAGACAAGTGAGATTGAGTACTTCAAGTGTCACGGGTTTGGACATATGGCTACATAATATTTGAATAGA
Organism: Lumnitzera littorea; assembly: GCA_024138015.1. Lineage (NCBI taxonomy): Eukaryota > Viridiplantae > Streptophyta > Magnoliopsida > Myrtales > Combretaceae > Lumnitzera > Lumnitzera littorea. The sequence continues at coordinate 40,033,300 of JAMXBB010000010.1, forward strand.
AGAACCATGGTGATGAAAGGAGAGGTGTCGACCATTGAGGTAGACATCACTAATGAGGAAGAAGAACAGTTGAAAAAGACCGAATAAAGTGAGTTGTTTGAGGAGAAGGAGATTATTTATAGTAAAGAAGAAAACTTCATGCTTGCAACTATGGTACTAAGGCAAATGATGAGTGTGAGCCCATCGCTAGAAGATGAGCAATGGGAAAATTTGTTCCATATTGGCTATAAGGTAAATGGGTCATTGTGTACATTAATTGTTGATTGCATTTTTGGTCTAGTAGTTAAAGTTGTTGACCAAGCCTTATCCCAAGCCTTACCTTAGCCTTACAAGTTACATTGGCTTAGTGACTAAGGAGCCTTATAAGTAAATAAGCAAGTGGTCATGTCGATTTGTATTGGAAGCTATCGAGACGAAGTACTTTGTGATGTATTGCTTATGAGTGCATCATATGTTCTACTTAGTAAACCATGGATGTTCGATAGGAAGGTTATGTATGATGGTAAGAAGAACACCTATTCATTAGAGCATGAAGGAAGGAAGGCGAAGCTGAGCTCTATGACAGCCAAGTAGGTTAAAACTATATAGACTCAATTGAGTCGAGTTCTAAAGAAGGAGACATTAGTGATGACTTGGGTCGAATTGAAGAAGGAGATAAAGCTTAAAGAGTAGACTTATCTATTGGTTAGAAGGTTAATTGAGATGAGAAAATTAAGTAAGGAGTTGCTACCTACCGAGTTGAAGTCCTTACTAGACAAGTTTGCTGACCTATTCCTTGAAGAACTGCCAGAAGGTTTTCCTTTGATTAGAGGCGTTGAAAATGCAATAGACTTGCAACCGGGAGCAGCAATGTTGAACAAACGGGCATATAGAATGAATCTTGAACAAGTTGCTGAGCTACAAAGATAGGTTGATGAACTAATGAGAAGAGGTTATGTTTGAGATTACTTAATCCCATGTGCTGTACTAGCTCTATTGTGCCAAATAAGGATGGCATGTGGAGGATGTGCGTAGATAGTGGAGTTATAAATCGAATCACCATTAAGTATAGATACCTAGTACCTAAGCTTGATGAGATGCATGGAGTACGAATCTTTTCAAAGATCGATCTTATGTTTGGATACCATTAGATTAGAATGCAAGAGGGAGATGAGTGAAAAACCGCATTCAAGACCCGCAATGGATTGTATGAATAGCTTATGATGCCATTTAAACTATTAAATGTGCTATGCACGTTCATGAGACCGATGAACCATGTACTCTGAGAATTGATTGGGAAATTTGTTGTTGTATATTTTGATGACATTTTAATTTATAGCCTTGACTTGGAGTGATAGGAATTAGGCTATTAGGCCTTTGACCTATAGCTAAGCTCGAGGACTGAAAGACGTAGTAAGGCGAATTCTTTTGCTATAGTCGACTCTTACTGAAGTCGAGTATTTCTTTGCCGAATCACTCTGTATGCCGAGCCGAATGACTTCCCATCTCTTTGAAGTTTGCCGAGTTGTAGATTACTAAGAGAACAGTCAAACCTTCTACGATTACTCACTCGCGCCCAAGCCGACCAATTACTTGGCATCTCCTTTATCGAGAAGTCAAGAGACAGAGAGAGAACGGATTGATCCTTAGCTACCCCTGCTTAGACAAGCAACTTGACCATACACTTTTGTTTGCATTCTCCAATGGCCTCACCAATGTGTCATGGCCATGTGTACAGGACCACATGTAGAATTCGTTACACTAACCACTACTTTTCTTAGATATTCATTTTTACCCTTGTGTATTCTTGTACGTTACTTTTTTAGGGTAGTACCCTTTTTATCTTTTCCTTTTTAGGCATATTGCCTTAAATTCTCGAGTGTAAATACCTCTTGTACATGTAGTTGTAATCATCAAATTGAACACTAATACACTTGACATTTGTCTCTTGTAAACATTACTCTATTTACATTCATTTCACTCTTATTCTAACCCTTAAGCAAGGCTAGGTGGTGAATAACCTCACCAGACTATCTCGTGCGTCATATTGAGTTGTGCCATAAGTCTTCAAAAATTCCATTGGTGTATCATATCCATTGGAGTTGTTTGTGGGTTTTTGCTTACTTTTCCATTTGCATTTGTCTTTTCGCACATTCCCCATCACTTTCTTTTGAAGCTTTTGGCAAGCTTGGACTCATTTAGTGACTGGCCTTATTTGTTCTTAGTTAGAATTCACAACATAGAGACTCAATGTGAGCCTCTTCGAATAGTTTTTCAAAACTCTGTGTTGAGATGCTTTATGCCAATTTGAAGAAATGAGACTTCTATTGACTTGAAGTTGTCTTTCTGGGATTTGTCGTGAGTGGTGGTGGTATGCAAGTTGATGAAGAGAAGGTAAGGGTAATTATTGAATGGCTTGTACCGACCTATTCTATTGATGTGTGAAGCTTCCATGGCTTAACATCATTCTATCATTGATTTATAAGAGATTTCAGTGCTATTGTAGCCTTGTTCATCTAGCTATTGAAGAAAAATATTGAGTTTAAGTAGGGAGAGGGAGTACAGGAGTATAGGAGTTTTGAGGAGGTAAAGATGAAGTTGATTACTGTCCTCATCTTTCGAGCTTTGACAAATTATTTGAAGTAGAATGTTGTACATTTAGGTTGGGTATGGGAACTATACTTATGTAGGAGAGTTAACCTATTGCCTACTTTAGCGAAAAACTCATCGGAGCTACACTCAACTACTTTATTTGAGCTCTTATAGTCTAACAACATTATTTACTACCAAGGAGGCAAGCCAAGTGGGTTCAGTTTGTGGAGGGATTTTCCTATGTTGTTAAGTACAAGAGTGGCAAGAGCAATATAGTGGCCGATGCCCTATTAAGACGACATTCCCTGTTAGTTGAATTGTAGACTAGATTACTCAAATTTTCTATGATCAAGGACTTATATGTTGATGATCCACACTTTGGCCCCATCTATGCTAGGTGTGAAGATGGTCGAACACTTGACAACTATCATAGGGAGGATGGATACTTATTCAAGAAGAGAAGATTTTGTATCCTAACCTGTTTTATGTGAGAGCTGTGAGTACGCGAGACACATGGTGGAAGGTTATTTGGACATTTTGGTAAGCATCAAACTTATAAGGTGTTAGCCTTTAGATTCTTTTGGTTGAGAATAATGAAGGATGTCTAAGCTGTGCTGGAAAGGTATGCTACTTGTAGAAGGGTTAAGAGCCTTGCCGAATAAGGACAATATCTATCCTTGTCAAACCCAACCAAACCATGGTTCGAGCTGAGTATAGACTTCATGTTATGTTTGCCAAGGATGTTTCGAGAGCAGGATTCTACCATGGTGGTCGTTGACCGTTTTAGCAAGATAGTATACTTCGTGACCTGTTCTAAAACTAATGATACTTTGACTATCTCTTTTCTTTTCTTGTAAGAGGTCATCAAGCTCCATGGAGTGCCTAGAACAATTGTGTCTGATTGAGATCTAAAATTTATGAGCCATTTCTAAAGAACCTTATGGAAGCGATTGGGAACCAAGTTGCTATTCAGCATATCCTACTACCCTCAAACCAATGGATAAACCGAGGTTGTCAACATAACATTAGGAACCTTGCTCAGAGTCACTATTGGTTGGAACCTACCTGATTGGGATGTGTGCTTACTTATAATAGAGGTTGCCTGCAATAAGACCACACATAACATCACAGGGAAATCCCCATTTGAAGTCACTTATGGATTTAACCTTGAGCTTCTACTAGACCAGGCTCCACTATTAAGCCAAAAAGTAGATCGGGTAGCTGTCAATGAGTTAGAGGCCATCAAGGCAATGCACTAGAAGGTTGTAAAGCAATTGAGCCGAGTTACCAACGAGTTTGAGAGGTAAGGTTGAGGATGGAAGGATAGAGAATTTTAATCTGGTGACTTGGTTTATATTCATTTAAGTAAAGATTGATTCCTAAGTTTAAGGAAGATTAAACTATCTTTCAACGTCGATGGACCATTCAAAGTGCTCAAAAAGATCAACCTTAATGCCTACTGGATTGAACTGCCTAAATATTATGGAGTCTTAGACTTCATAACATTGCTAACCTCTATCCATATGTTGTTAAAGATGACCAACAAGAAGTCAAACCAGATTTGATCTCAAATCTCAAACAAGTTGGAGGAGATAATAGGGATCATGGATCAATCACTTGCTCTCGAACTCAAGAACTTGCCCATATGGTTTGTCGAGTTGTCTTAAGGGAGTTAAACCTTGAAGAGTGATGCTTTATCCACCCCGACCTACTGAGCCATCCTATTTTGACCTCTCTTTGTCTCATTGTAGGAACTTGCCGAGTAATGAATTTGCTTGCTGCTAAGCTAACAAACAACTGAAGCCGAGCTGCCCACTTCCAAGCCTACCAATTGAGGTCGATGAGAAGAATGGTTGCCTACTAGACCAACCCTTCCTAAGCCCTGAGCAGTTGATCTATCGAGCAATTGACTTGACTTACTCTACTTAGATTCAGCTTTGCTTGGTAAAGCAGTATCATTGGGACCACAAAATGGGTAGTTGACACATGCTCCATTTTCTAACATTCGTACTGTCCCTTTTTATACCTAAAAGTTTTTTTTTTTGTTTACGACTTTAACCTTGTAATATATACCTCTTTCCTTTTCTAGAAGGAATCCTTTTTTAACTTATGTAAACGTAAGACTTACTTTAATTGGGATGTATAAATACTGATAACATGTAATAACCATAAGCAACATTGAATTTTAGACATATTCCCCTTTTTTACTTCCTTCTTGAGCTTGTGTTTCTTATGAGAATCGAGAACTTGAAGAGCTCTTATCTAGACCATTGAGTGTTGACTAATGGCAGGCAACCTCACATTATATTTGTGCATCATATTAAGTATAGTTTGAGTTCGTGTGAGGCGTTGGTATGTTATATCCATTGTTAGTGCATGAGAACTTCTGCTCAACCCTCGACTCCTCTTTAGCTTTTGAATTGTCTTGAGGTTTGGACCTATCTTTGGTTCGCGTAATATTGGTAGTTATGTGTCATTCTTCCCGATGACCCGTATCAGTAGCCTTCCTCTTATCATCTTCCGTAGTCACTGGCTTAGATGTATGTCTCTATCCTATATTTCCAATAAGCAAAATTATTACTATCAAAGTAAGGAATCTTGTTACCTTGAACAATCAAATTTTTTTCTACCATTGGATTTTATACTCAATATCATAAGAGAGCTCTTGCTTTGATACTAATTTTTGGTCCGGTTTAATAATCAAGAGGGGGATGAATTGATCGTTATAAATTTTTTGAAAATATAATTTTTTTGAATTGAGAAAACAAGAAACACCTTAAGATGTGAGAAAGGTAGAAATAGTTTGACAGTTGTAGACACCTCATTTTTGGAAAAATATAAAAAAATAGAAAATTTAGGAAAAGCCAAAAAAATAAGAAATTTATAAAAATACAAAAAATAGAAAATTTAGAAAAATATAAAAATTGAAAAGTCACAAAAAATAGAGAATTTAGTAAGTTTAGAAAATAATAATTTTTTTAGATGGTTTAATAAAATGGAATCTTTAATTGAGATAAAATAAGGTAAAGGCCATTAGACTTAGGCTTAAATTCAAATCTAGCCCTAACAAACTTTATCCATATGTGCAATTTAATTGTACATATTGACAAAGCATAGGCCAATGGCCTAACAGATAAATACTTAGGTTTAGCATTGCTTTAAGCTTGAGGTCAAGGGTTCAAATCTCATTAGAGGTAGAAACTGCCTTCTACTTTTTTATCCAAAAAACAACGCATTACCACATGTTAAGAGATTATTGGGATACATGTTTGGTTGTGATGTGTGACACTTTGTGATTGGCCTTGACAACACATTTTCCCTTCTTCTTCTCCTCTTTCCTTTTCTTTCCCTCCCTTTCACACTCAAAAATAGACCCCACAACCATCGACCTAGGGAACTACATACAACCCACTCTTTCTCTCTCTTACTTACAACAACACCCATTGAATCTCAACCTCTCTTCCTTCACTACCCAGTATTACTTCGACTACACACCACACCATAACCAAGCTCATGCACTATACTCCACCTTTATCCTCATGATACAGTAGTATACATACCATGCTCTACCGTCATCCTTACTAGTACACATACAATAGATTACATGACTCGACCTCTCTTTCTCATTAGAACATCCACCGACCAGAAGACTTATACCTTCATCTTTACTTCAACATCGATCACCAAGTGACTACACAGCGCACACATTTACCACCGAACAACATCACTACCGTCTCTCTCTCAACCACATCCTCATCCATCGACATAGACCTATCACCAACTGGATAGCCACACACAAACACCAATTGAAACCGTATGATACATTCCCTGACTTAATCAACCCTATCACTCAATTGCACACAACTACTTAAAGCTACTCTAACTTGATTTCCAAACCACCATCCCCTTCACCAATCACAACCCCCATGCTCTATCACCTTTAAACACAGCTACATACAAAACACCATACACCCATTACACTATTCGACTCTCTCTCTCACATAGCGTTGAGCCCCCATTCTCTCTCACCTATGATCCTCTCTTGCCTGCAACCCTCTCTCGCGTACTACAGCATACTCTACAGCTTAACATCCGACGACCCCCTCTCGACTAACAACCTCATGCATGACCTAAATTAGTGACCTAACCTAGATCCACAACACATATGGCTGTGCACCTTAACCCTATCCTTATGCAACCTAATGTCGTTACCAATTCCGTCGATGCTAGCCAAATGGCCAAGTTAAGCCAAGGTACCCATCCTACACCTACTAAGCTTAATAAAATACCTACAAAAGTAGGTTTACCCACTTCAAAAGCTGGTTAGAAAACACCCCTAGTTGCCCCTGTTGTCTACTGTTGTTACATACGTATAGGTCATGTGCTGACCTACGACCTAACCTGGATTTGGAGATCCAACCCGAAGATTGCCCCCCAAGACTGACCTAGCTCCAAAGTCCGATCCACTTGTAGTATTTGGTTTAGCTTAGATTCTCTTCGGATTGTTTTGTGTTCTTTTTATTTTATCTTCTATAATTTTTTATTTATTTATTGTTATTTTATTTTCTCATTGTAAATGTAATTGTAATAAAAAAGAAAGAAAAAAAAAAGAAAAAGTAAAAGAGAGGAAAGAAAAAATAGAAAAGAAGAAAAAAAAAGAATAAAAAGCTCAATTTTAATTTCATAAATAAATAAATAAATAAATAATAAAAATAGCAATAAAATAAAAATAATAAAGTTATTTTATCACTTCAAAAAATTATTTTTCAAATAAATAAAAGTAATTTATCCTTTTTCAAAATTAAGACCTTATTTAGAATTTCTCAAAAAATAAAACCTTGATTTATGATTGTTTTAGAAATTTTTCTTAAATAATGAAATCAAATTAAAAATGTAAACTTGCTCTCTTTTAAAAATTAAAATCAATCAACCTATTTAAATTTTTTCGAACGAACTATGAAAGTCTGATCTCGAATAACAGGTATATAGGCATCTGTACGTACGAGGTGATTTAAAATATGGAAAAATTTTATTTTCTCCATTTAGTAGATAATTCTTTAAATTATTATTTTTTTTTTTGTAAATAGGTATAATTTTTAGTTATTGTGTGTGAAAAAACATTATTAGAAGGGTATTTGAAAAGCAAAATTAAATTTAGAAAGTTCAAAGTGGTACTTGTTTAGGATTTAATAGGATAGACTTTGGATCCAAATCTCTAGTTTTAAAAAACCATTTTAAAAATTGGTTTTATCGATAGACCGGTAGCTAAATTTTAACCAGTACACCAAATTAGTTATAACTTAACTCTCTTTTCCGATTACAGTTGGGTGGCAACTCTAAAATATTTTTGCAGTTTGAAGAACCGGTTTTCTTTAAAACCTAATTGGGGGTCAGCATTAAACAGGTATGGTTTAATATTGATCGGTTTAAATAAAACTAATTTATAAAAATTGGAAAAAGAAAATAAAACTTGACAACAATTACAATAAAACAATAATAGACAATAATTAAAGAGATAAGGATAGAAGATCAGGCGCAGGATTTTATAAAGGTTTTGCCTTGTGTGTAAGTCCTCTCTTCCAATTCTACTGCTAGGGATTTGATTGTCTTCATTGGTTATTTCACTATATCAATTCAATCAAACTTTAAAAGAAAGTACAAAATCAGGTCTCTTCGATTGTTACAATTAACTGTCCTATCTCACTAGTCTCAACATGAAACTAAACATAAGCCAAAGTATACTTCTATGTCTTTCAAAGTTATAGTCAGATACACAATCGAGAATTTAAACATGTAGAAGAGAAAATTATGATTCTTCGAAGTTTAGCTTTGATCACGTAGAGAGTATGCTAATGTTTTTTTTTTCTTAAGATGCACAATATATCTTGAATTTTGAAACACCTAAAATTTTATAACTTGTTTTCCAACGTTCAAAAGTTTGATATTTTACTAGAATTTTGGTGAATGTTATGATTTGCAGATTTGTACCAAATCTTGTCATCCTTATCGGTGTTTTGCTTAAACATTTAATCTTTATATGAATAAGTAGGTTGATCTTTATCTAGGTGAAATTGGTTATGATTTGAGATGATCCCTAAATATATTAATCCTACTTAAGTAGAATAGGTTAATTATATTTCCTAAATATAATTAACTAGTGGAGTTAGGCTTTCTAAAATCTTTTAACCCTGTTTTGAAGTTTTATTAGAACATGCTTAGTGAACCTTCTATTGATGCTTCTACAAGCACTTTTATTTCGTGCTTCTTCGATGTTTTGTACCTTTAACCTTCTACTGGAGTTTCCACATGGACTTTTGATCACTTCAAGAATTAGAGCTTCTACTGCTTTTCATTGCATAATTTATGAAAGCTTTTACAAGTCTTTTGTCATCATTTTCCTACACTATCAACCTTCTACTTGAGCTTCTACTAGTATATTATCCTCTTCATTCAAGTTTTGAAGCTTCTACTAAGACTTCTATTTGTGTATTTCATCCTGATCTTTGTTGTGTATAACCTTCTACTAAGGTTCTACAGTATATTGCTTGCAACACAACTCTTACACAAACCAAGATCATACCATCCTTTTTGTTATTATCAAAACTTAGTTAGAGAGAATCCTAACATCTAAAATACTAGTATGTGAATTGTCAAAAATGAAAACATGGGTATACAAATTATCAAAACTTGAGAACTTAGGTATGTAAGGTGAAGTTTGTACATTTTTTAAATAAGTAAATAAATAAAATGAAGAAGGAAAGAAAAAAATGACAACAAAATAAGACTAGACTTGATGGGTTGGGCATAGGTCGATATAGAGCAGGGTTACGGAATTTGATCAGGTTTGGACCTAAGTGGGTCAACACGTACATGTGAAGAAGAGGAAGGAGATAACGACAATGGAGGTTGCTCCAGCTAGGTCTTAGGGGAATTTAAAGTGGGGAATTTCGTTTTCATAAGAATTTTATCGAAGAAAGTTGGTTTGGTGAAGGTGTGATGGTTTGAGGAAGCTGTTTGGTGTTTTTTCAAGTTTAGATGATAGCAGGTGACGCTGTACTTCTTTCATATTGGCTATTAGATGTGAGAGATTGATTAGGTTGGGGGTTTTCAACGGTATTGGTCATGGTGGTGTGGTTGATCTAGTATGGGATGTAGTAGAGGCAAAATGGGTTCGCACTTGGTGTTTTTGGTCAAAACCTTAGATTAGTGGAAGTTAAGTTTGAGATGACTGTTGCATACAAGAAACATTAGAATAAAAAGCTTAAGGTGTAAGAAGTCTCATAGTGGTGATAGCTCATCTAAAAAAAGCCTAGATTGAGATGAATTCTATAGAGAGAGTAAGGGTGTAACTTTGAGTGCTTAGAGATAGAAAACTTCAAATGAAGCTTATGAGGGATGATTTGAACCTTTACCCCTTATTTATGCATTTCTAACACGAATCGAACACAGGAAATCGAAAGAAGTAGTACTTCAATCTTTGAAAGTTATGGGTTTTGACAAAGCTTAAATTTGAATTCAATGAAAACAACCATAGTTCTAGGGAAATCTATGGTGAAAATAAGTTGATAGGAGTTCTTCTTACTTAAAAACCCAAAAAGAAGCTATAAGAACTATTAATATTAATAACGCTTTGATTCTCACCTTTGATCATGGATGGAAAGCCCTATATTAATTTTTTTTTTCAAAATTCAACATTGAATTTGACCCATTAGATTGATGAACCAAGATAAGATTTGGGTATCAATTCGACGTAGGTTATGCGGACTTCACAATTATACCATTAATTTGGTGAAATTGCGAAGAAAAAGTTGTCAAAATGAGCTTGAAAGTGAGCAGCCCAAAGAGGAAAACATCAGAAAGGAGAGGAAAATAAAAGAAAGAGATGGAAAAGTATCGTGTTAGTCAATTAGAGTTTGACGTATGGCACCTTTGGCCAAACAAAAGAAAAAACTCTGGGCACTTACAATAAGGATCAAACTCTAGACTCCTAGTTTATAGTCCAAGTGCTTAACCATTGAGCCGTTTAGCCCATACCCTAAAACCATATGTAATCAATATGTACTAAACAAAAAAATCTAGGCCTAAATAGTTTATTCCTGAAAAGCTACTATAGCACTAAAACCTATTCCTACACTATTTAATTTAATTTTATTCTTAAATTTTTTTTTCTTATTTAAAATTTCTAATTTTTTCTTCTCTCTCTCTCTCTCTCTCTCTCTCTCTTTTTTGTACTTAGACTCTATCCAACGTTAAAAATTAAGTGACCTTCTCTAAATGATAATAAATAAATAAATAAATAAATAAAAATGACTTAATGCCTTTATTTTTCTAAAAATCCTATTTTTCCTAATTTTTTTTATTTTTCATTTTTCAATTGTTTTTTGTATTTTTGAATTACTCCCCCTTTTTCTTTATTCTAAAAAGACACTTTAAAATTATAAGGCGGTAAAATGAGGTATCTATAATTACAATAGCTTTCTTGCTCTTTTTAGCTACAATGGCTACCTTGCATGCAACTAAGTACACCTTTGGATTTGCATTGGTGAGCTACATATCTATAAATATGAAACAACTAATTAGTCAAACACAAATGAAACTTACACATGAAGTACCATGCTGAGCATGAGCTCTTAAGGGGAACCCTATTCCTTAAGCAAGACTAGATGAATAGCTTCCTTGTGACAAGCCTACCTTGGCACGATAGAGTTAATGATTAATACTTCTCACATCATCATTATCTAAATCGTTGGAAGGAATTGGATCCATGTAGAGGTAGTAGTGGAATACCCTTAAAACGTCCCAATTCTTACTTGACCTTTTCTACTGCTCCTTTAGTCAATCCGTTATAGGTCATTAAGGCATGTGGAAGCACATCAAAACTATTATCAATGTTCAATCCTAGCCTCTTGATGGTAGGAACCTTAATTGGCTTCACCTATTTTGTCCAAAGGTTATGGTTGGAATTTGACCTAACCATAATGTATTTATCCTTCCATGTATGAATAAAGGACTCTAATTCTTTCAAAAGCTTCTCATTAGGCTTGCTCTCTAAATAATATTAGCCTTCAGCGGAGCACTTTTTCCCATAGAAGTAACTAAGTAGGTCTAAAGTTACTCTTAGCATAAACTTCTTATAGAGGGCCTCAAATGCGACCAATAAGTTACAGATGTTTGGTACAAGCTAAGTGAGGCTCATATGGTCGTATATGAAGAACTCTTTTTGGAACTTAGAGAATGGGATATGAAGCTAGAACTCAAACTGTTTGTAGTAGAGTTAATGACCCCCACGGGACATTAGGAGGGGTTGAAACCCCTGTCTTGTGATGCATGTTTCTTGGAATTATTGGATCCCTGCCACCTTATCAACCATCCTATTGACTCCTTTGCTTATTAATGCTGCTACAATTAAGGTTAGCCTTGAAGGAATCATCGGCACCATTGCCAAGTTTTAGAGGGTGGGGGATTGGGGTAGGTAGAGTAACCCTCTTGGCATTTTCCGATGAGGGATTAGTTAATGTGTGTAAGGATGTTGAACCTCTTGTGCTTCCATACCTATGAAACAAGTAATGAACAACTAAGAACACAACTAAGGCTTGAAACTTGGAAAGTGTTTTGAAAGATTTTCAAAAGAAAACTACAAAGAAGAAGAAGAAGTTTCAAAGTTGTAAAGAAGAAGAAGAAAGAGAAAGCAATGAGAATTTGGGTATTTATAAAGTAGGGTATAAGACATGAACAGGGAGTTGCAGGGGAAAGGAAATAACTGACATTCCCTAGCTTGACTTTGCCATATGTCACATATAGGAAATGAATGGCTTACATTACTTGGACATAACTATCGTCTGCAAGTGTGTTTAGTAGTACAAAGACAATTGTCCTTGATTTTAAATGCATTGAGATTTACATGTGAGAGATAAATTAAATTAAAGCTTCCTCGAGAAGTCATTGTCACATTGGATCAAGTGTCATCCCAAAATATCAAAACTGTCCACCTGGCCAACCCTAACAATTAAATCTCTTACAGCTTAGCAGCTGCAGTTGGGGTAGGAGGTGTTTTGTTGTTGAGGGAGCTAAATACGATTTGGTAAAAACATATTTTGCACTACATAATATGGTAATCATAGTCTAGTCTAGCTTAGACAACTTGTTTGTTTGGCCACTTTACTTAAGTCAAAGTTCTAGCTCGCCATGTCATGGATAAGGTCTGGGGCACCAAAAAGAAGCTTACATTTTAGTCTTGGCTCATTCCTAATGTGCAATAGCTAGGTTTGGAGCCTTGGAAGCGCATCTAAGAGCTAACTTTCCTTGCTAACCCATTAGCTTGAATCACTTCAGCAAACCTTTTCTTTACTCAATAGATAGCGCTTATCCCAATGAGAGTAGGCCACTTTGGACATGGGCCTTCAAGCTTAAACTAACTTATCCGATGCATGGCCCGAGCTCCATTGGCCCAATCTAACCTCTCTACAGCTATATCAATCTAACCTATCTACAGTTATATCAATCTCCTTACAACTAGATCACCCTTAATAAGGCATTAGTTAAGTATATGGAAGCTCTATTGACCTTACCAGAGATTGTATTAAGTCATCTATCATAAGCTTGACTTGAAGGAAACAAAGAATTCTAAGCTCCTAGAGGCTTGGGCCTTTTAGCCTATGTCGAAATGCCCCACCTAAGCACTTAAATGAGGGCTGTGCAAGAGCAACTTAACAAATAAGGAGCGTCAAGCTATCAATGTGTGCATCTTACGAAGTCTAGAGCGCATCTCAAGATCGTGATTTGTCTTCCTATAATGGCTTGGAATCTTGATCCACCTTCCAAAAATGGGTTGGGATCATCCTCCATAAATAGAGATGAGATTCCTTCGTAAAGAACTTCATTTTTTCAACATTGTTTAGTACATACTTGCCCTTTTCTCTATTACCATCCCTATACTAACTTAAGTATAAGAATAATTATAGTAGAGCACTCTTTAGGACCCCCTTAGCCTCTGTTTTCTCCTTTTTGCTGGTAACTCAACTACCCAATTGGAAGATCATAACACAGTACATATACCGTTACGAATAACGACTCTTTTGATTAAGGAAAAGAATAAAAAACTCTTATTTATTTCATATAAAATGGAATTAATATTATTTAATTATAATTTTTAACAAATGTAACAAAAGAATAGTTAATTTTAAGTAAAAAATATAGAAGAACAATTTTATTTCAATAAACGATACCAGAGGCTAGGATTTACGTTACTGAGGTTAAATTACTCGGCCGTAGTCGCATGTGACTTACCAGCCTGTGATAGCGAGGCCTGTGCGATTCTGATAAAGTCTCCGGAATCCAGATTCGGCGTCTAACAATAAAAAATAAAAATAAGTCAGCCGCAATTTGAATGCTTGCGCTGAGTAGAGGGAGATACGATGGAATATCTTAGAGGGAGATACTATGGAATATCTTGCCGTTACTGTTAGCCCTATATGGCTAGATTCCTGGGAGTCCGTGCTCTGACCTACTACAGGGAGTGCCAGGCTCTATCAGCATATTAACTACAGCGAGCACCCACAACACTTTAATTTTTTTTTTTTCAGTTTTTTTTACATGCTTTATGGGGGAAAAGAAAATGAATATACAATGAGGTATAGAATGTTTCTTCTTTGACAGTTAAAATACTTATCTTTTGTATTAATCATACACTTTACAAGAAAAATATACAATTTAAGAATACTTATAAGTATATCCTTTTAACTATTTATTAATTGCATTAAATTTTTGGAGTGTACCATCATATCTCTACGAATAATCATTATACTATTCCTAAAATCCAAAAAATTATAAGAAATTTACTTGTGATTTCTAGTTTATATGTTTATTTTTAAAAGTTATGGAGGAATTAAATTATATTTTAAAAATTTATCAACGGGCTTGATTATAGTTGAAGAGACGTACTATTTAATAAAGTTAAAATGTTTATTTTTTATTACTCATCCATTACTTGCTTCATGGTTGCCAATAGGCTTATATGAAGTTATGGCGGTTAACATTCCAGGAGGCTTTTGTACAAACAACAAGAAGACATAATAAAATGCTGTTTGACCAAGTCGTCAAGGATAAAGGGAATCACGGAAAAGCACACTTTGCAGTAACATAAAAAATAGTAAATAATTAGAAATAAATATGTTGTATCATGTGCACCCTCCTGGTCTTCTCCAGTTGTACTTGTCTTTGAGATCCCATGTGGTAAAGCTGACTTCTTGGTTTCCACGTTAGAATAACTTCTTCTTCTTCTTCTTCTTTAAGAAAATGAAACATTGTAAAGTATATGACATATGAAAAAAATTGATCAAAATATACATATATCAAGACTAATAATACTCTATATTCCAAGGTAAAAATTTATAGTTATTTTTCTGCATCTGACTACATACTCTTATAAATCACTAAGAAAATCACTAATGAAAAGAGACAAAATAAAAAGAAAAGAAAAGAAAAGAAAAGATAGTATTCCTCTTTGAGTTTGAGGATTCTAGTGATAGATAGAAAGAAAATCTAAAATAATAAAGATTTGGCTTGTTAATGAAACATATTTAATCATAAAATGTATAATCAACATTGAAAATATGGATTTTTTAATTTTTTTGTTTTAAAACTTGTTAACTAATTCATAAGGCACTTGTTTATGAATCTGTAGTCCTTTACAAAAAGTAAATTCTATATAAATGAATAGACATCAATGGTAGGAAGAAATAAATTAGCTTTATATTTAGTCTACACTAATAAATCAAAATTTCAACACCACAAATGGAATGGGATGAAAGCTAAATGAAACGACAATGCCCTAAAAGCAAATATGCTTAATAATAACATAGATAGATTCCCAGGTTTACCCATGACCTAAATCTTTAACATAAGAAATAATATACGTCTGGTCCTTTTAGCTTAATTTTTTTGGCGAGGAATCTATATGGCAGTGGCTTGTCACTGGAGGTATAATCTAGCTGCTAGCATAGGAACTAGCTGCATATTCATTGAATTAATATGCTTTGCTAAGAGGAGGAGAGCAGTAAAGACATGGTATTATATTTCCCATGCTCCAACAAGGGAAGGTGGAGAGAATATTTCATATTCCTATGTTCTTGGGTTACATGTGAGAAGTACAATTGCACAGCCACTTGAAAGCTCCTTTGAAGTTTATGGTATAATATTCGACAAATTCTTGACTTCATTGGTTTAGTTTATATATTGATTAAAAAGTTCATGGATGTTGAAGTACCACAAGAAAACAAAAAAATTTATATAATATATTTGGTGGTACAAAAATCTATTTTATTGTAAAGAATAAATATATATTTGAAATTCCAAAAATAACCATATACCAAATTTTCAAATCATAATACTTAACTATATTATAACTTATAACATGAGTAATCAATTTTTAGAATTTTTAAATTTTTTTTCAACTATAAAAAGCTATATCCAATATTATACATACAAAAAATGCTACAAAAGTGTTGTATGGTCCTATCTTTTTTGTACTATACTATTACTATTACTTTCTTTTAATATTATTTAGTTCTATTAACTAAACGCTATCAATGAGTTAAACGCTTAATAAAAATTGCAGAGGGAAGAGCCGTGATCGACACAGGGCTTACCTATGGGATTGCCTCTAAGGCAAATCCAAGAGTTAGCTACATAAACTTGGTAAATGGGTTTTGTGCTTCCACATACAAAATAATTACGTACCTTATGCACTTATATTTTTCCATATTAAGACCCAGTGTGCCGGTATGCCTACTATTGCCTCACGTGTTTGTGCACCCATTTCTTCCGTTAGTTGTCCATTATTTGTGTGTTATCTATGAGCGCTTGGTTGCCTTTAAATGGGCTCAGTTGCCCATATGGTTACGACTTTTCCTAATTTTTGGTGTTTTCAATGAGCATTTATTATCTTTATGCTTAAAAAGTATCGAAAATAATATTCGAATTATTTATTTAATTTAGAATCGAAATATAAAATATTTGAGCTAAAAGTATACATCTAAAAAAGAACAAGGAAAGTAACAATATTTTCATTTCATGCTTTAATTTCAATAAAAACTTCTATTACAAACGAAAAGTTAAAAAACGAACTTTAAAAAATAACTAGTTGATGATGAACTTGCGTTGTAGGTAGAAAAATAATTACATGTGAAGTTATTAATAAAAATAATAAGAATATAATACACCTATAGTATAAATGTCTAGAAAATACTAAATAGCTATGAAATTAAAAGTTAAATATTTATTTTCATTACATATATGAAATTTTATTTTATGAAATTCGGTAGAAACAAATTTCCTTAATTATTTAATAGTTTCAAAATTTAAATCATGAAAAAGTTATTTCATACCTAGGTAAAGTAACATCTCTTTACCTTAAATAGTATGGACATATATATGATAAAAAGTTAAATATTTAGTCTATCATAAATTTAGAAAAAAAATATTTTTTATCTGTACCAGTTGATTCCATCACATACCTAAAAAATGACAATGTATGTATAGTTAAAAAATTACATGTGCAATAGATATTCGAAATATCAATATTATATGATTGAAAGTAAATATAATATTTAAGATATAACTTTAAAAAAAAAATGGCTAAGAGAAAGCTTCTTTCGATAAAATCATGTTAGAGTTAGAATATTAGCTAAAAGCAATCAAATAAAGAAAACAACTTAACTTTAACCATACTTTCAATGGAAAATGTCATTGCATGCCCATTGTTTGATTGAATCATGAATGTCATTTTTTTTTTTTTATTGTGAAAGTATGATTTTAAGAAAATTTATAATAGAGAGCCTTTTACACTATGGATTAATGGTAGATCATGGCCAACATGTTTCCAAGCAAATCTTTTAGAAATGTAGTTATATACAACACTATTATCAATTAGATATATTCAGCCAGTAATAATGCCACCATCTACTTTGCTATAGGTTATTTACTTAATGAGCGATGATCGATTTGTTTCATAGTATTTCCATTATATATTAAAAATAAGCATGGATGGTGCTAGATAAATAATTTGAACATAAGCATGTAAAAATGCAAAGGAAAAAAGAAAGAAAAATTAAGTGTATGCTAAATAAAAATATTTTGAATAGTGTTTAATAAAAAAAAAAAAACATAGCTAGAATTACAATGAAAGGGATCAACTTTTGGGGATAAGTTCAAATAGAGAATCAACGTTTTAAAAAGTTCAAATAGAAAATTAACGTTTCATAAAGTATATAAGAATTATAATAAAAAGGATCAATGTTTAGGAGTAGATTTAAGTAAGAGATCAATGTTTCAAAAAATTTAAATAAAAGATCACTGTTTCATAAAATGATTTAAATAAGAGATTCATAATAATCAATTCATAAAACAGTTTCAAGAAGTATTGATATCTCTTTTTTACATTGCCTGCAACAACAAAAGTCATAATATAGATTCATAAACGTCTAATAAGAAAGAAGGTTCTAGTAAATGGATAAAAGACTAAAGTGTTATAAATTTTTGTTTCTATATTCTTACATCTAAATATTTTCTATAAACTCACCCTTTTATTTAAAAAAAAAAAAACTTTATTTTTCTTCCTCATGCATGATAGAATAACCAACATAATAATGTACAAAATGTTATTCAAAAATGTAATCTCTATAATGATCATCTCCTATCCTAAAGAAAGATTGCTTAGGTAAGCTCATCCATAATGTTGTATATAAATTCTCTTTCTCGACTACCTAGTCACATAACAACAATAAACAAAATCATGTTATTTTTCGTACTTAAATAAAACTATCAAATAGCTAAAAAAAATAAAAAGAATTTTCTAGTGAAATTAGTAAAGGTATAAAATTTAGCAACAAAATTTATAGAGGTATAAAGTTTGTAGTACAAAAAGCTTATCAAGCATAGTGGAAAAAAGATTATAAATACACATAGTATTTATTTAGCAAAAAAGGGTAATATTGGTTACATGTACATGTGCATGAAGGAGAAGCTTTTAAAAATAATTTCATCATTCTAAATATCTAATAAGAGTAGTTAAGAGTTAGAATGGAATGGAAACTACTTCCTAAAATGGGATGCCAACATTTGAATTATTTCAATAATCCAAGTGCTCAAATGTCCAATTTAGAAAGGGTGTAAATTTGTTGCTTCTATTGTCTTAATCTAAACAAAAACTATGTTAGTTACTGAGAATTAAAAAAAAGTCCTTATAATAATACCATGAAGTACATTCACTTTCACAAACTATTATATACATAAACAAAATATTTAAACAATCGAAGTCTATAAGTTTATAGGGGTTAATAACAAACATTGCCCAACTTATAAACTAAACAAATTGCTAAACATGTTAAGAACACATTAATTTATTAGAGAAGTAAAAAACACTCTTCCTTCCTTCATGCCAAAATATAGGTCTCCCTCCATAATATGTAACCTATGAAAAAGACTATCGAAATAGTAATTAGATAAATTATCAATAAAAGGCTAAAATTTTGAAAATTAAAATGCTATAAAAAAATGTTAAGAATAAACAAATTTGTTGGAAAAAAGAAGCTCAAAATTCAAAATTAAAAAAAAAAAAATTAAGCATACTTTTATCTTTGAAGGGCATGAGGATCTTTCTTCATGGGAAAATTCAAATCTTTCTCCAAAATATTAAACCTAAAATCAATTATCAAAAAGACTAACTAAAGAAATTATTAATAAAATACTAAAATTTTAAATCTTTATAAAAAACACGGAGAGAGAGAGAGAGAGGCAACTTAACTTTTATTTGGAATAGGGAACTTGGGTGAAGGGTGAATTAATCATAAATAACACCTAGAATTAATGAGTATTTAGTAGGTGGTGATGTTAAGATCACTACTAGGTGGTCATATGGTGGTTTGGTCATTGTACTTGGTGGTAGACTTGCAAGAAAGCCTTTATGCCTAATCTAGAGAGACCTTCTAATGCTTAAGTTAGTAAGAAGAGAAAAAGAGAGAGTTTTAAGTGCTTAAAACAAGTGTAAGGAGAGTTTGCAACTTCAATCCTTGTATCTATGGCTCTGTGGCCTATTTATAGAGTATGGAGCTTACTTATAGGATACCCAACAGGCTTAGATTGTGTCATACGTAGTTGGTGCAGTTGAGGTATGTGTAGTTGATATGAGGCAAGTGCACCTATCAATTTTAATATAGTGGATGTGAGTCCGAGTCGATTCCTCAGAGATTTCGAGTACTAATATTAACCTTAGCTTTATTATCTAACCAGAAAGTTGTAATAAATTGAATGAATTAAAAATACTGAAATTAACCATCTAAACTAATTATGAGACTTGATTAAGCAAATTAAAAAGCAATAAACTACGAATGACTTCAAGAAATTAATAACGTATTTAGGAATTATTTCCCCTAGTGCTTAATATGTGACCACTTAAAATATATTCAATTCAGTTTCTATTATTCTTGACCGGAGGGATTCACAATTAAAGCTAATACCTTTCTTAAGCATATTAACCCTAATCCTAAATTATTTATCGGAATCTCTTCATTTAGTAATATAACTTAGAACTGCATTAATGTATAATGAATTCCCACACAAACATTTAACTTTCCGGAAGAAACATGTATCTTATCTCTAAGTATACATGTAATTCTCTCCAATTATGCTAAGATCTAATTACACATGCAATTTCTCAATTATCATGCATAATATCATATATTGATACTCTAGAATTATCAATCAACAATTAAACAATATAATTGAATCAAGAAAAGATAGAAACTTTATTGAAATTTATAAATCAACCCAAAAGTCACATGAAACCCTAGGTTCCATAATCCTAAATATACGAATTCTAAGCTATCATAATGAATCTAAAAACGAGTTCTATAAAAAACGTAAAATAAAACATGGAAAACCCCTTTAATTGATGAACAATCTCTCTAATCTTAAAGTTGATGTTGCTCTTGCCTTTTTTTTCTCTTTCTCCTCAAGTCTTGTCTGTTTCTCTAATGTCTCTCTCTTGTCTAAACCCTCAGATATCCTTATATATATATATTATAAGGATTCTGTTTTCGTCATCAGACACGGCCTGGGACATGGCCATGTCCCCAGGTCGTGTAACTTTCTGTACCTAGGCAAATTTTTCTACATAACTTCAAAACTTCATAACTTCTTCATTTGAACTCCGAATCGAGTGAAACTTGATTCCTTTTCTTCGTTTTCGATCCTAGAATGCGTTCAAACCTTGAAATCAACATTTTACTTAATTAAGTATCAATTTCTTTAAAGAAAACAAAAAATGTAAGGAAAATACTATAAAATCACTATGTGAAATATGTTTAAAATCAGAGTTATCAGTAGTATGAGAGGGGACAACATCTTTCTCTCGGTTAGTAGCTCTAAGGAAATGTACCTATCATATTAGCATGGGTAGTGATCACAACTAGGGTAGCTAAACATCTAAGTCATACTATAGACTGTCAAGCAACATTTAAGAAGGAGAGAGAGGAAGAATCAATAGAGTAGTTATGGCATTGAGGTCTTTGTTTCATATATTGAGCACCTAGTAAGAGCTCGAAGGTTATGGTTAAGGATGTAGACCAAGCTTACATTTACCTACCTTGAGGACTATGGGATGTTTGAAGCCTTGGGTCCTAAGGAGTTAGGCCCTCAAGGATGTTAATAGGGGTTTCTGAGATCTTAAGGAGGTTGGGGTAGAATGCTTAGGATAGGCTTAAGTAGGCAGTGTTGGTGCTGGGTAAGTTGGGAAGTGACTCCCTTAGGTATGGTTTGAAAAGGAGTGCTCAAAGGGACACGAGCAAGTAGCTGGACTTAGCTTGAAGTGGATCTACGAGAGGCAAAATTGACTAGGTTGTTAAGGGAGGTTGAGTTGTCTTCTTAGAGAAGTGCTCGGGAGTACTTGAGCCGGTAGAGACACTTGGGCCTAGGCCTTTGGAGCTTAGGTCTAGAAAGGCCTATCAATAGTAGGGAAAGAGAGAATGTATGAATGAGTAATTACTTTTTAGTAGAAACATGTTAATGAGGAGCAAACATGGAATGTGAAAGAAATAAAAGCTAAATAAATTAGTTACTAACATTAATTTGGCATATGGAAAAAATGATTTTATAATATTCATGAAGTAGCATTTATTTGGAAATTCTGATCTTTTTTTTTGTGTAATTTGTATTTATATATTGGTCAAATACTATAAATTTGAAAGTAATAATGGTAATTTATAAGTGATTATGACAAAAAATTAAATATGATTGTGATAAAAAAGTTAATTAATACAATTTAAGTTAGTATTGAATATTATAATATTCATAAGAGCATACTTATTTTGTATATTCTAATGTTTATTGTAATTCTGTATTTATATTGGTCAAATAATTGAAAATGATAATGGTAATTATTTCATGGGGCACTTTGTAAGTGGAGATAGAAAATGGAAATAGAGAAAAAAATTCGTAGTGTGACCATTATGCTAATATATACATAAGGTATACAATAAGTTTTAAATATACAGGAATTCTATATTTATATTGGTCATCATAAGGTTATGATCTCATAAAAGGATATATTTTTAGACAAGAATATTGTTTAGAAAAATTATAGGGTTCTTCAAAAAAGAAAAATAAAACTCAAAATGTCTACAAATTAAACAAACAAAACTTTACAACAAAAAAATTTAAGTGTTAAGAGTTTTGAATATTCTCTTAACTACCTTTGTAACACATTTTGCTTTTTTTTTTTTTTATATTGAAACAAATAATTTTTTTTTTAAATAAAATTTTGAACTTGAAAAGTTTAGAATTTTTTAAACCAACATAGTAACACATTTTTTATATTGACCATGAAGAGTTTTAATGTTTCAATTTGTTACATGCTTACACATATTGCATATTGTATTTATTACCATGAGTAATAATATTGATCATGGGATATGTCATGTCCCGAATAAGAAAAGTCATAATAGTCCCACTGTGTAGACTAATCTAAGATAGAAGTTGATCTTACAAGGTATATATGACTTAATCAACTTAAAGTATTTAGTTTGACACTTATTAATAATCAAATATGTGGTATAGCTTTTCGAAACATTTATTCAAAACAACCTATTATCTGATAATACAACAGTACTTACATAAACATTTCCATGTATAGAGTTATAATTAATACTAAGAGTTTACAAAAGCCATAGGTTTTGAAGTCTATTTACAATCAAATAGAAAACTAGTAGGTATCCTAGGGATTCCCAATTAGTTTCCTTAAAACCAAAAAGAAAAGTCAAAAGCCTAGATTCGTTGGATTCTCCTTTCCTCGCTTTCCTAGCTAATTGTGTACTAACTTGGGGATGGTGATATTTGTATATCTTTAACTTTCACTCATCACGTACAAAAAGCCTATAGGGATATAAGCTCAACTTACTCAGTAAGTAGGACGGAGTCAGAAAAGTACTATATAGCTTAAAATAAGGTTATTAATTATAATTAAATGCAATGCAATCAATCACTTGAAACATAACACAATGTTATTTGGTTTTTTGTGAGGTTAGAGAAATTACATCCGCTTCAACTTAGATTGAAGAGTTTAACGTGACATAAATTAGACCAAACTTAGGCTTATGTAATGGAGCACACTCTTCCCCTATGACCACTTTCAAACCATAGCCTTTACCCTTCCTGTGGCCTCCTTACTTATCACTTAGTTTGATTAAGGATGGAGAAAGGGCCATTTCAGTTATGCCTATTGAAGGGAGTTGATATATGGTCTAGTACTCTTAATCATTTTCCTAACAATTGCTATATGAGGCCAAATAAGTTCATATAAAACATTACTATAAAATTATGCAAAATAGTAGTCCAAGGAGTTTAACTCCTGTCACAACTAGAATACTGATCACACATATAGCATGTGCATAGACAGCTAATTTAAAACTGCAGTCAAAACATTATTAAGCCTTTAGACACTCTAATATAGTATCTTAACAAGTGGTAAATCATGATCCTAACTTACTTGTATTGACGCTCACTGTGGTAAGCCCTTACTGTCGATGTTCTGCTCATTGGGAGACCTTATATATATACCATACCCAAGTTTAGTTTTCGTAAGAGTTACAAAAACGTTAAAGTTTTATCTACTCTTTATATCATCGTGAAGTTATATACATAAATATATATCTATTAAAAGTATATTATTATTCTTATATGAGGGAAAATAGTTTTATTTAGATATATGTATTTATTATAGTTTTATTATATAAGTTATATTAAGTTAGTAAGCATTAATAATACATAACATTATATTATTACTTATAATAATATTGTTTTAAGCGTATCAAAGTGTATTCTTTTAATTAGTTAAGTTACGTTTCAATTATGATAGGGTTATTGTAGTATAAATTTTTTTATAATATTATAGAAATATGGGTTACATTACCTAAGATTATTCAATTTTAGTAAAAGTGGTGTCATCGAGTTTGTACGAACTTGACGATACATACTACAGATTCTACTCGAGAGATAACTTCTAAACGGTATTTCTAGTTTCTAATATACCTATATGTCTCTATTACAATCACTATTATATTAAGTTTATATTATATAAATAAGCTATATTTTATATAAATTCCTAAACTAGATTAGTAATATATATAATATCTAACCCTAACACAAGTATACCAAAGTCTAGGTTATATAATATTACAAAATATGATAAAAACTCACCCTAATAAGATCTGATCAATAGGGATATGTAGAGGATTTATTCAAATATTCATCATAACTTGGCCTAATATTGCTCAAAACATACCTTGGTTGATAAATTGAGCTATTTTATTACTAAAATTTGTAATAAATAGCTTAGGTCACTAAATAATTTCACGAAAATTTCTATAGACTTATAAAAATATAGAGAATTCAGTTAGTAAATGGTTTCATGTTATTGGGTTTAATTAAACAAATATTATATTTTTATACAAAATTATTTCTAACATGTCCTGGCATTATTGCAAATCTCGAGAAGTCAATGGATATCAATTGCATGAATTAATTTTACAAAAATCATTCTATCTCATAATTTGCCCTATTTTTAAGGTAAAAAAAAAAAAAATAAATAATAAACATAATTAACTTCAAAATTGAGCTACATAGAAATTAACTAGGTACGACATGTATTCTATAGAAAAAATTTAACTAAAAATAACATCATTTAATTTATTTATTTTAAATTTGAAAATTTGGATGAATAGTAACTTTGTTAAGTAAGTATATAAAATATTTATAATTTTATAAAAATAAAATTACAACATAAAAGCATCTTAGAAATAACTTAGGAAGAATTTTTTTCATAATTTTTTGAATTAATTATATTTTTAGAAAATAAGAGAAAAACATAGTAGAATTTGAACTCGCTTGTTCATTGGAGCTCTGGTTACCATTGGCTGGTGGGTGGTTGTTAGGTGGGTGGCACATGGGTTGGATTGCTTGTGGTTGAAGGGGTTTAACAGCAGAACATCAAGGGGTAGGGAAGCTAAGTTGGGGCGCATATTTCTTTGTTTTTTCCATTTATTTTCCTATTTTCTAACTTTTTCCCACAAAATTTTCCTTTGGGTGCTTTAGCTTCTAAAATGTCTAAAATGAGATGTAGAGTCCTTTATATACTTTTTTGGGTTAGTTGGATATCTTTCTTCAATTTTTTACAAATTTTTCTTGCTTTTTCTCACATTTATCTTAGGAGGTGGCTTGTTTTGGTTTAATTTACCTTGTTGGATTCTTGGAGGCTACCGTTGTGATTTTCTTATTGATTCCAGAATTTCCAAAGTTATTTAGATAGATTTTGATTATTTTTAAGTTAATTTTTACTATTTTACGTATATTATGTTAATATTTACTAATATACATATGTATATACTATATATATATATATATATATATATATATATATTACACGTCATGAGTAATTACATGCATATAATCATGTTTCTATCATGTCATTTAATTTTTAAGAAATATTTTCTAATTAATTTGTGATTTTATTGCTTATTTAATATAATTTTAAGTTTTAGGGTTAATTTACTGGTATAATTATCATATATACCGAATATATTCGTAAAAATACATACATATATTCATATAGTATATTATGCTATATTATTTCCCTTTATAGCTTAATTAATTTATTTCTAAGTGTTTATTATATTTTGAGCTCAATTTTAGGAGTTTTAACAAGTTTTTCACTATATTATATAACTACACTTCTAAGACTGAAATTGGGGTTTAGGTCATTATTTTTATAATTTAACTTCACTAGATTACTTTAATCAATTTTTCTAACCTAGTTATAAAATTTGAGTTCAATCAAATAAGTTTTCCCTGGAGGCCCTAAATCCTAGTACGATTGCCTTAAATACGATTTTAGAGGTTTACATTTCCACTCTCCTTAAGAAAGTTTTGTCATCAAAACTTTTACTCTAAACATAATAACTACTTCTTTTTTGATAAAAACCTATCACGTACCTTTTCCTTTGAAGAGTTTCGAGTAACGATACTTCATTGCCATCTTTGGTTCCTAAGTTAATTCTACTCTTAGACCACTGCCTTACTAAACTTTCACATATTTAACTTCCTGATTTCTTAACTTTTGAATTCAGTTCTCCAAGATCTTAATTCGCTTTTCGTCAACTATATAATCTTCTCGTAAGTCTACTAATTTCAACTCCATAGTTGCATTTCGGTTCTACACGAACTCTTGTAACATTGATATATGGAACACTTCATGGTATCCAACTAAACTTGGTAGTAAAGCAATTCGGTACACTACATCTCCAGTTCTTTCCAAGATTTCAAAAGGTTTGATGTATCGAGGGCTTAGTTTTCCTATAGTACCAAAGCACTTAAATCCTTTAAATGGACTTATCTTAACATACACATGATCCCTTATCACAAACTCTATGGTTTCT
The DNA here is from genome assembly GCA_024138015.1 of Lumnitzera littorea. Taxonomy (NCBI): domain Eukaryota; kingdom Viridiplantae; phylum Streptophyta; class Magnoliopsida; order Myrtales; family Combretaceae; genus Lumnitzera; species Lumnitzera littorea. Next base: position 40,059,852 of record JAMXBB010000010.1, read on the forward strand.
TTTTTAGATCTACTTAACTTTTGTATCGATCTTGTGTTGCTTTCAGTCTCTATCGTATCATCTTCACTTTATTATTCATTTGTTTGATCATATCAAGTCTTATCATCGCATATTCATCATTCTCTTAATATAGTGGTGATTGACATTTTCTTCCATATAAAGCTTTATATGGTGCCATTTAGATCACTACTTGATAACTATTATTACAAGCAAACTTCACCAATGGTAATATTGATCTTAGTCACCACTGAAGTCTAAAATATAGCCGCTAACGTAGGGTAATGGATATTTGTTCTTATTAGTTATTATGCCCCAAGCTAGAGAGTTGTAATAGCTCTACTGTGTAACTCAATCTAAGTTAGAAGCTAACTACTTTAGTTGCTAACGTGGGTATAGTTTACATAAGGCATTTACTACTTTCCTGTTTTGAGCTATCTAATTTTGAGTTTAATAGATATCAACCTATGATGTAAATTTTCAAAATAACTTCAAAAAATAATTTTGTAGCTCAAATGATCGAGAAAATCAAGCTTTATAAATCATTTGAAGTACAAAATCTCAATTTCAATAAAAATTCCTAAAAAGAAATTGATTTGAGAAGATAAAACAATTAATAAAGGATTTACAAAAGTTTATAGGTTTATAGAGCATAACAGTAATATTCATAGGTGAAAACTAGAGGGTTACTAGTAGACAACCTATTAGTTTTCCTATAAGTTAGTAAAATCAACAAATAAATAAGAACTCAGCCCATTAGTCTTGAATCTTACTCCTCGACCTTATTCTCTAATCTTTTGGAACTTAGAATAGTACTGGTGAGTCTATCGGGAAACCTGTAAAACAGTTATAGAGGAATAAGCAATAACTTGCTTAATGAGTGGGATGGAGACATTAGCACATATTAGATATAGAACAATTAGGGTTTTTAAGCAAGTTTAGTTAGATGCTATGCATGTACAAGTAAATGCTATTGTATGACGTTATTCAGTTTATCGTGAGATTAGAGAAATTATGACCGCTTTAATCTAACTTGAGGAGTTTGACATCGCAAACCTCATGAATTGTAACTAAACTAAGGCTTATGCAATGGAGAAACATACTTTGCTAAGACTTCACTTCAAACCATGGTCCCCAACCTTGCCACGACCTCATCTCCTATCACTTAGTTCTACTAAGGGTAGGAAGAAGACCATTTTAGCTATCCTCATTGAATGGTCCGTGTTTGGCTTGAGAATCTTAGTTGTTTCCTTTAATGGGTTGCAATGCTTGTTTGGTCAGAAGTTAGGTTGAGTTTGAGTTAGCTTGCTTTTGAGGTGATCAAACAATTTTAAATAGTCCAAAGCAAGCAATACCATAATACAACCAATACATATAATATAGCACTCCATATCATCAATATAATATTCAAACATACACACAATATACGTGTAGGCTATTAACATACAATCCGAGCAAGACACATACTAAGGCCTCCAAGTATTCTTAAGTAATACTTCAAAGTGTAATGAAGTACTGATTTAACTTACCTAGAACTTAGTTACTCGCCAACGTGGTTGTTCACTTATCCTTGTGGGTGATTCCTTAATATTTATCTTGATGTAGTACTTTATTCTGCATATAAATTATGAAATATTACTAATTTACTCATTTATATAAGAATTAGGTTGGTTAATCATTGGTTTATTAGCCTATGCCCTAAGTATTGGAAGGTTAAAATGGTGCTATGAGTTTATATTACCTTTTAAGCTATCCCTTAAGTCAAGATTCCCTTGAAATATTTACTAGAGAAACTTTTAAGATATCCTTTACACTTCATAGGCATTGAAGTTCACCACAAATTTAACCTCTACATCAATCTTTGAGGTTGGTAATCCCTAAGATTTTCAATAAACACCCTCTAAGTTAAGTTACCCATGAAGTTCTTAATTTGGAAACTTTTGAGTTATTCCTTGAGCCATATCGAGGTTAAGGTGTTAACAATTTTAACTTTTGAATCATCCTCTAAGTCTAATAAATAGCTAAGATGTCATACAGATTACCTTCTTAGGCAACTTTTGAGTACATACATTGATGTATTTCGCTTTAAGTACCCTCTAAGGCATATTGTAAATCGATTGTGTAGTCTACTTAACTATATATATATATATTTAGAGGATACCCTTTGAGCTATTCTCTGAACTAGCCAATCTTTAAATTCCTTAAGAGTTTACCTTCTGAATCTACCTCTGAGTTTCTCCTATTCCAATTTACTCACAAGAACTCCCTCTGACTTAGCTTTTGGGTTGAGTCTTAATAGAATTTTTACTTAATAAACCTATAAGTTATCCTTTGACCTTATTCACACTTTTCATAACCATTAGATTTGTGCCTTCCTTTCCCAAAACTAACTACTAAAAACACACTAATAGTATATGCAACACCAAAACACCCCACTATTTCACTAGAGCTTCATTTATCCCTCATAACAACACCCATTGATAAGAGTACATATTGTCAAAGTCAACCATGTAAATCACATGCTCTCGAAGTTTACAACTCCTATTTGCAAACTTCAATCCAAAAACTCCAGTATACAATCATTACTCCATTAATAGCCCAATCTCAAAATCTAAGTAAGGTTTTTAGGAAAAATACACTAGTTTTTACAAAAAATGTCATTTTAATCATAATTTAAGGCTAAAAAATTCATAAAAATCATAGAAAATAATTTTGTGAAAAATATTTTCATAGCATTTCAATATAAGTGGAGAAAGTTTACAAAAGAATTTTGAAATTGAAACTATGTTAATAGGGTAATTTAATTTGATATTGAAAATTGCTTGGTTTTTCGATTTCTTATGGCCATATATCTTAAATACCAAATTTGTACAAAAAAATATTTTTTCTAGATTCTATATAGAAAAATATTTTTTCCATATAGCGGAATAACTTTTTTTCATAATTTTTTATGTATTTTTTGTATTTTTCTTAATTAATAAAAAATCCAACCAAATTAAACCTTCACTTGAAAATGAAGCTCTAGCCACCAGCGGTGGCTACCTCTTATTAGCATAGCTAAGTGGTGGTTGCTACTTCTTATCATGGTAGCCTTTGGTTTCCAGCAACTCCCTAGGTTCATGAACACTCCTAAGCTCAATTTATGCACCAATTTTATAAATTTTGCCTAATTTCCTTCTTCAGTCTCCAAACCATGAACTTAATATTTCTAGATCCTCCTTTGCGTAGATGAAATGTTGAATAATGTTTCTAGATTTTTCAAAGCTTGTAAGGTGTAAGAATGAATTTTCTTTCTCTCTCTCCAAGGAATTTGGCCTTTTATACTATGTTATTTACATGTTTAAGCTTAGCTTAGGCTCTAACACTAGTCCGTAACTCCCCTTATGCCTAATACTAACTAAATCCAGTTGCCCATACTTGATTTAGGATTTTTATTAATTTTTTTTTATCATTTTCTTGTTAATTTTTTGTTAATTATACCAATTTTTAGGTATTTTAGTTAATTAAGGGTATATGCGTATACTTAAAAATTACATATGACATGTACACTTATAGTCTACATATTATTTTATGTCACATAATAATTTTATTACATATTTAATTTATCTCTAAAAGTTTACTTATTACCGAGGCCTATTATATGTGATTTCAATAAATATTAGATAATATATTAAAATTACACTATTAATGCTATTTTATTATTATTTTATTTTATTTTTGAAATCCAAGTCCATACGGTATCTTTAACAAATGTTTCAAATCTACTAGTAAATTTTTAAATCATTCAGGTTAGTTTCACAAACACTCTAAATTACTCACTCTAATAACTATGTGAAATTACGAGGCTCACAATAGTTACTTTATTTATCTCTAGATAATTAATACACAATCTTATGGTACCATCTTTTTTTTTTTCTCATAAGTAACAATGTCATTCCCCAAAGAGACACATTAGGTTATATAAATCCTTTGTCTAGTAGCTCATAGTGTAGCTTTTTTAAGAAGTTCTATTAGTGACATTAGATATGGAGCTTTTGATATCGCTTCAGTTCGTAGCACTAACTCTATAGTAAAATTTAATTCCCAATGTGGTGCTAAACTGGGTAAATCTTCTAGAAAGATATCAAAAAATTCACTTACTATAGGTATTTCCATCACTTTTGGGGTCTCTTTGCTTCAATTATTGATAATCTCAGGCTTCGCTCACTAGTCTTTCTCTGAAATATCACCTTACCCTTATCTAAGATCATGTTCTTACTTGGACAATCGACTTTGGCTCTTTATTTGAATAACCAATCTATTCCCACAATAACATCATACCCCTTAATTGGTAAAACTATTGGTTTTATTAGGAATTCCTTTCCTTAAATTTGCAATTATCTATTATTTATTACTTCTTGAGTTAACACTTACTCTCCCGTAGGTGTTCTCACTTTATAAGTGGATTTAACTTTATTCATCTTAATTCCATTTCCTAAAATGAACTCTTCACTATTAAGCGAATATGATGCTCTAGTGTCAAACAGTGAATAAGCAGTTCTCCTATTTAAAAGTATATTTCCTGAAATAATTACTATGCTCCAGTGTCAAACAATGCATAAGCAGTTTGCCTATTTATAAGTATGTTTTCTAAAATAATTACTACTATTATAATTATCTATCATTTGTATACTACACTTAAGTTACATATTTTCACAATTCCTAACACTATCTATACATAATATATTTGCAATTAATTCATGAGTAAGTAAGGTTTTAGTTAGTTTACATACCTATCACTAAGCCTTGGTTAGTTTCATCGATATCCATTTCATCTTTTGAGTTGTTGTGAAAGTATTCCTTTATCCATTTATTAAAATCTTCAGTATCTTCTTCTATACCCTCAATTGCAAATACTTGAGCTGGTACAGTTATCATTTACACTCCTTTAGATTTCTTAGTCGTTTGTCCTACCTGACCACAATATCTTGAGAAGTGTCTCGACATTCTACATCTGTAACATTGCACTGTTTTTATCTTTAGACACTATCGACATATGATTTGGATCACTATACAAAAAACATTTGCCTCTTAATTGAGGACATTGATGGGGAAAATGATGTGCTCTTACTAAGCCATTTTATGCTTTCGATAACGGCATTAAACTATAGTTGATGACCTTAAAATCATTGCTTTTAATTTAAGGCAACAGTTTTACATTTGTTACATTTGACTATTGTTGCCTTTGATATAAGGCAATGGATCATGCAATAGTACAGGTAACCATTGCCTAGTTAAAGCAATGGTTTCAATTCTTCATAGGGTAACAATTTTAAAACAAAATGGTAATGTTTTGCTCATTTAAATAGGCGACAATTTTGAAAGATAATGTAACAGTTATATTTAGATATTTAACAATGGTTACATTCATAAAGGCAATGATTTAATATAAATAAAACGTAACTATTTGTTATAAAAAAAGGCAACAATTTGTGCAAAGTTCTCGTAACAAATAATTAGAAGTAATGGTTTGTACCTATAAAAAGCAACAATTTTCTTTAAACGCAATAGTTTAATATACAATTAAAGGTAAAGGTTCCTAAAATAAAAGGCAATAATTCAATAATAATTAAAGAAAATTTTTTTCATGATTTTTTTTTAATTAGTTGAACTCGACTTTCTATAGAATTCTAATCTATAGAACCGAATGTATAGTTTTTAGAATATATAATAAGATTCTACTATGATTCGAAAATTCTATATTCCTTTGATTAATAAAATTGATTTAGTTCGATTATACTTATCAATTTGAGCTTAGGTAATAGAAAAGTAAATTATAGAATTGGTATGAAAACCTACTAAGTCACAACTTTTAAATTCAAAGAAACCCTGGAATTAAAAAAAAAAAGGGTAATCCTTAGCCAAATCCTATTTTATGAAAACCAATAAAACAACAAATATTCATAAAGTAAGAAAAAGATTTATAAAGCAAGAATTAAAAAAGGATAAAAGATAGGTGCAAAGACTTAATGGAAGCTGTTCTAACAAATAGAGCTAAGCATGTTGCATTAGTAAAGGAATTCTTTTATCAAAACTCAAGAAGGGGAATATTGAATACTATCTCAAATGATTATTGATGATGTGAATCTCATATTTTTTTATATGAAAATGAAACAATGTGAATCAATTCGAAGTTGAAAAAATAATCGAATATTCATTGATTAATCATTTACTCCATGGTCTAGAAAATCTTTTGAAGAGTAGATTAATCAGATGAGAATAAAGATAGAGTTCCATTCTACATGTCAATATTGGCAACAATGAAATTTATAATAAGAGGAAAATTCATTGACTTTAGAAATCGTACCTCCATACCCTATATATAGAAGATTTTGAATTTTAACAATAGAAAGCTTATATAAATTATAAAGGATTCACCAAAAAAAATATTTTTTCACCTAAAATATATTTTTAAGGATAATATAATAAAAGTAACATTAATAACCACTTAAAATTATTTAGTTTTATTTAAAAAAAAACTTTATTCAAATAATAGAAAGAGTTTACATCATCCTGAAACTAGTTTAAGTGGTCCTATGGCTTGTTAACTAATAACAACGAACTAAAATGAGATGGGGGATTAACGTCTTAATAATCCAAATTCATCCCCCTTTTTCCTTAGCTTACTTCTCCATCGACACAAGCATTTGATTTTCTATTAATAAGATCAAAAGTGCAAGGCTCAAACTCATTACAAATCAATAAAATATCAACAATAATTGGCTTGACTCTCCAATAGTGTGAACTCTTCTTTAAGGCTTAAAATGCACAAAAGAACCGATACTAGTTGTAAACCTTCAAATGCAAGTTTAAGTTTAGTTTCTTCTAGTCCATATCCTACATAAACTTCGCTCCCACCTATTTGGAGTCTTCTTGATGATCACGCATAGCAACTCCAACGCTTGCTCTTCCATTCTTCTTGCCCCTAAATTGATGATCATAATATTAAAAGTATCAAATTTAATGTTGCCATGTTTACTAGCCCATCTATTGCAAAGAATGAAAGAAAACATCACAAGGTTAAAGAAAAAGAAGATAATTATCTTTCTAGTTTACACATGCACAACATGGAGGTTAGCTTAAGCATCATAAATTTCTCTTAAAGCATAAAAATGAAACCAAGATGAAAATTTTGGTACCATAATTCTTCCACACTTTTGCAATGGAGTACTGATAATGAGAAACATGGTTTTTGTACTAAATTCCTACAAAAGGGGGAAAGACTTTAATATAACCAATTAATACATAATATGAAATGCTAACACAATTAAGTTGTCAAAATTAACAATATTATTAAATCAAATTTGGTCTAATTTTATTGAAGTAGCTCTAAGATGCTACTAAAAATAAAGGGAATAAACAAGATAGAATATTGCTACATAAGTGAGCTACATCCTGTGTCTTCACCAAGTCTCTAAGTGTCGAAAGAAATGATTCATTGAAATAATGAGTCATATGTCCCTAAGTCTAGATCTCCATAAAAAATTGCAGGTTCTTACCTAAAACTCTATTATAATTAATAGTCATAAGATTGTGTACTTGTTCCAATCATATATGTAGCAAATCTCATAACCCTTGATCACTGAACACATTGCTAGAGGGTGGTGAAGAACTTGTAAAATCTTATCCAGAGAATAAAAGGACATATGTCATGGAAGATGCCATAACGTACCATGGATACGTCATAGCCATTTCCTATGCCTTGTATGTTAGGACCCTAAAGGGGGCCTAATAGGATTACCTAAAATTTTCATAACATGTGTGCACCCATGATATTAAAACCGTCTTGCAAGTCAGAGATTGCAAGACTCTAAATAATAAATCACTAAGATTAATGATTTTCAAGTAATTAATTTATTATAACATGACATAATATATAATTATAAATAACTATGGATATCCGGTATCCCACAGTTCCTTAGAACCGCAGAGAATCGGTATCCCCTACCAAATAATAAGACAGGATTACCCACATTATAAAACTGCAGGAAGAATTAAATTATATTAAATTCTAACATGTGAATATTTTCTACAAAGAGTGTTTATGTATTACCTATAAAAATCTCAACTAATCCTAACACTAATGTACATATCGTCATCTCGCCCTCAGTACTCGAGACTTATCCCAATCCCATCGTATGTAAACCTGCAAAAGAAAGACTATTGGGGAATAAGCTACAAGAGCTTAGTGAGTTATCCTTCATACCATACTGACAAACAAGTTATCAAACAAATTATTACAACCATATGAATGCATGCACACACAGAATGCCAAACAATATATGTAGTTGACCGGTACTGCATATAATATCGGATTTTAACGCCCTCCGAGATAAGGGTTGGAGAATCATCGACACCAATCACGACCAAGCTCTAGCACCTGGGTTTTTACCCATAACTTTGAATTCCGTATTTCACAAAAACACATTTCCATTTCCAAAGATCCAATAGTTCACAAAGTCCCAGGCCTAGCGGTGAGGTGGCCCTCGCAGTCCACACTCACACCTTACAGCGGTGGTCTCTAGACGCGACCCCCAACCACCCACGGTTAGCGTCTCCGGCGCCAATAGAACCCGCGAGCCAAGGGTAGGGTCTTGTTGTACCCATGCTCCTGCACGGTACTAATCAAATCATGTGGGAATCCATCCCTCTAAGGCCCTTCATTACCAACTGCGTGAAGTGACGACCATAATAAGTAATGCGATGCATGGATAATGCATGACCCTTTTGATTCAAGATAAGCCAAATATAATTAGGTTAGATTATGAGGTGATCAATCAATATCAGCAAACCATCCAAATCATATAAAAATCAGTCATACCATCAAATCATCAATTATTGTATTTAACACTATTTCTTACAACAATCAATCAATATCAAGCATACGCATATCCCAAAACCCCATGCATCAAATTATTGATATTCAATTTAAGTGCACTAACTACAAGCACAAACAAGTATAGAGTCATCGGGAGTACTCACTTGATTATGACGACTCGCTCTAGTCGTAATAACCAATCGGGAGATCCTCGCCCTCGTCGGGACCACCTGATCATTACGAGATAACAAGGATAATAAGTAGTCGACTTAACTAATGGTTCTAGACATCTACCTACCTAATTCTACTTAGATTACTATCAGCCCTTATTCGATTAAACCTAATTGCTAATCGTATATAACTTTTTCATTTTTTTTTTCAATATTTACGAATTTATAGTCGTTTTCCATCGTTTTCAGACGTACGTTTACACGGTAATGTCCGTTTTGGACGTTAAGACCCATGTTTTATGATATGGGTTAAATTTATTGAAATTTTATCTTATTCAAGTTTAATTACTCTTATTATTTATGTTTATGCCCTAGTTTAGGATTTAATGATTGAATTAGCTATTTGATTATTATACTTAGGAAATTTTACATTAGTGCTACAAATTCACATTCTTGATTAAGTTTAATTCAATCTAAGAGGTGTATTAGGGTTTAAGGGATTTTTGGCTTCTAAGTACATGTATATACCTATGTTATATACTTATGCAATCTTATTATTTCTTCTTTTATAAACCTATGCTTACATCATTACTTATGTAATCAATTGATGATGTCATGGCTTATGTAATGTTTAGATTATGTCATAGCTTGTGTAATCCATTTATTACATGTAAATATATATGTTATTAAGTACTTATACATATACATATGTTATATACCTACCTACACTCATAACATACTATTATGTATACTTATGTACTTATACATATACTAATACATATACCTATATTCACATACGGTGGCATATGTATTTTTATACGTATTTTCGTATGCCTTATCTACCCCCTTAAGAAAGCTTCACAATTTCATTTTTTTTGTATTTTAAGGGTATATTTGACATGATATATGTATGTATAGTTAGTATATACCTTATTTTAGGTTATGTACATATTGTATACTTATGTACAAAGGTATTTATACATGTATTCTTCTAGCATATCCTTTTATATACCTACTCAAAGACATGTACACATGCATTTTCTTCCATTGCCTAAAGGATTCTACACTTCCATATGTAAAGATTGAAACTTTAAGCCTAAATCAATCATATATATAAACACAACACATAACCTAACCTTTTCTCCTTCTAACTAGTAAAGAGGATGAAGTAAGACATAAATACATAATAGCATACTTTAAGTTGCCCTTGACTATGGATGAAATGGTTGAAAAGGAAAGAAAAATGAAAGGGAAATGAAGCTCACGGCATGGAGGATCTTTTTGTTTTGTTTCCTTTGATTTGTTTTGCTTATGGAAGAAGGAAAATGGTGGGGCCTAGAAGATGAATGTAGTGGACGGCAAAGAAAAGAGAAAGAAGGGAAAAATCAAAAGAAAAGGGAAGAAATCATGAGAAGGAAGATATTTTTTTCCTAATGAAAGAGACACTTTTGTTGACTTTTCAATTGTTGACTTGGTCAACTTTCAAAAAAATAAAGCCCCTTTTGTGTACATAATGAACTAATTAGGAAAAAATTGGAGAAAGATTAAGGAAATGAAGGGAAATATGAAGTGATTAATAAAAATAGATAATGAGATCTTTTATTAGGTATTTATATCCTATATACACCATTTGGTAAGCTACTTGGTATAATTGAGATGAAAAATAACATTTAGGGTATTAAGGTTTACTACATTTAACCTAATCTCCAACTATACCTCTAACTCTAAGTAAGACTATCTGAATCATACACTTAAGAAATAAATGTAATCTATGATTCAATATCTTAGTTTCTAAGGGATCATTTAAGCATTCTAAATGTTTATGCATGATTGAGGGTCATCTCTAACCTTTTACTAGTGATTTGGCAAAATATGAGCATTATATTATCAATTAGGGTTTTAGGGTATATCATGGTAAATTAATGCTTTTATATCCTTAAAGTTATAGTTTTAGAGTTTTTATTACTTTAGGGCATAATCTCTAATGTTTTTACACATTTAGGGTTTCATATATTCTTACGCGATTAAATCTTCGATTGTCATCTTAGGGTTTTGATAAGGTTCGAGGTTTTAGGGTCTTCGTATGTAGTTAGGGATTCAATTGATGATTTAAGGTTCTTCGTATCCACTTTAGGTTTTGGATTGGGATTTTTATTGGTTTTAAATCTCACTGGCTCTTTTGAGTTCGGGAAATTATCTACAGTTTATACGTTTGTTTCTAATTTACCTACCTCACATAGCCTAAACAAAGAGTTTCAAACATCTTACTCAAGTGCATTTTAGGTTATCCATAGAAAAGGAAATTGTACCGAATAAAAAAGCTTACTCCATGATGATGTAAACACAAGAATCATCCTCAAATGCATTATGATGTTGAACAACATTTTCATGTCCTTTTAAGGCTTTCAATATCTTTACTTCTCTTTTGACATCCTAATGTGGAAAATGCACACTACCTGTTAGTGAAAATGTGCACAAAAAAATGATTATTTTTTAGAAAAAAAATTTTTCCCTCCTTTTTTTTTATTCTATATCTATCTAATTCAACTTTAATATGGCTAACTAGTAATGATTTGTTGATGCAGAGAGCTTATGTTGGGATGTCCAAAAAAGGTGTAGGATGAATCTTTTGTGACCTTACTTATCCATTCTTCTATCCATCTTCCCTCTAAGCATTTGCTATATATGAAGAATATGTAATGTGAGCTCCATCTAGTTTTTTTAATCATACATGCCTATGTTATTGGCGAGGTCACATCATTACACCAAATGGGAATAGGGAAGTTTCATCCAATGGTTAAAAGTGTGAGAAGGTTTATGTACATAATTAATGCACTCGGAAGACGAGGAAAATATCTTATTTTATGAAAAAAATGGAATAACTATCTTTGCTAGCAATAGTTCTTTATTATAATTTGTTTTCACATTTTGCTTTGTTTAGCATCTTAAATTGGTTCAACTTTACTAAATTTCTATTATAGTTGGATTTATTCCTATTAAATTTATGGTCATCATCTTTAAGCATTAAGGTGGAGGTTGACTATAGAGTGTCCTTAACTCCACAATGTTTATTTTTGGTTTTCAAGAGGCATTGTTTTTGTTTATTGGGTAAACTAAAATGCAAAGCCAAGTTAATTGGTATTCAATGATCTATATATAAATTACTCTTGATTTTCTTTCTTATGATGACCTTCATTTTTTCATACTCAATAAGTCATACACAATACTTTCATTGACTCATTAGCTTCTAGTTTTGGATTTTGAGAAACGATGAATAACAAAATTAATTAATACTAGGAAAAAGTTAACAAAAGAAATATATCTTAACCTTAATTTTTATTATTTATAGAAATATATTGAGCACAAGTTTCAGTAAGCCACTACTTCATCATTAGGACGGAATCAACAATTTACAAGCAAGAATACTAGACATTGATGAGTACATGAAAATGAAGGAAAGCTATATATCACTAGACACCCTTCGAGTTGCGTTTCTACTATACATAAAGTATACATCATACCCCCGAGCAATTGGATGATCTAGGAGGTATTTGGGTTTAGTTAGATCACAGTAAGACCTATCCAAATGTATCTCTAAAACCACACAACTGGTTAACCAAAAAAACTAAATACATGGATGGACAGCCCTAGCCATCCAACAGAGATGATGGCTAAGAAACATTGAATGGTCACTCAAGGCAAGAGAGTATCCCTTCTAATCCTCTTAAAGAAAGTGTCTCATCATTTTATTTCCTATCTATAAAAATCAAATGCACAAAAAATAAGCAAACAATATGAGGTGGAGAAAAACTATACCAAATAGATAAACTCCTGATATCCAAAGATTATGCATAACAATAATATAAGAAAAATACAGTAAGTTTGAATCATGTCCATGCATATAAACAATATTTCAAGCAAGTAGCACTTTGAATGTATTGGTTCATTGCGGGCTTATGTGATTGACCCGAACACAAACAAGTAACCATTTGAGGGTGGGGAAATTTCATCGAAAGAGTTTAGCCGCTATAATTGAACAATATTGATTACAATTCAAAATAAATCACTAATAATCAAATATACCATACTAAAAAATACACAAAAAGATCTGAAGCTCTTTTTAGAACTAAATTGAATTAATAGTACGTTTTGGTAGTTAACTAAATTGTAATTAACACTTTCAAGCATAAATTTCTAAACTTATAGTGAATTTACGAGAAGAAAACAAAGATTATTTCATGGGAAAAATCCATACCTCGACATTTCTATGTAATGATCTCCCAATTTCAATACTTATATAAGAACGCAATCTCTTTCTGCACTAATTTAGGGTCTCAAACCATTGACATCATTATTTTGTCTTTCAATCCTTTTTCCCCGTCTATAAACCTAGAGAGCGGCGGCAGCAATCAATATGCCGATGATATTGGCAACAGTATCCCTGATGGAGGCATCGATAGAAGGGAAAATGCCGATCTAGTCACTATCTTCCTTGGCAACACCAGTGAAGAGAGAGATGATGGAGCCAATGGCGATAGAGTGGCAATGGAGGAAAGGAAGCGAGTGCGAGAGGCGACGAAGGAGAAGAAGAGTGTGAGGAAATATATTTTATGATAGTGATTTTAGAAAAGGCGCTTACTTATTTTCCTAATTTTTTCTAGCTCCTTTTTTTAATGCCTTTTCACTTAAAACATGTAAACAAACAACGTTCTAAATTCGCTGTGGATCGTACCCTTTCACTCAAATGAAGAAACGTTTTCAAATATCCATTGTCTAAAATATATATGGAAACATTTTTTTTCTAAACTGTTGCATAATGTAAATGTTTAATGCTACAATTGTAAATTATTACTTTAACCATTGCATATTAAATTTATGACAACAATTTTTAAGCTATTGCCTTCCACATTGTTGCCTAAAGTGTAAAAAGATATAGCGTTAAACTTCCAACATCTCACATTTCCTGCCTCATCATAGAAACTATATCTTGTTTTGTTTGAAGTAGGGCTACTAGTCACAACTATCGATTTCATTCCTTTTCGGCTTGAGTTATTATTTGCACTTGGGAATGTTCTCTTAAAGATAGGTCTGTATTGACTAATTGCCCTCAGTTTCTTACTCCACTCATTTTGCATGTTGAGTCAGTTATTCTCTAATTGACACGCTTTCCACAATTTGATGATAAGTGGTGAATCCATAATCCATCAACTTACATTGCATTGTTGGGACAAACTCATTAAGGAAAAGATCCTTCTTCAGCACCTGTTGATCTTTGTATGGCTCAGGCAAATAATGCAACAACTTATTAAATTCATTCTTGTATTGAGCCACACTCATAATTCCTTTCTTTACCTCTATCAACGGTCGAGTCATCTAACTTTGCATACTTATAGGGAAGTATTCCCTCTTAAATGCCTCCTGAAATACTTGCTATGTAATGAGGCCAGTAATTGTTTGTGTTGTTGAGTCCCATCAGACTCGCACACCCATCTTTAACAAAAAAGTACCATAAGAGACTTTTTGATTATCTAGAATTTTAAACGCCTTAAAACTGCACTCGATTTGCGCTAACCAATTATCAGCCAAAGTAGGCTTACTCGTTTCTCCTTTAAAATATCAATTTGCTTTCATAAACTCAAGAAGTTGACTCACCTCTTGAGGTTGAATCCATCTAGGTTTAGCCTTTGATGACCTTTGATTCACCACATTTCTACCTATAATTAGATGTTGAATTAAAGCTCTTTACTATTAGATCATGGTATTCATATTAGCCAATATTTTCCTAAATTGAGTTAGGTCTAGCATGTTTGGAGCAGGTGGTGGTACATCATTTTTAGATGGTTTTGGTGGATTAGGAGCGTTAAGAGGTGGTACTACTTCCTTAGGTTAAGCATTTCCATTTCTATTTGTCTCCTTTGCCATAATTAGATTTACAATCACTAACTATCAACCTTGCACTTACAATATGTGTACCAGAAGTTAGTATATGATCTAAGTAACTCACATTCACATATAGATCAATTATTCCTTATATGTGCAATATACAACCATTAATTTCTCAATAAGGATTTCTATTAACGCAAAACCTATAATATTTCTTCTCTGTGCATAGAGAAATGATATCCATACATCACTTGTTACACATTCCATACTATGAGCAAATACACCTGTACATTATGAGCTCATATAAACTTGACCTGTAGTATTGTATCATCATTTCACTTTATTCCCTATAATCATTACTTATACTTGTATTTCATATAAATACTAGGAAATAAAGATATGCTATAGTCTTTCATGATTATATTTACTTTATATTAGTACATAGGACAACTATAGCTTTACATTCAAAAGATTACATCACTTCATTTATAATATAAGATTAGACATCTGATCACTTATTTACATTACTTTCATCTATGCAAAACTCTATTTACACCATTTACAATCTCGGTAACCAAAACATAAAAATTACAAAAGTTACATTCAAAAGGTCAAAAGTATATCAAGAGTTGTTGGGAACCTAGGTACATTAAACAACTAGGTTTGATGATATCAAAAGTCCTAAACATGTCTTGTTACTATCTTCTCACTCTTTTAAATACTCAAGCTTTTTGAAGTTGCCACATCTTTTAGGGGGAAACTAGCCATCTTCTCCATCCTCTTCAAAATCTAAACTTATTACCACTACTACAGGGGTGGTAGGTATCATAATTACTTCTTGCACTTCACTCTAATTATCATTTGCTTCACCTTCAAGAACAGCTTTTACTTCGGTTTTTACTTCAAACTCCTCTTTCGGATTCTCCTCAAGATCCTCATCATCATCAAACCCTACATTTAGTTGAGCGTTCTGGAGTGGAATCTTAGGTGGCATCATGGGGGGTTTGAGTTCCTAAGATTGTAGTGGTACTTCTATACTTGTAATCTCAATTATAGGATATCTAGGAAATTAGTCGGTCACACTAAGAGGATAATTTCTAGGGATATATGAGATACCTAGAGGTATTTGATCAAAACTTAGGGGGTAATTCTTATCTGCCTTTACAATAGCGAGAAAGTACAACATATGAATCATTGTAGATAAAATCCCTTTTTCCTATAAGTACTTCTTCTCATAGGCAGCTATGGTAATGCTCATTGTATGCATGTCCTAATTCATCCCACATTATCTTCCAATTATCTTGTATATTCATAAGCAGCTATGGTAGTGCTCATTGTATGCAGGTTCTAATTCATCTCTCATTATCTTCCAATCATCCTGTATACTAAAAGACATTCCATGGTTATAATTATAATGATCTCATCAATGGTATAAAACACCCTCCAATCAACCATATCCAGTAATAACTTTTGCATTCGAATCCTATATTCGATAGGTGTTTCATCCTTTTCTCATTTAAAATGCCACAATTCATATATAAGACTATTCCTGCGGATTTGAAAACAATCCAGTTAGATACTTATCAATAATCAAACATGTGGTATAGCTTTTCAAAATACTTATTCAAAACAATATGTTATCCGATAATATAACAGTACTTACATGAGCATTTCCACATATAAGGTTATAATTTATACTAAAGTTTACAAAAGTCATAGGTTTTGAAATCTATTTACAATTAGATAGAAAAATAGTGGGTATCTTAGGGATTCCTAGTTAGTTGACTCAAAACCAAAAAGAAAAGTCAAAAGCCTAGATTCATTTAATTCTCCTTTCTTTACTTTCCTAACCAATTGTACACTAATCAGGGAGTGGTGATATCTGTACATCTTGAACTTTCACTCATCACTTGCAAAAGAGTTTATAGGGATGTAAGCATAACTAGTTTAATAAGTAGGGCGGAGTTAGAAAAATACCATACAATTGCAAACAAGGTTATTAATTATAATGAAATGCAATGCAATTAATCACTTAAAACATAGCATAATGTAATTCGGTCCATTGTGAGGTCAGAAAAATTATATCTACTCCAACCAAGATTGAGGAGTTTATTGCAACTCAAATCAGACCAAACCTAGGCTTGTGTAATGAAAAACATCCTACTCTCGTGACCACCTTCAAACCATGACCCCTACCCTTATTGTGACCTTCTCACCTATCACTTAATTTGACTAAGGATAAGAAAATGGCAATTTTTGCTATCCTTATCGAAGGTAGTCAATATTTGGTTTAGCATCCCTAATCGTTCCCTTAATAGTTGTTATGCATGTCTAGTTACGTTAGTGGTCAGATCACTATTAGTCTCATTCAAAGGTGGCTAAATAAATTCATACAAAACATTAATATGAAATCATGCAAAACAACTCGCCAAAGTGTTCAACTCTTATTACAACTAGAATACCAATCACACATATAGCATGCGCATAAATAATTAATTTACAACCACAATCAAAGCACTTTTAGGCCTTTAGATACTTTGATATAGTATCTTAATAAGTAGTAAAGTCACAATTCCAACTTACCTATATTGATGCTCATTACGGTAAGCCCGTACTGTTGATGTTCTACTCACCTGGAGACCTTATATGTATATTAAACCCAGATTTAGTTTTTGTAAGAGTTACGAAAATGTTAAGGTTTTATCTACTTTTTACATCATCATGAAGTTATATACATAAATATATATATTTATATTAAAAGTCTATTATTATTCTTATATGGGGTAAAATAGCTTTATTTAGATATATACTTGTTATATAAGTTGTACTAAGTTAGTAAGTTTTAACAACACACGCAATTATATTATTACTTATAATATATCGTATTCATTGTATCGATGTATATTTTTTTAATTAGTTAAGTTCAATTATGATAGGGTTATCGTAGTATGTAAATTTTCATAATATTATAGAAATATATGTTATATTACTTAGGATTATCTAATTTTAGTAAAAGTGGCATCATTAGGTTCGTATGAACTTAACAATATGTACTATGGGTTCTATCTTGAGAGATAACTTTTGAAGAGTATTTTTTGTTTCTAATATACCTATATCTCCCTATCACAATCACTATTATATTTGTTCATATTATATAAATAAGCTATATTTAATATAATTTCCTAAAATAACTTAGTAATATATATAATATCTAACCCTAACATGTGTATATTAAAGCCTAGTTATATATCATCACAAAATATGGTAAAAACTCATCCTAATCAAATCTAATCAGCAGGGATATGTAGAGGATTTATGCAAATATTCATCATAATCGAGCTATTTTACTATTAAAATTCATAATAAATAGCTTAAGTCACTAAATAATTCCATAAAAATTTCTATATACTCATAAAAATATAGGGAATTCAGTTAACAAGTGGTTTCATGCTATTGGATTTATTGCCTGTATACATATAATTACATTTTTACCCTTAATTTGTATTTAATTAAATAAATATTATCATTTTTATATAGAATTATTTCTAACATGTCTTAGCATTATTACAAATCTTTAGAAGTCAATGGATGTCAATTGCATCAATTAATTTTACAAAAATCAATTTATCTCATAATTTGCCTTATTTTTAAGGTAAAAAAAAAATACAATAAATATTAAACATACTTGAATTCAAAATCAAGCTACATAGAAATTAACTAGCTATAGCATGTATTCTAACGAAAGAAAATTTTTTAACTCAAAACAACATTGTTTAATATATTCATTTTAAATTTGAAATTTTGGATGAATAGTAACATTGTTAAGTAAGTATATAAAATATTCATAATTTTACAAAGATAAAATCATGACATGAAAGAATTTTAGAAATAACCTTAGAATAATTTTTTTCATAATTTTTTGAGGGAGAATTTGGGCTTGATTGTTCATTGGAGCTTTAGCTACCATTAGCCGGTAGGTGGTTGTCGGACAGGTGGCACATAGGGTGGACTGCTTGTGGTCGAAGGGGTTGAACAGTAGAACATGGGGTTGGGGAACTAAGCTGGGGCGTATATTGCTTTGTTTTTTCTATTTATTTTCCTAATTTCTAACTTTTTTTTTTTTTACAAATTTTTCTTTGGGTGCTTTAGCTTGTAAAATGTCTAAAATGAGATGCTAAATCCTTTATATACTGTTTTGGGTTAGCTGGATATCTTTCTTCAATTTTTTACAAATTTTTCTTGCTTTTTCTCACATTTATCCGAGTAGGAGGTAGCTTGTTTTTGTTTAGTTTACCTTCTTGGATTCTTAGAGGTTACTATCTTGATTTTCTTGTTGATTCCAAAATTTCCATAGTTGTTTGGATAGATTTTGATTATTTTAAAGTTAATTTTTATTATTTTATGTATATTATGTTAATATCTAGCTATTTTACTAATATCTAGGTGTATATCCTATATATATATTACACGTCATAAGTAATTACAAGCATATAATCATGTTTCTATCATATCTTTTAATTTTTAAGAAATATTTTCATGTCAATTTTGTGATTTTATCGTTTATTTAATATAATTTTAAGTTTTAAGGTTGATTTACGGATATAATTATTATATATACTAGGTATATTTATAAAGATACATGTATATTCATATAATATATTATGCTATATTATTTATTTTTATAGCTTAATTAACTTATATCTAGGTCTTTGTTGCATTTCGAGCTCAATTTTAAGGGTTTCAACGAGTTTTTTTACTGTATTACATAACTATACTTCTAAAGTTGAAATTAGGGTTTAGGTCATTATTTTTACAATCTAACTTCATTGGTCACTTCAACTAACTTTTCCAACCTAGTTATAAAGTTTGGGTTCAATTGGATTAGTTTTTCTTGAAGGCCTTAAATCTGGGTATAATTATCTTAAATAAGATTTTAGGGGCTCATAGAATAAATGCTTTTGTTAATTTTTTTCGTTTGTAAATTGTGGAAAGAATGTAGAAAGAATTATGAGAGTTGATAAATGTTTATGGACTATGGAAAGAAACAATGATTTTTGAATGTGAGAGTGCTAAGTAATATGAAACTACATCAACAACCTTTAGTGATTGATTGGAATCCTTAGATAAAGTTAGATGATATTGAGGATTTAGTGGTAATTTAACTAATAGATTTAATTTTTATGGGGGTATGGAGATTGATGAAAAGTTGTTGGTTTAATAATAATAGAAAAAATATATATGAAATATTGATATTATAAAAGGACGATTTGAGAAAATAGAAAAAGACACCTTGCTAGATTTTGATTTTGATATAAAGTATAAGTAGATATTCAAAATACTTTTTTTAAAGAAATCTAAAACTAAGTAGAGGTTTGAATGTTATTTTGAGAGTGAGAAGAAAAATAAAGAGAAAAGAATGGGCCACATTTTAATTACAAACTTAAGAATAGGAAATGTTATTAAGGGTAAGAGAGAGGAACTAAATGGAGAGAGAAAATCGAGGATGGTATTAAGTGTAGGAAAGAGAGATTAAAAGAAAAGAGAAAAAAAAAAACATTGATAAATTACTCACTTTGCCCTTCATATCACTAAGCTAGATTTTAATATCATATATGTTAACAATTATTTTTACTGTGTTTCATGGGTATTTGAGGAACTACAAAAAGACATCAAAAGACTAGCTCTTTTACTTTAATAATATAAATTAAAATTGAAACAATCAAACTTTATCATATTAATGAAAATTTACAATTTGTAAGAGAACAATAAAGCAAATTGAAGTAAGAAAGAATAGCAATGCTTAAAAAAGAAAAAGTGGAAGAGGAGGTGGAGGTGAAATATATGGTTGACCCTAAGATAGAAAAGGTAGTGGTAGTGGTGATGGATAATCTTGAGATGATATTTAAATTCACTCAATACTTTATTAATTTGGGAGATGGAAATTGATAGGGATCAGCCAACAACCCCCTTACTTACTCTCGAGCAAGAGTATTAGCTAACATGGTCTATCAAGTTTTGAACCATCACCCTACTTTAAAAGAAGCCGACTTGTTATGCCAATCTGATATGCCTATCATTCCAAGCCATCATGAGTTCAGCCTCCTTTTCACACATGATTAAGGTTAGGCTAGCTATCCAGGAGCTTAGCATTAGTTTTGTTGATTTGTTCTACAAGCTATTTTCCAATTACCGACCTTATCCCTTTGCCTCAGAGTTTGTTACCCATCACATCTCCTAGCCTCTCTTTAGACGCCATGTGTCCTATAAGCCACAACCCCACTACTTGACAACGAATATTCTCTTTTTAAGCATTTATGAATTTATCCTTTTCTTGTATAATTTTGGTAATATTAATTTCACGTCTTTTAGTAATTTGGTACATTGGATTGTAACCTTAGCAATACGAGTATAAAAACCCTTTGATAATCCACTACAAAGGATCCTCGTCCCTTTTCTTTAAAGAAAATACTACTAAGTTAGCTTTCTTCTCTCTACAAAGTGAGAAGCCCCCATTCACAGCACATATCAACTCGTAAGTAAGGTTGTGTGGTAAGCAGCCTAAACAACTCGGACTAGTGAGTCACATCTTGCATGTTGTTGGCTGTGTTGAACTTGAGTGGTGCATCACATCTATTAAGTTGCTTACTGGTTAGCTTAACCTCCTACCCACATTTATCCACTTAGACCCATTTCTTCTTTTCTTTGATAGTTTTGAAGGATCCACACACGTTATGGTAAGCCATAGTCAAAGGCTTATTGTGTGTCTTTATGTTTCATGCCACATTATCCTGGTATCAAAGCTGAAGGTTCTAAGAAAAGCTATAAGCTAAATTATCAACAGAGAGTGTTTATTGAGCAACATGTGATTGTATGGAAGTTTGGATCATAGTGTTGGGTCAAAAATATTGTGGTTAAACAGTATTGTTCTGTATTGATGTAAGTGTTATGTTGTGCCTTGTTTTCATCATTTGAAATATAGCAGGAGTTGTTGAGTAGGGAGTAGTGGTGGTAGTTGTTGAAAGGAGTATTATATGTGTAGGTTGTCCCATTGTTGAAACAAGTGTAGTGGTTATTGGATTGTTAGGTATTGTATTGTGGTGTTTTATTGGGTATTGATGAAATGATGATGGATCTTAGTGTCAATACAATAGTCAGAGACAATGAAAGTGACACTCTTGGAAGAGGTTGACGTGAAGAGAGAACTTTAAGGACCATCGATGAATGGCTGGACTGACTTTGTGCACTATTGGAAATTTTGTTAGTCATAATGCAAAAAGAAACTGCAGTTTGCATTAAAAGACCTCATTGAGTTGATGAACAAACTGCTGATGACATTTAAAGGAATTTTAAGTTGAATATCAGCAAAATTAACCTAATCAAGAAGTTCGGCGAAGAAGAGAAGTTTACCCAACTCGTAACCTTTAAGTTGGAGGAGTTGAGGAAAGAGCTGATGGAAGGATGGAAGTAGAAGAGAAAAAAGACAATGATGACAAAAAGTCCTATAAGGTCAATGAAAGACTAGATTGAATGCCTTGCTGCTGACCTAATAGAGTTATACATCTTGTTTGGCACTTCTGAGGAAGAGTAAATCATTTAAGTTGTCAGTGGATCGATCTTGATGAAGTGGGGGAAATTGATGAGGAGTTTGATAAGGACTATTATGATGAAGGACTTAGAGTCTAAGCTTCCAAAAGTATTGAAAATGTTAGAATTCAGATTTTTAGCTACTTAAGGAGTGGTAATACGGATGAGTACTTAGATAGGGAGGAGTAAGTAGAAAAGTTATTTGAATATTACCAATATGCTGAGGAAGATAAGGAGAGGCTTACCACCTTGAAATTCATTAGGTATGCTTGCATATGGTAAAAGAAGTTGCAACTGATACAAAGAAGGGATGGAAGACAAGGTATGAGAACATGGGAAGAACTGAAGAGAGTCTTTCAAGGAAGATTCATTCTTGGTTCCTATTATCAGATACTTTTGCGAAGTTACAGGAGCTAAAATAAGAAAGCCAATCTATTGATGAATATGTGTAAGAATTCCAAATGTTGTTGATTAGATGTAAGTAGATGAGCTTGAGGCTTGAACTATTTTTAGATTTAATAGTGGTCTAATAAATGAACTTAAAGACATCGTCAAGGTGCAATTCCTTCATACCCTAGAGGAAGTTATTAAGGTTGCCCAACATGTTGAGAGATAAAGAAAGATCCAACCTCACTAAGCTCCATCTTTTTGACCTGTTCAATCCATCCAACCTATCCAAGGGATTAGTAAGAAGCCTAGTAGCTTAGTGTTAGGCAAGAAGGAAGGATAGATGTCACATGTAAATGGAGTAAGGTTAGAATAAGGAAGGAGAGAGAAGGAATTTAAAAAGGGACAGACCTTAGGAAGAAAGAGAAGTGAGATAAAGTGCTTTAAATGCAAGGGTTTTAGACATATGACCACTTAGTGTCCGAATCGATAACCTATGGTACTTAAGGGTGATGTCCTAACCTTTGAAGTTTACAGTACTGATGAAGAAGTTAGTGAAACTACGAAGAAATGGAAGGTGGAGTGATGCATCTTCAGGATCGGACATATAGAGAGACATTACAATGAAGTGAACTAAAAGGAAAAGAAAGAAAAGCTAGCAAAGTCCGAGTAGCTGCCAACTTAATATGACACATCAATCGATTCTGTTCGGCTTATAATCTATCGAATATGACTCATCGATCGGAATTGAAGGGTCACTTGCCACTATTCCTTGCTAAAGGAAATAGATAAGAGTTGAAGGATAATGAGAACGTTAGGATTGCTCAAAGGGGAACTTGTATAAATTCTGATAATGAAGATTGATGTCTATGTACAATTAAGTAAGGGTTTATATACTTATCCATTAAGGTTACTTTACATGTACAAAAGGACAAAAGGATATTCTTACAATTAGGTTACTAATATATACTAAAAAGGGTAAAAGAGAAAGAATATTTAGTATGGAAAATAAATAATCCTTTTGGAATGTCGTGCCAGAAGACGAGTGTCATTCGGTGGCTGGATGTTAAGAATAAGGTGTAAAGTGGATGAAAAGAAGAAAAGAGAGTTCACATTTAGGGGTCGACTTGATCTGGATTAGGTTGGAGCTTAGTTAGCCATTCACTATAGACTAATCAACTTAAACTGGGGTCGGATGTCAGTAGTTGGCGTGGTTAGCTTGGGAGTTTGACTTAAATAGTCTTAAGGCTATCTATTCAGATATTCTGTCATGGTATAGTTGTTTGGTAGGCTCAGTGCAAGTGACGGCTTGGTAGTCAGGTCGGCAGAGGAAGGAAACATAGAGGTTAGGATAGGAATTCTCGTATTGGATGGGACTTTGAACTGGCATTCTTCAAGTGAGTCCCTAGAGTCTTTTAGCTCGACTAAACGTGATCGGTTTAGGGGGCTGATTCCTATTATTTACTTGGGGCTCAGAAAGATTTATTCTTAAATCTGAAGTGGTCTTTAGCTCTTTCTCTTCTAGGGCACTTGCGAGGTCTTCTTCTACTGGTTGGTAGGGAATCAGGTCGGACACATTGAAAGTGGTAGAAATACAGTAGTCATCAGGTAATTCAATTTGGTAAGCATTATGGTCGACTTTCTTCAAGACCTTGAACGGACCATCAGCTCAAGGAGATAGCTCACTTTATCTTAAGTGTGGGAGTCATTCTTAGTTGAGGTGAATCGATACTAAGTCTCTTAGTTGAAAAGAAATAGCTTGGAGGCCTCAGCTACTAAGCTCTTATTGTCTTTGGTTGAACTTAGCAACCATCCTAATTACAAACTGGTGTAACTCTTGCAATTCTCAAGCTCGATTAACTTTGGATCAACTCTCTTCAATAGCTATAAGGGTGTTGATTTGGTCTAGGAGGATAGTGGGATTGAGTCCATAGACGACCTCAACTAGGGTCTTCCAAATGGTGCTATGGACAGTTCGGTTGTATGTGAATTCCACAATTGGTAGACATGGATCCCGGTCAGAGGGTAGCTACTAAAGATGAACACAAGTTTAGCACTAAGTCTTCTCCATAGAGTTTTCCAAAAGAGGCTCAAGAATTTTGTGTCTCAATCAGAAGCAATAGTCTTTGGCACTCCATGTAGGTGGATAACTTCCTACAAAAAAAAAAAAAAAGGCAAATCAACAATATATAAAGCATCATTAGTTCGATGGTATGGAATGACGTGTGCTATTTTGCTAAAGCAATCCACTACAAAAAATATGGAATCTTTTCCCTTAGATGTATGGGGTAATCCTAGGATCAAGTCCATACCAAGGTCAGCCCAAGGTAAGATTGGTAGCAAAGGCACATATTCTCCATGGGGCTCTCTTTTCCTGTTGGCTTGCTTACATACTTCATAACTATCAACTATCTTATGGACATCCTTAGCCAAACTAGGCTAGTAAAAATTTTTCTTCAACAAATTAGCTATCTTGATCTCCCTAAAATGACTAGATAATCCATCGCTATGAACTTCCCTCACCAACAACTTATGCGTGGAACCATTCGGTATGCATAGCCTTCTTTCCTTGAAGAGATAGCTATCTCGGATATAATAGCCTCCAATAGTAACTCCCTCTCTACACTACTCTACAATAGGACCGAAATGAGGGTCATTAGCATACAGCTTAGTGATAAGTGAAAGTCCTAATAATTTCATCTATAAAGTGGTTAGTAAGGTTTGCCTACTTAATAAAGCATAGGCTACCACATTTGCACTTCTTTTCGTGTATCGGATCACATATGAAAATCCTTCTATGAACTCTAACCACTTAGCTTGTCCCTTTGAGAGTTTGTTTTGACTCTCAAGATACTTCAATGACTTATGGTTAGTGTAAATAATAAACTCTCATGGCAGTAAATAGTGTTGCCAAATAGTAAGGACTAAAAAAAGAGAGTACAAATCATTCTCGTGCATAAAATAATTCAAGCTAGTACCACTAAGCTTCTCACAATGGTAGGTGACTGGTTATCGTTCTTGCATCAGGATGGTGCCAATTCAAATGCCTAAGACATCACATTCCAATTTAAAGGACTTGTCAAAATCTGGTAGTGATAGGATAGGGGTGAAGGTGATCTTCTCCTTGATCTCCTTAAAGGTCTGTTTAGCTTGGTTGTTCCATTTGAATGCATCACTCTTCCTTGTTAGCTTGGTCAAGGGGGTAGCTATGATATTGAAGTTTTTAATGAATCACCTATAGAAAGAAGTTAGGCCATGGAAACTTTTAACTTCAGTAGCATTCTTCGGCATTAGCTACTCCAAAAGAGCTTGGATTTTTTCCTCATCTGCTCAGATTCCTTCCCCTGACACTATAAACCAAAGAAAAATCACTTTATCTTGGCAAAATGTATACTTCTTCAAATTCCCATATAACTTTTCAGCTTGTAAGATTTCAAAAGCAGCTCGAAGATGTTGGACATGGTTGTCTAGGTTGTACACCACTATATCATCAAAGTATACAACCACACATTGTCTAATTAGAGGGCACATCACATGGTTCATCAATCGCATGAATGTGCTTGGTGCATTAGTAAGTTTGAATAGCATAACTAACCATTCATAGAGACCATGCCTAGTCTTAAAGGTAGTCTTCCACTCATCACCTAGTCTCATGAGAATTTGGAGGTAGCCACTTCGTAGAAAAATCTTCGAAAATATCTTAGTGCCTTGAAGCTCATCCAACATGTCATCAAGCCTCGGTGTTGGGTATCTGTACTTGATAATGATATGATTGATTACTTAGCTATCAATGCACATAGGCTATGGACCATCCTTCTTTAGGATGAGTAGAGCTGGTATAGCATAAGGGCCCATGCTCTTGTTCACATATCCTCGCTCTATGAGCTCAACCACTTATCTTTTCAGCTTGGCAGTCTGCTTAGGATTCATTTTGTATGCAGGTTGATTCGAAAGGGTGGTGCCTAGCTACAAATCAATATAGTGCTCTATGCCTCAGACTAGGGATCGTTCCTTAGGCAGTTCCTTAGGAAACAAGTTGGAAAACTCATTAATCAATCTTTAGATTTTATTTAGGACATCTTTTAGATTGCTCATCTCCAACAGTCTTCTAATCAATAGGAACATAGGCTTTTTGGCCTTCTGAGCAGCTCGGAGCTCTCTTTAGCTCATCACTTAAGCCTTCTTCTTGTTTACTCCAGTGAGCTGATTATGTGTCTCATTTACTTAGATAAGGGTCATGGGTTGCAATACAAGTTTCTTTCTAACCTCAAGAAAGGCATAGGTATTGTTGTACCTGTTAGTCAAACAACCATAGTCATCCAAGTAATAGGTGTAAAGCTTCCATAGGGACGACATTGCATACTACTTTGTCCTTGTGTATGTTCCCAACACTTAATGGTACGGTTACTTGTTCAGTCACATGCAAAGCGCTCTTATTATGAAGCCAATGTAGCTTGTAAAGATGGGGATGCTTAGAGGTTAACATATCTAACCTTTACACAAAAGACTATGTACTACGTTAGTACAGCTTCCTTCTGGTCTTCTTCGAAGTTCGGCAGGGAACTTAATACTCATCTTAGTACTAGGGTCATCACTTCTCCTAGTAGGCTTAGATGCAAGTCTCCTTTTCCTCCTTAGCTTTAGCTTTGCCAACATCCTTCTCCTCTTTGGGCTGCTTCTCATCGACGTTATCTATTACATCTCCTTAGAGCACCATGACATGTTGGTTTAGACACTTAATAGCCATGTATCCAAAGACTAAGCATTTAAAGCACTTTACCTTACTGGTCTTTTGCCTGAAGGTCTATCCTCTTTCATATGTCCTCTAGGTTTACCTAGCCTCAATTAAGCTCGATTAACTTGCTTAACTATTGTCAGGTTGGTCATTCCTCTCTTTGGTTCAATATGGCCTTCTCAACTCGGCTAAAACCAACCGATATAGAACAGGGTCTTGGGAGAATATTGGTCTAGGTTAGCTCAAAGCACTTTTTCTCTATTTTTCAACCCTTTGCACTATCTTAATTGCCTCCTCGAAGGTATAGGACCTTTACACTTTCACAATGTTGTGAACCTCATATTTGAGCCTATAAATGAACTTCGATACTGTGCAAGCCTTTAGTTCTTCCATATCGGCTAAGACCATAAGCATCTAGAACTCTCTCACATAGTCATCAATAAATCGGCTTCCTTGGTGAAGTTCCTGTAACTTTGCAAATGTATCTTGCAAGTAGGTCTCGGGTATAAATCTATCCCTTAACAACCTCTTCATCTCATCCTAGGTTCTTACACTTGCCTTGGCTGCATTTATATTTTTCTACTACATAAGAGCATACCCAATAAACTCTAATGTAGCAAGTCAGACCTTGACAGTATCTATATATCCATAACAATCAAACACCTTCTTGACCTTCTCTTCTTACTCCAAGTATTCATAGTCATCTCTATTTTCACCGAAGGGCGGAATTTAGACCTTAACATTGTCAAGCCCTTGTGGAGCTCTGTGTCCTTACTCTCCTACTTGATAGTACTCGGCCTCTACTTCTTCCCCTTCGTCAGTCTTTACGTCTACTTCTTCATCATCCTCTTCTATCTCTTCCAACTTTGGCCTTCATCTAGTAACTTGGTTTGTAACTCCTCCAGCTTGGTAGGGTTAAACTAGGCAGTTAGCTTGACTACCTTCACCATAGCCTCTCTCTAAAACATTTTTTAGTGGGTTGTGCTATGGCATACCTTGGGGTTGTTGCCTATTAACTTGCAGTGCAGTGACCAGACTCTTAATAAGGCGAATGGGGTGACCATCTAACCAGCTTCTAGGGTTGATGTTCCCAAACTTGAACATTTCAATGGGATGTGATTTGTTTAGGAGGTAGACAACTTCTTATGGGGGATGGAGCAATATTTTAATACTGTAAGAATCTTGGATGATGTTGGGAAGTTCGTATTACTACCATATATTTGAAAGACTTTGCTATGGTATGGTGGCGCTGGAGAGCAATTGAAATCAATAAGTAGGCTAGCTTTGTACAAGAGCTGAAGGGTTGATTCTCCCCTCAAAATGTTGCTAAAGAAGCAAAGGTGAAATTACATCACCTAACTCATAAGTGTGACATAAAGCAATATGCTAAAGAATTCTCAAAGTTGATGTTGGAGATTCCAAACCTTAACTAAGGTGATGCCCTGGTAATGTTTTTAGATTGCTTAAAACCGTGGGCAAAATTGGAGCTAGAGCAAATGGGAGTGGAAGACATCTTTAGGGCCATAGTAGTTGTTGAAGGCTTAGTAAAACTCAAGAAAACAGAACCTAAGACCCAGTGGGAAGGTTGAAAGGGGGAGGGAGAAGAGTAGGAGCTCTTCTAAGGGGAAAGGAAAAGTTGAAGAAAAGGATAGTGATCGGGGAAGGACTTATGAAGGGAGAGATGGAGAATGATGGAAACCTAATGAATTGAAGTGATATTTTTGCAATGGTCCCCATTATGCTAAGGAATGCTTAAAGAAAGATAGATTGGTGGCACTGGTAATTGGTGAGAGTTCAAATGAGGGAGACGAGGCTCAGTTGGGCTTAGTTCGATTACTTAGTGCCATGCAGTCTTAAGTTAGCGAGAAAAGAAAGGGATTGGTGTACATCAAAGTATTGATTGTTGGTAAGAAATTGAATGCCCTCATAGACACAGGGCATCCCATCTTTTCATTTTAGAAGTGGTTGCAAAGAAGTTGGGATTGAAAGTAGAGGAAACCAAAACATGACTAAAAAAGATCAACTCAAAGGAAGTTCGTACTGTTGGAGTAACTAAAGGGATAGAGCTTCATGTTGGAGGTTGGCAAGGGAAGGAAACTATTGAAGTAGTGCCAATGGATGATTTTGAGTCTGATGGACTGTCGACCACTAGCCTTATTACTCATGCATTCTTTTAAGGCCTTCAATCCTTTACAAGAAGGATTGTGTCTCATTAATTTGTTGAAGACGAGACAAAGCATACGGAAGAACAGTAGGCGAACTCCTTAGGGTCTTAGCTCAAATACACCCTGCTTTGTTCTAATCCTAATGCGATTGCCAACTTACCTAATGCCGAGGTTGAGGCTCCTACACGTTGGATCCTTCTCTTTCAATCTACTACATAGTGCCGTTTATCATTCATCTTAGCAACTCCTAATACTACCCATCTACAATCATTGCATCATGAACCCAGCTCAGCTGCTACGCCTAGAGATTCCCTAGTATGGACCCATTGACTAGCTGCCACTTGTCCATCACTTTTTCTGACATTGTACTATTATTCCTTTTCATCATTTGTCCTATTTACCCCTTATGTACATACTAAGAATCTGTTTCTTTTTTCTTCTTTTTGTAAGTTTGCTTATTTGTAATGTTGCCCTAAGGACTTACTATAAATAGTCCCTTTTCATTGTAGCTGAATATCTTACATTTCCTCTTAAATATTGAATATACTTGTTCTTTTGAGATATTCCTTTTCAAGTACAATGTGGGTAAACCTTAACATTACCTTATGCGTTGTATCAAGCAAAGTGTTGAGTCGTGTTATGTTCATTGGTGAGTCATATTCTCCGAGTAGCTTTACATAAGCTATTATATTATGTTTACCGACCATTTCATTTTAGTTTTCTTCGATATCTTGAAGGACCCACTTGGTTCCCATTTCCTATGATAAATCCAAGTAATTATTAAGCTCCTAAGTACATCAAAGTTTGTGATCGAAATGAATTTTCTAGATCGTATTAATGTACTTATCGTACCTCTAACTAACTGTATTTGTACACTTGATATCCATTCACGATGTGTAGTTCCTGTCACAAGAAAGATAGGCCAAGCCACCAAATTCCTATCATCTATATAGTTGGTGGAGGGCCTCAAGAAAAATGAAGTGACTTACTTAACAACCTTGAAAATTTAGGAAGGGACTAAAGGTCGAGTTGGTATGCCACCTTAAGTGAGGGAGTTATTGGAATATTTCAAGGATATAATGGCACCAAAGTTACTTAAGAATTTACCTCCAAGAAGAGAAGTAGATCATGTGATAGAGATGGAGCCAAGAGCTAAGCTATACACTATTGTCCCTTACATGATGTTACCTTAAGAATTATAGGAGTTAAGGCAATAAGTGAAGGAGCTTTTAGAAGTAGGTTTCATTAGATCTTTGTTCAGGATTCTCAACCTTGAGAAAGAATAAGCTATATATGATATTAGAGAAGTGTTCCTTTGTACAAGAAGAGGTGATTTTCCTTAGGCACATAGTAGGGCGTGGGAAGATTAGAATGGATGAGGGAAAATTATAACTAATCTAGGATTAGAAGGAGCCCACTAGGCCCACTGAGTTGAGATCATTCCTTTGCTTGATCAATTACTATCGAAGAATTATTTGAGGATATTCAAGAATAGCAAGCACCTTGATGGACTTACTCACAAAAAATACCCCATGGGTTTGGAGTGCAAATAAACAATAGGCCTTTTAGACATTGAAGATGGCCATCATTAGGGAGACAATCCTTCTCCTTCCTAACTTCAGCAAACCCTTTGAGGTATGTATGAATGCTAGTGATTTTGCTATTGGAAGAGTTTTAATGCAAGAGAGGCATCCTATGGCTTTTGAAAGCAAAAAGTTGAAAGAGATGGAGAGTTGATATCCGGTGCATCAAAAGGAGAAGATGGCGATAGGGTAATGTCTTCGAGTATGGAGACACTACTTGCTTAGGAAGAAATTTATGGTCAAAACTAACAATATGGCCATTAGCTATTTCCAAATTTAAAAGAAGCTTTCTCTTAAGCAAGCTTGATGGCAAGTTTTCTTAGTAGAATTCAATTTTGTCCTTGAGCACAAGTCAAGTGAGATCAACGTTGTGGCTGATGCTTTGAGTTAAAAGGTTAAGTTAGCAGCCATCAGTAGGCTTGAAAGCAACTTCCTTGACGGAATTTGAGAAGGGATGAGGATCAATAAGTTAACCAAAGCCCTATTGATCCAGTGTAAAGAAGGGAAAATAGGGAGATTTTGGGAAGATGATAGACTTATATATACAAAGGGGCATCAAATTCATGATTCCAAATGGGTAAGTCATCTAGGGATGCACCCTAAATAAGCATTAGTCAAAAAGAGATATTTTTGGTTGCACATGACGAAAGATGTTGAAAGCTATATCGGGACTTGTCTTGTTTGCCAACAAGACAAAGTGGAACATAAGGTAGTTGGATGCTCTCCCTAGTCCTGAACATCTATGGGAGAGTATCTTTATGGATTTTATTGTAAGCTTGCCTAAGTTAGAGGGATATGGCACAATTGTGGCCATGGTAGATAGGTTCTCAAAGTATGTGACTTTTGCTTTGGCGACAAAGAAGTGCTCTGTAGATGAGGTCACTCGATTAATCTTAAGACATATTGTAAAGTATTGGTGCTTACCAAGGAACATCGTAAGTGATCGAGATGGACAGTTAATGGGGAAATTTTGGACATAATTGTTCAAACTTCTAAGATTTGGGTTAAATTTTTAAACTTGTTTGCATCCTTAAATTGATGACTAAATAGAGTGGGTGAATGCTTTAGTGGAACAATACTTAAGATATATTGTAAGAGCTAACTAGTGGGATTGGGCAAAGTTGTTGGATGTGGTATAATTCTCATTTAATCTACAAAAGAATGCATCATCAATCGGTCAGAGTCCTTTCAAGAATGTCTAAGGGAGACAACCCTTAATTCCCAATATAGTAACATTTGGATATGTAGGGACCAACCTTCTAGCGTACAAGTTTGTGAAAGAATGGTAGGAAAACTAGGATTTAGCTTAGACATACTTAAACTGAGCCATTAAGAGAATTAAGAAGATAGTAGATAAGAAATGTAAGCTGATGGAATATTAGGTGAAGGACCGAGTACTTATTAAGTTCCATTTGATACAATGTACGAAGGGCCATTTGCATAAAGGGTTGATGAGGCATTACGAGGGCCCATTCCTAGTTATGAAAAGAGTAGGGCTAGTGTCTTACAAATTGGGGTTGCCATCGAGATTGAAATTCCACCTAGTCTTCTACGTGAGTATGCTAAAACCATTCTATAAGGATGAGTAAGATCCTACAAGAAGAGTATCACAAAGTGCCTTAATAGGAGTACATGAGTCATTTGACAAAAGAAATTGAGGATATCATAGCGGATAGACATGTGAGATGATGGGACAAACTCTTAGGCACAATTATATGGTTATTTGGAAGGGAAGACTAGAGAGCGAGGCTAGTTGGGAATCAATTGAAGGATTATGGAAATTCCAAGACAAGATTAAGAAGTTCCATGAGGAAGGAGCAATGAGGTTGTCGCCAAATTAAATGGGGGAGAATGTTATGGATCTTCCAAAATGTGCTAATCCTTGGAGGTTCTAAAGCCCAAGATTGAAGCCTAAGCCTACTTAAAGCTTCTAGAAGATAGAAGGTTCAAGAAAGTTCCAGAGATGTCCAAATTCTTGTATAATAATAGGTAGGGTAAGTAACTGTAATAGGTTGAAATCGATTATAACCATTAGATGGAATTAATTTTGGCCATTCATTTGTAGAGGCCTTCTATATATATAGAAGTGTTCCCCTAAGTTGGAAAGCATCCAATCATTTGAGTGAAATATAGTTATATTCAAAGTTTCTCTTTCTAAGCTTTGTGACTATTTTACAGGCTGAACTTAGCTTTCCTTAGTGTGATCAATATTGTTAAATACTACATGAAGTTGTTGAGGGAATCTACTTGTGATACATGGATGCTAGGCATTGTAAAGTATTTTAGGAAAGCATATGAGATTTTTCTTTAAGTTGATATTAGAAAAACATTTAGTTATCTTTCTTTTGATAAATGAAAAACTAAATTTGTTTTTCATTTTTGTTTTTATTGAACAATTTTGTAATATTTTTCTAACAGGAGAAGTACAAAATTTAGTTATTAATTTTTTGCACATTTTCTATTTGAGTTCCAAACATTTTGAAATTTTTATTTGAGTTTTCAATGTTTACAAAAGTTTTAAAACAAGTTTTTCGTTAGTTTGCCATTAACTTCTCTATTAACATAATATACGACACTTTCTAATTAGTCCATGGAAAAAGTATAAATTAGGACTCCACTTTTTGTACATTTTTTGCTTGAGTCCTAAAAGTTTCAAACTTTCTATTTGAGTTATCAACATTTACAAAAGCTTTTAAATATGTCCCTCGTTGGTTTGCCATTAACTTTTTTGTTAACAATGGTATGAGACACTTTCTAACTGGTCTACATAATTTTTAATAAATAATTACTATAATAAAGTAATTAAAAGTTGATAAAATAATAAAAAATTAGGAAAATTAAATAAAAAAGAAAAAATATAAAGAAAAGAAAAATCAAATAACAAAGATATATACATATATAATATAATAAATGCATATATACATGTGTATTTATTGTAATTTCAATAAAACCAAAATTAAAAAAAAACTAGAAAATAAAAAAAAAAAAGAAAAAGGATGGAAATATTAAAAAAAAAAATTCATTCCAACTATCCTAAGACTAAAGGGCGATCGGAATGGTTAAAAGGAAGTGATAGTTCATGATTTATATACTAAAGTTGGTAGCCACTCATCCCTTGAATTTAATAAAGAAAAAGTGTTGGCAAAAGGAGGGGAAGGAAGGGGAAGAATTGGGTTTTGATTCAAATACTTAGTTATGGTTAATAGCCTACCTTGATTAGAAACCCTTTTTTTTTTTTGTTCAAATACACAATTAATGTTGGATCAAGTCAACTCATTTTAGTATGTAAATCGTAACCTTTTACTTCATTTTAGCAATTTTGTTGACTTTGAGATCAGAGGATACTAAGGATGAATTTTTTTTTTATTTTTCTTTTAATTTATTCATTTTTTAAATTTTTTCATTGAAATTATAATAAATATACATGTATATACATTTTACGTTCTATATGTATATATAACTTTATTATTTGATTTTTCATTTTTTAATTTATTTGTTTTTTTAATTATCCAAAATTATTATTCTCATTATTTTGATAATTTTTTAGTTATTTTGTTGTAAACCTCGTAATTTCACGTAGTCATTCTAAGTGAGTAATCCAAAGCGTATGCAAAAGTAGGCTAATTAGGACGATATTTCACGAATAAGTTCTAAGAGTTAGTTGAGGCCACTCTATGGGTTCAAATTATAGAAGCATAATAAAATAATAATACTATTATTATAGTTAAAAATAGTTAATTTCACTAAATTATATTATTTTGTAATTTACTTACTGTAAACACACAATTTAGGTAACAAAAATTAGTCAAATTATAGATATAAATTATTTGCACTATAAAATCATAAAATGACGTAAAATAATATATAAAAATAGTATATGTATCTCAGATATAATTATTATATATAAACATATACTCAAAAATGCCTATAATACTCGAAAACACATAATTAACTAAAAATTAGTAAGAAAAAATCCAAAAAAAATTGATAAAAAATTGTTGAACTACCAAATTTGCTCCCTATAAGGCATGTATAACACTATGGATAGTTGTGGACTTAAGACTTTATCATTTAGACACCTAGCAAATCTATGAAAAAGGGGTATTTAAGCTCCAAAGAGAGAGAAAAGTCTCGTTTGACACCATGTGATCCTAGAAAATAACACCAAAACTCTCCTAAATTGTTCATGCGAAGGGTAGGAAGTTTGGAAAAATTTAGAGGGAGATCAGCAAGTGAAAAATTATAGCAAAAATGTAAAGAAGATTGTGTTAATTGAGTTGCTTATGATAACTTAGGTTTGAAGCAAAGCTAAAAATGAACTATTACCACCACCAAATAGTGGTGGCATGCCCAACTAGGCTGAAAAGGAAGGGGTAGAAGGTGGTTGCTGGAAGATGATTTTTCGATGAGCTCCGATTTTCATTGATTTTCTTGTATTTTCAAAAATATTAAATTAGGTCCAAAAATTTTGAAAAAAATTATTCTAGAATAGTTTTGTAACTAATATTTGAGAAAAATTATCATATTGTAAAAATTTTGAACGAATATATGATCTCCTTAACAAATTGCACAAAATCGAACAATTTTTAAAGTTGTTTAAAATAACCATATTATTGTCATTTTGAAATGAAAGTTTTTTTTTGGAACTTCCCTATAATGCATGTATGAATCCTATGAAAAGTTTTTAGCCAAAAATATTTTCTATGATTTTTTTCATAATTTTTTACTCTCTAAATTTGGAAAAAATGCTATTTCACAGATATTTTTATGTGATAAACTCTGACAAAACTTATTTGTACCAGTTCTCAAGCTCATTGGTATTGTGTTTTACTGTAGAGAAAGATTTAGAATTGAGTGGATTAAATTGGAGTTGAGAAATGCACAAGTTGATAGTTATGGGCTTTAGTGCATTGAAATGTGAATATGGGAATATGGAAGTTTGATGATATAGTGTCAATTGACTTGATGAACCTGTTGTCAGATTATGTTTTATCATGCTTGTAAGCTACAATGAGATGTTGGAGTAAGTCGTTCTTAACAGATCTATAAATTGAATTTGTTTAGAGAATTTGTTAGAAGGTTGAATTGGTAGAAGGAGAGCTTAATACTTGGTTTAGATACTTGATCAAGAGAATTGTTGGTAAAAGAATCTTAATTATAACCATGTTGAAGCCTTATTTGAGAAGTTATTTGGTAAAAGAAGTATGGTTATAATTACTTCAAAGATTGGTTTGAAAGGTTGGTGATTTAGAAGGCTTAGGTGAAATCACTTTAAAGACGTCTTCATATGGTTGGTCTGTAAAGAGGAGGACTTAATCTTTAGGTTGGATATCAAAAAAAGACTTAACTATACTCACATCATAGACTTATTTAGGAAGTATTTGGTATGAGAAATGTAGTTGAAATGGCTTTGGGGACTTAATCAAAGAATTGAATGGTGTGGAATGCTTAGAGGAAATGACTTTAGAGGCTTGGTGAGGGAGTTAACTAGAGTAAAGAGCATAATTGGGATAACTTTAAAGACTTGTTTAGAAAGCTGTTGGTTTAAAGACACTCATTCAGAGACTTTATTAAAAGGTTCTGATATCGAAACTTGGTACTAAGTAAGTTTTCAGAACTTTGTTTAGAGACTTCAATATCAAGTTAGAACTCAACATAAAGCTTACACCACATGTAAAGGATAAGTCATGACCATACTTGAATTATTAAAATAAGCTCATTTAATTTCTATTTAATAAAATTAAAGTGATTGTATTCAATATTTAAGGGAAAATGGAAGTAGACAAGACCCATATGTACATTTATCAAGCATCACATGCCTAGGTAAGTAAGATCATTGCTTCATCGTACTTTAAACTATTATTTAACAAATACTTGGAGGCCTTAGTGTATGTCTTGTTTGTGATTGTCAGTTAGTTACCTAAGAGTATGCAACGTATGTGATTGAATATTGTTTTACTATTGGGAGTGTTGGATTGTATGTATTGGTTGCTTGATTAAATTATCCGAAATTGCTTGATCACCCCAAAAAAGCAAACTAACTTAAACTTGACCTAACTTTTAATGGGGCATGAATCACAACCTACTAAGGGAACATCTAAGATTCTTAGGCTAAACATGAACACCTTCGATAAGGGTAGCTGAAATGGTTATTTCCTCACCTTTAGTTAAACTAAATGACAAGAGAGGAGGTCATGGCAAGGTTGGGGGCCGTGGTTCGAAGGTAGTTTTAGGCAGAGGATGTTCTCCATTGCATAAGCCCGGGTTTAGTTCCAATTTGCAGGTGCACAACATTAAACTCATCAATTTAGATTAGAGCGGGTATAATTTCTCTAATTTCATGATGGACTAGAGAACATCATGTGATGAAACTTGCTTGTATATGCATAGTATCTAACTAAAACTTATTTGAAAACCTTAGATGCTTTGTGTCAGATATATACTATTATCTTTGTCTCATTCCCTCATAATTGTTTTGCAGGGCTCTAGTAGATTTACTAGCACTACTCTGTGTCCTAGAAGATTAGAGAACGGTGTCGAGGATTGAAATATAAGGCTAATTGGTTGGATTTCTATTTATTTATTGAATTTACTAACTTATAGGGAAACTAATGAGGTCTCCTTAGGTGACTCTCTAGTTTTCAATTATTGATATTTAATTCCATCCTCTATAAACTTGTGGAACTTAATAAATTCTTTATCAATCGCTTTAGCTTTTCATATCAATTTAGTTTCTAAAACTACTTGTTAAAATTTAGATTTTGAACTCCATATGGTTTATAAAAGTTGCTTCTCCTTAGTGAATAAATCACAACGTCATTCTCATAAATTATTTTGAAAACTTACCCTACAGGTTTATATCAATCAGGTACGAAATTGAACGACTCAAAGTGGTGGAGTGGTAAACACCTTGTGTAAACTATATTTACATTAGCGACTAAGATGACTATCTAGTTTAGGTTGGTTTATACAGCAGGTTATTATGACTCCTTAGTTTGGGGTATAACATTTATTATAGTATTTATTCAATGAAAATATGTGAACCAATTACAAAGTGCCACATACCATAGTTAATGACAAACTAATGAAAAATTTGTGTGAAAACTTTTGCAAAAGTTAAAAATTTGAAACATTTAGGATTCAAATAAAAAATGTACAAAAGATATAGTCTTAAATTTGTACTTATCACATGGGCCAATTTTAAACCACCACATGTTATGTTAACAAAAAAGTTAACTGCAACCTAACATAAAACTTGTTTGAAAATTTTTATAGACATTCAAGACTCAAATAAAAAATATGCAAATGGTTAAGTCCTAAATTTGTATTTCTCCATTTTTCTATTAACAATTTTTATGATCAATTGATATGACATAGGCTATCTAGTAATCAAGGAAGTAGTTTGGCACAATCTAAGAATTAGATTAAAGTACAATGGCTGCTATTAAATATCGAAAGCACTTAACTAAGTTGCTTGGAATAAAAAAGTTAGCCCCTTTTAATAAATCTAGGAACAAAGAAGGGAAAAGTGGACATAAAATAAAAAATAAAACATATAAAAATGAAGAAAAAGATTTAATTTGTGTTTAAATAAAAAGAGTATGAAGCTTTATTAAAAAGTCCAAATCATTTGAATCTAGAGCAGCATCCTATGTCTCTTAAGATCTCTAGATCAGATGGAAGCCTCAAAACCTAGAGTGTTACTGTCTGCCATGTGTTCTTATTATCTATTAACATGTCAAGCGTATTCTTTTACTACTATCTCCAAAATTATTTATTGTAGTCATAATAAAATTTCAATCTTCCAATGGGTCAAAATAACCACTAAATGAATCTCATAAAATTCAAAACAAGATTTTCTATAATTATACAATAAAGTTCTAATCGCCACTCCCCAACTTGGTACTTTAGTTGATCATATCCAAAATTGATAAATCCTATAAATTTCTATACAAATATCTATACCTAAAAAATTAATATAGGGTGAGTTGAGGCCCAATATGGAAACACAAAATCACATGTGCATGGTATACACATTTATAATTCGCATGCAATCATATTAATAACTAATGCAACAAATACCATTTATTATCTTTGATTATTAATTGGTAACCAATATAGTTATAATGTCTCAAGACTTGAGGTAACTCATGACCCAGAAACATGCAAGTGTATAAATACTATATAAATATTGGTATAGGTCCTACCCATCACCCTAGTAAGTTTTTCCAGAATCTAGCTAGATCATCTTAATACAGAATTTCTACAAGAGCAAGTCATGTATGATCAGCAAGTGCCTTCCAACCTTCTTAGATCCTACCAAAAGGAGGTTGAAGCTAAGTATAAATAGCACATAATTAATAATTTCAAGTTTGAGTTAATTTTGATTAAGTGAATAGTCTAAATAAGCACAACAATCATACATGTGTCCTTTACTTGATTCACTCACTTTCATTGAATCCAGATACACCAGACTTCTAGTACCTAATTATAAACATAGACATCAACTTAGAAATCTTCTTCATTAATTCACTTTTTGAACACTAATAATTAGCACTCCTAAAATTAAATATAGTTATGCACTCAACCAACCCTCATAATGGCACTATCCAACACCTGTACACCTAGGCCTTATGCATGCAACCATAAGCATATGCCAACACATACTATATGACGTATATCGTCATGTGAGCCTTTTTCACAACATATGCAATATACAACATGTATTTCACACCTCTAACACACCCATAAACACAACATGTACATCATGCTATGCATACATGCCCTCTCACAACATAAGCTGTATATTCACTCACAATACAATGCGTGCACATGCAATCACAATGGGTACTAACATCTACGACTACAATACCACATCTACTCAAAAACTACCACTTTCAATCAAATAACATCAGTCTATAACATTTTAACCTATCAACATTGAGATTGAACACTAAAAGAAATGAGATCTTTATCATGGAGAATACACTTACCTAAAATTCGATGGATCTAGAGTAACTTATACATTACCTTGTTGTATGAGTGGGAATCCTTCAAGTAACAACATGATGCCCATTAGAATATGATAAAATACTCCATAAGAATGTCGAAACATCACTTATAGGTCATCTTTCTCCCCTAAAACGAATTTCACTATTTTCAATGCTTCAAAAGTAATTTCTCCTTGCACTATAGTCACTAGAGCCCTAACAACATTAATAATTATCTTAGGAAGAAGTCAATAAAAATAATGTCTATGCTTCCTTTACCCTTGTTTCTTGTGAGAGATAATAAGGGAGTCTACCTCTACTAATAGAGAAATTAAGGTTTATGGGGTATGGAGAAAAGGTGGGGTTTAATAAGCTTAGATACTTTATAATTTTTTACTCCTATAGTACCATGAATACCCTTTATTTTAGAACATATTTTCCATATTAACCCTAGCCATTAACTATGTCTAATTCCTTTTATTATTTTTTTATTATTTTTCCCTTAGGTCCTTTCATCCTCCCCTCCTATAAAAACTTTCGTTGTCGAAAGTTTCCTAACTCATGGATATCAAACTCTAGTTACCTTACCACACTTGAACATATTTGATAGTTTATCTCTTCAAGATCAATTCTTAGATGCTGATAACTCTAAGAGGTTTCTCCACGATCAAGAGACTTAGTTGTGCTTTCAATGATTTTAATATAATGGGTTAATTCTAGTTAGGTACATCATACCTCAATCATCAATTTTTTTTTTTTTTTTTGGGTGGTGGGCGGAGATAGGGGGCTACTATTGCTCATAGTAACTTAGTTTTCAAGGGTAATTCTTACTCGTAATATGCTCTTAGATTTTTATAATCTTACTTCTTACTTAGTCTTTTGTCTACCTTTACTCTTCTTATCACTTCATTGAACTTTCCACCTTCCCTTATGATTATCATTCATTCTTCAATATTTTATAACTTTTACCATTTTCAAATAGCATCTACTCCATCCCATCTATTTTTTTAGTCAAATCTACACTTTCTTTCTTTGAGTTACGCACTCCTCAGAACTTGCTTCACTTCTCTCTCTCTCTCTCTCTCTCTCTCCTTTTTGTATTAAAGTACATATCCAATTATAATTTCAATTTTAAATATGCTATTAGTCTCCTAAAAATTTATCATTAACTTATTCACAATATTGTTCTTAAGCTTCTAATTCTTCTAAGGTTATAGCTCATCCCTAGTAGGTCTCCTTGAGTGCCATAGCATACCCATAATTAAATTGTATTACATCTCTTTCATTGTGTTTATTTCGATCATTTTCCTATTGTCATTAGGCTAATGTCTCCCAGAATAATCAACTCTATTTTATGTACATGGTCTCCTATTAACGTTAATAGAACTCCAATTACTTAAATTTTTTCCTTTACCCCACCTTTCACTATGTTACTCTATTTATATTTATATCAAAATCATAAAGCTTAGGTCCTCTTACTTGTATGACTCTCCATTGGTATTGGTATTTTTAATTCATTGATCCTTAGTCCACTTTGACATGAAGAACTTAGGTTTTGATAGATTACTTTTCCTAATACTAAGTTAGAGCTAATATCTCCAAAAATAACATTTATAAATTTGTGTCCATCTAAATTTTCTCTACAAGATTTGCTTTCATTCTCCTTATCCCATTTATTTAGCAATTTCTCTAATCAAAATTCATGTACCTGAAATGTTTTCACCATTTAGATCTTACCTCTTCAACTATGAATCTTAGATTTCCTAGAATTAATCTCCGGTTTCTCTCAATTCATAAGCTCAAGAACTAAACTCCTTTCATTTATTTATTTTTTTTATCTTATTTTATTTTATTTTTTTACTATTGCTACTACCACTGTTGTTACTACTACTACTACTATTATTATTATCACTACAACAACTTTAAATTTATGCACATTTTGTCTTTTCAATTACTTATATTGAGTATGTATGTAAGGATGTTAAGTTTCCTTCAAATATTACCTTTAGATTTATTGTAGTTAGGATTATTATTGCCCTTATCATATTACTTACTTTTTCATTGCTTTAGGGATCATTATGTACATGTTTGTATATGTTATCACTTATGTATTTATTATTTTATCCTCCCACTATCATAATTGGTTTTGTTTTTTGTTCTTGTTATTATTTATTAGTTATCACATTTGTTTCATTATTTGTAGTCTTTCATTATTGACCACTTGTGGAAGGTTATTATAAGTTTCTTATGTTAATTGTTAATGATCCGTCCTTGTAGTTATTTAATATGTTTAGATGAATATATGTTGATTGTCTAGTTATAATTATAGGTTACTAATTTTCTTACCATTATTGTTACCAATATCTTCATTATTGGTTGATTGGTTCTTGATGATAGTGGATTTTTGCCTTCCATGACTATAGCTCTGCATAGTTTTTGCCCAGCTATCCTATCTTGTTGAGGTTACTCTAATCTAACAACTAAGAGGACTTTAGGCTTGGCCATTTGATGGGCCAAGAAGCCTAGCTTGCCTTAGTCAAACACTTTTAGTTTGAATAGAGGCGTGAACTGTTTGGAATCTACTAAACTTAACTGCATAAATGCCCACTTTCCATGACCTCGACATGTGATTAAATTAAGGAATTGCCATGTGTCTCATGTAGTTGAATTGCCTATCACTACAATTATCAAACATGTGCCTATAAATAAGGGAAAGGTACTACTATAAGAACTCTCTACGTACTCTTAACACTCACTTGCTTACTTATTGTCTTAGCTTTACTTCACTCGTATGAACTCTGACTTAGGCATTGCAATTGCTAAGTCGGACTAGCCCTGGCACCTCCATAGCTTAACTTTATTCTTTCTTTCATGAACCAACATTCAACACCACTTTTGACCAATAACATTTTGGCATTGTCTATTTTGAACCAATGCCTAAGACACGTTTAACCAAGAGCAAAGTGTTGGCAATCCTTTCAAGCAATTCCTAAGCGGGGGGTGGGAGAAGGGTGTAGGTACGATCCAGATGAGGATTGAGTAGCCAAGTTGGAACAACTTTGTGTTGATTTGGCTAAGGAGAACCGAGAATTATCTAAAAAGAATGATGAAATTTTGAATCTAATTTGAAAAACCATCTCACCTTTTTAGAAACTAGAGCATGAGGACAATAATGTCAAAGACTTTAGTAATTTAATCCATTCACCTGAATTGCCAAGGAAGCAGGTTGAAAGCTTTGACCCTTGCACTTAAGAAAATGGGCAAAGGAAAGCAACCACAACAAGTGCCTTATGTTAGTCCATTACATATAAGTGCTCTTACTATAACTAGTCGTCAATTCATAATCAAGAAGAGTCCATTTGTCCTAGAAGTTCTAGAGGAAGTGATGTTGTTGATAGTCGGTTTTCGCTCATCTAACACTCGATCTTTCATCCATCGAGATGCCATGTAACCAACTCTCTCAACATTCGCATTGGATAGATGATACACGACACTTATGCCAAGTATAAGAAGCGCTCTTGGTTTGAATTCAAGTTTATGGCACGAACAATTAATTACACAATTGCCTGGTACCCCTACATATTAGGGGAGATGTCAAGTTAAGAAGCTTCTACGTGTCTTAACATTTATCTCGACAATTTCCTTAGACACTACAACCATCTATAAATACCGGAAAGTAACTCTATAAGGTTTCTTAACACTTATTATTCACATACTTATTATACTAAGTTACCTTACTAACTTAGGCATTGAAGTGGTTGCACCGGACTGGCCTTAGTACCAAGTATTTCACTTTCTCTTGCAGGATTTTTCCTCATCCTAAAATTCACTAACAAAATTTGGCACCGTCTGTTTTTCTCTAAACACGACTATATGGTTAGAATTAGGATAACCAGAAGTGCAAGTGCTGGTACTTCCTCCTACTACCTTGAGGGGGGAAGTTAGCATGTTGATGAACAACAATTGGCTCGACTCAAGCAAGTTTATCTCGATTTAGCTAAAGTTAAATAAAAAACATGAACAAATCCTTGACCTTCTTCATAAAAGTTTTCACTCGAATCAGGACAAAGTGCATGGTGATCATGATGCCAACAATGCTAATGATTCCATTTATTCACTTAAACTGCCAAAAGAGTAAGTTGAGGTTCTTGTGAGACCCTCAATTCCTACTTTCAAGAAGATTGATAAGGGTAAGCAACCGCAACACATGCATAATGCGAGACCCTCGCATGTAAGCAACCCTGTTAGAGTGACTAAACAGTTCTAAATCAAGAAAATTTTGGAAGAAGTAATACCTTAGTATATTAAGCTGCCCCAGTTCAAAACATATGATGGGATGAAGGACCTTAAAGATTATTTGGACTACTACCGTACACTGGCCAAAATGTATGGTTTAAGTGATGCGATGGCCTGTCAAGCCTCTGCCTCAACCATGAGGAATGCAACTAGCACATAGTTCAAACACTTGAAACTAAAAACCATTTCATGTTTC
Organism: Lumnitzera littorea; assembly: GCA_024138015.1. NCBI lineage: Eukaryota > Viridiplantae > Streptophyta > Magnoliopsida > Myrtales > Combretaceae > Lumnitzera > Lumnitzera littorea. Next base: position 40,104,695 of record JAMXBB010000010.1, read on the forward strand.
TATGAACAAGCAAAGGTGTTCCTTTAACACTTTCTTGCTAGCAAACTTCCTGTTAAGGACTCTTTAATCCTTAACACCATCAAACAAAAGTCCGATGAGTCAATCAGGGACTATTTGGTCAGATTTATGGCTAAGATGGTCTAAATCCCAGAACTAGATATAAGTGTGGCCCTCAACATCGTAGTCGATGGAGTTAAACCTGATGGAGACTTTTTCAAGTCTCTTGTAAAGAACAAGTCAAAAACTTTTGCTGAGTTTAATGCTAAAGCTACCTCATACATTCAACAGGAAGACAACATAAAGGCACGATGAGATGTTGATCAAAGTAGAGGAGATGGAAAGAATGACAAACGAAAAAATGCAAAGGATATACTTGGTACGGAAAACGACAATAGTTCAGATGTCGAGAGGAAGAGATCGAAGATCTCGACATTTTCTTCCCATATACTTTTCAATCGTCTAATCTTAGACATTTTGATAGAGGTACATAGGGAGAGAGGTGTCCTCTAGTGGCTGGAAAGAATACAAGGGAATCCCTCAAGAAGAACTTTGAACAAGTATTGTGATTTCCACTGTGACAAGGATCACAATACAAATGAGTGCATTCAACTCAAGGATGCAATTGAAGATGCAATACAATACGGGCACTTGCTAAAATTTTTAGCGCATGATGTAGAAAGAATCAAAAGACCATCTTAGAGTAGAAGAGAGAAAAAAGAGGATGACACCTGACCAGCAATGGCCAATAGAGATGCAAGGGATGTTAATCCCACCAGAGCACCCAATGAAGTAATTAATATCATTGTTAGTGGAACTAGTATAGGTTAATCGAGTTCTTCAAACTCAATTATCACCAAGAATTATGTTTGCAATATTTACGGAAAAAAGGTCAAGATTGACAATACAATATCTTTCGAAGAAGAGGATTTTGAAGGTATCTAGAGGCCGTATGATGATGCACTTGTCATCAATGTGAGAGTTGCCAACTTTGAAGTCAAGAAGATTCTTGTTGACATAGGAAGTTTGGCTTGTTGTTAGTGAATTTTGGGATGAGAAAAAATGCTACAAAAGAAAGTGAAATATTTGATATCGAAGCTAGTCCGATGCGGCCACTTTGATGCCTAAGTCAGTAAGGTAACTTAGTAGAGTAAGTATGTGAATAAAAAGTGTTTGGACTCCTTATGGAGTTTCTTTCTGGTATTTATAGATGGTTGTAGTATCCAAAGAAGTTGTTGGGATAACTATTAAGACACGTGGAAGCTTCTTGACTTGACATCTCTCCTCATATGTAGGAGTAGTAAGCGGTTGTGTAATATAATAATGTTTGTAATAACTATTCGTGTTAGACTTAAATTTAAACTAAGAGCACTTATTATACTTGGCATAAATGCCGTGCATCATTTAGGCGGTATGAATGCTGAAAGAGTTGGTTACACAGCTTCTCAGCAGACAAAAGGCCAAGTATCAAATGAACGAAAACTAACTATCAACATTTGCCCCCTAACTTCCGTGCTTAAGCAATGGAAATAGGGAGTTACACATATATTACACTAGAAGCCAAGTGGGGAGAGATTTTTTAAATTTATGCCGAGTAATACGGGAAGTAGGATGGATTACATCTCAATCGAAAGGTCACCATTTCTGAACTCCCGCCTGTTCGAGAAACCAAGAAATTGGTGGCATGACATCTGTTGCCTAGGTCATTATTTTATAGCAAGCCTAATAATTGTTAGAGAGTTTTAAGCCATCAGATTTCTATCATGAGACATGCATCAGCGATCTATAGGATTACCATATCAGCGCATCATTACTATCAGAAGTAGATTTGTAGTTATAAGGATGAATCGTCCTTATATAAAGTAATATTCATAGTAAGAATCGGCCTCCTTAGTCGCATCTTAAACTTTCATTCATTTCCTTATCTTTAACTCGAATTCTTTGATTTGTGTTGCATCATTTCACATAATCATTCAAGTATGGTTCATAAAGTTGCTCGTCGACTTGTGATTTCTGATTCTAAGGCAATGGAGACTGAGGCTACTCCCCCTCCCCCTCCCTTCCCCTCCCCAAATAATGAGCGAGGTGGTTTGTTCTTCGAGCAGTTCGGTCGACAACATGGAGAAAAGGTGGGATAAACTTGCTCGGATCAATGAGCTCTCTATAGATAATTATCCCAAGGATAAGGAAGGGAGTTCCTTGGCAAGATATCTGTTCAACATAATAGCCTATTTTTGTGATTCTTTAAATGGAACCGCTAGTTCCATCGATAAGGTTCTTGTCACAAAATATAATCAATACTGGCGAGATCTTCTTGAGACATGGAACTTGCGAAGGTTGAGAGATGAGGAAAGGGTATGCTTCCCTAGGGAGCGTGAGTTCCATATATACCTGAAATATTTAGATTTTGGGTTGCGCTTCCCTTTTTCGGCTTTTATTAAGAGATTTTTCAACTATTTCAAAGTCGTACCAAGAATTTTCTCACCCAGCAAATATTGGCTTATAGTGGCCTTTAAGATAGTTTGCGAAGAAGTTGAAGTCCGGGCTACGCTTCAATTGTTTCAATATTTCTTCACTATTCGGAGGCAACCCGACTGGTGGTACTTTGTTGCTACGAGGCATGGGCGTAAGTTCATGGACAGGTTAGAATCCAATATTCACAAGTGGCACGACAAGTTCGTGTTAATAGTATTTGATAAGGACTTGGACTTGGACTTCTGGACCCAATGGACTGAGCTGATACTTACAAAAGACATAAATCTGATGCCGAGGATGCAGTAGTAGCAAACAAAATTCAAGAGAGAAGGAGAAATAAAATGTTCTTCTGAGATGCCAAGAGAATTATACTATGTTACAAAAATGGAGAACCAATATTTTCTAAAAAAGAAGGTATGCCAATTTGTTTTCGTCGTGCCAAGTATAGCCATGAGGAAAGCCGTTCTCGAGAGTTAGGGGGAGAATAGTGAACATTGAACCTTGCTCGGTAGAGAAAATATAAGTTCATATTTTTTCCATATTTATATTAATTGGTATACTTGTGTCGCAGATATGGGTACTGGAGAGGTGAATTCGGCAAAGCTATTAGCTCAGGCCAAGGCTGAAAAATCTAAGGCTGGTAAGATGGCAACCACCTTAGCAGCTACCACTCGATCTGCTGTTGCAAAGAAACTAGCAAAAGAAGCCGCAGTGAAGTAGATGGCTGCACAGATCTCTCATCCTGTCGAGAGGCTAATGGAGAATGAGAAAACACAGTCAACTGAGGTTTTTCGTTCTAAGGAGCCTCTGGTCATGATTATCCAAACTTTTGTTGAGCCAAGGGATGGCAAGTGTCGAGAGACATATCTTAGCGAGGAGGATGAAAATGTTATTGTTGCAGAAGGCTCATCGTTGGTGATTGTGGTAGCTCCAAGTGGTGACAAAAGACTAAGGACGGAGTTCGTCGGCTAACCACCTATCAAGAAGTCTAAGGGCTTGGACAAAAGGGCGAAGGAGGCCATGCGTTCCAAATCTCTCGGCATCAGTAGTGTTGAATTTGTCCCCAACAAAGAGGTTAGTAAGTACTTCATCCCTTGCTAGAGCTACCAAATTTTGGACACCGATTCAGCCTTGGAAGACAAGACGAAACCTTTAGCTTTAATAGAAGGGATCATCCTTTCGAAAGATAAAGATATTGCTAAGAACGATATCAATAGGGTTGGTGGTTGCAATAAGGCCCATATCATGACCAAATTGTATGATGTGAGTATCCATGACCATTGCTTTTGGTTATTGAATTCGTTTGGGTAACTAACGCATTTCCTTTTCCAGATGAGCAGCTACATTTTGACAGCATTGGACGAAGTTGACAAAGAGGCAAAGAAGGTAATATCTTTAGTTATATGTGTAATACCCAACCACTTTTGATTCTAGTAAATTGATTTGTTGCAGAAAGTTGAGGATGTGTACAATGCATCAAAGGCTTAGACTGCTGTTGTTGAGATTGTGAGGATTAGGGCTGAAATGGAGGCGAGAAAGCTTAAGGAGGAACTTGCTGCTAGGAAATTGGCACATGACCTTGCCGCTGATGAAATCTCTAGCTTGAAGGCTAAAATAGAAGAATAGTACAAAGAGTTCGAAAGCTTGAAAGAGGAGCTGTAGAAGAAAAAGGAAGAGTGCTAGGGCTTGGGCCGAACTATATGCACGATGAGCGACAATGAAGATAAGCTTAAGATGCAGATAAAGGAGTTGGAGACCAATAACTCGAACTTACAAAGCCATGTTCCCGAGTTGGAGAGACTGTGAAGAGAAGGCCATCTGTTGAAGAGGCTCTCGATATAGTCATTCCCAGTCGGCAATATGAGAAACTTCTACACAAAAAGTTGTTAGAGGGAGTTTAAGTGGCAAAAGAAGAGGTCTTGAAGCTTTATCTCGATTATGATCTCTCGTGTCTCTACTTTGCTGACCTCGATGACAAAGTTAGCAGTGCCGATGAAGATGAAAGCGACGAGACAAGTGTCGAGAGTATGGATTAGTGATAATGAAGCTCATGCCGAAGAAGTTGCCCACTCCAAGAACCCAGCTACCGAGGAAGCTCCAGCTAATGATTTAAAAATCAATTCTACTGAATCTGAAGATAAGCCATAGGACTTACTGTATTGGCACATTGCATTCTAGTGTAATTTATTAATTAGAATATAATTGAGGCAATGCTGAGTTCTTGTGACATTTAATTTTACTTACTACACTTTCTTGGTTTGTATGGTATATGTATGTTGATTCACGATCTCATTCATTAGTGTGTTTTATTTTTCACGCTATTTGTTTCTCGGCATGTTTTATTTCATACACCTAACTATCTTTCGGCATGTTTCATTTCACATGCTAAATTTTCTTTTGGCATGTTTCATTTCACACACCATTGTTTCTCGGTATGTTTTATTTCACATGCCATTTCTTTTATACTGTTCGTTAACTGTTTGAGGTATGGACTAACTGCATTACTTGACTGTAAGGTTAATTTATATAGGTCATTAATCGTGTTAGGCTAGAACTTAGATCAGTTCGTTTGCCATGTAGTGTAGAATTCGTTAGTTCGGCAATCGTAACCAAAATATGATGAGACTTCAAATATATAACTATCATATATAAGTACCAATCTTACAAACATGTTGGTTGCTGTCAATGGAAGACAGCAGAAATGATCCTGCATTAATTGAAATGAAATTTCAGATTCTCGAAATTCTAAGCTCGAGGGATGATGGATCCATCCAACCTTTCTAGTTAATAGGCCCCCTCACTAACGACTTCTCGGATCCTGACAGGATCCTCCCAATTCGTACTAAGCTTTCCTTCATTTGCTCGTACCCCAGTTGCTTCCATCTTACAGCAAACCAGATCTTCGGGTTGAAAAACCTTATGCTTTACTTTCTGATTGTAGTACCTTGCTGCTTTATGCTGGTATGCCATGACCCTAGCTCTTGCAATGTCTCGAATTTCCTCAATAGTATCTAAATTCGCTGTCAATCCGACTCAATTGGGCATAACATCAAAATTATGCATTTGTAGATTGGCAATTCTAGCTCAATTAGCAACACGACTTCAGTGCCGTAGGCTAACTTAAATGGTGTCTCTCCCATTGTAGTTCTATAAGTGGTTCTGTATCCCCATAATACATTTGGTAATTCATCGGGCCACTTCCCCCTGACTCGATCCACTTTCTATTTAAGGCTGTGCAGTATGATCTTGTTTACGGCCTCGACTTGTCCATTTGTTTGAGGATGCGCTACAAACGTATAGTTAAGTTGAATGCCGTGCCTCTCATAAAATGATATGAACTTATTGTTATCAAACTACGGGTTGTTATTTGTAACTATCATGTAGGAACTTCGAATCTTGATATGATGGAGTTGAATATGAAAGCTTCCACTTTTTGTTTAGTAATCTTTACTACAGCCTCGGCCTCAGCCCATTTGGTAAAGTAGTCAGCAATGACAATGATGAATTAGCGTTGGGTGGTAGACTTCGAAAAGGGTTTGAAAATATCTAGCCCCTACTGGCCGAAAGGCTAAGGGCTAGTTAGGTTACATAGCTCAATTGCAGGTGCGTTGCTCGGCGACTCGAGATTCTAGCATTGAGGACATTGTTAGACAATGTCCTTTGCATCTTCTCTCATAGTCGGCCAATAATAGCCGATTCACATTGCTCGAATGTACAGTGTTTGTGACTTTACATGATTACTACATATGCCGCCATGTAATTCAAATAACACCTTCTAGGCATCCCTCTAGGAAAGGCATTGAGGGTAAGCTTGAGATACGCTGCACTTATATAGTTGACAGTTAATCAGCGTGTAGTTTGCAGCCTGGTAAGCCAATCTTCACACGTCCTTTTTGTCGTCAGGGACAGTACCATCTTTTAGATAATTTACTAGGGAATCTATCCATGATTCTTCTCTTGGGCAAGGAGCTAACTCATAACTTTGCGAGAGATTAGATAAACTTTTCAATGGGAGAAACTCTACAAAAAGTTTCTCATTCAGCTTAGGGAATGCCATATTAGCCAACTTCAACAACTTGTCAGCAGCAATATTCTTGCTTCTAGGAATTTTATTAATGGAGAATGATAGGAATTTTTTCATGAACATTTGTACCACTAAGTGGTACTTACTCATCTCTTCTTGTCTCGTTACATAACTTACGGTGACCTGATTTACTACCAACTGGGAATCAGAGAACACTTTGAGTTTCTTGGCACCAATTTCTTTCACCGGTTTCAATTTGGCGATTAGAGCTTCGTACTCTGCTTCATTGTTACTAACTGGAAATCCAAATTTCAGAGCGTAATGGACTTTGACATTATGTAGGCCTTGAAGGACTAGGCTTGCACTGCTCTCTTCTTGTGTTGAAGAACCATTGACATAAAGAAACTGGATAAGTTTCTCAGTGATCTCCACACAGTCTTCCTCTCCCATGAACTCGATAACAAAATCTGCCAGTACTTGGGCTTTTAGAGCCGTTCTGGGTTTATATTACACACCATGGTCACTAAGCTCTAGGGCATATTTCATCATCCTTCCTAAGGAGTCAGGCTGCTACAATGCTTGCTACAATGGTTGATTAATGAGGATAATAATTTGGTGAGCTTCAAAATATGGCTTTAGCTTTCTTGCTAGGAGAACTATCGTTAATACAAAATTTTCAATCTTTGTATACCGAAGCTCTAGCTCTTACAGAACATAACTTACGTAATAAATGGGTTGGTACTCCTTGCCATCAATTTGGACAAGTATAGAGGAAAGTGCTCGGTAGCTAATTAATAGATACAAGTATAAATTTTCCTCCGAAATAGGTGTCGAGAGTATTGGGGGTAATGCAAGAAATTCCTTGAGCTTGTCGAAAGCTCTTTCGCAATCGTCGGTCCAGCTGAATTCCTTTCGATTCTTTAAAATTTTAAAGAATTCAGTGCACCGATCTGCACTTCTCGGCACGAATCTGTTAAGGGTGGCAATTCACCCAGTGAGTTCCTGCACCTCCTTGATTGTGCGAAGTGGTTTCATATTTCTTATGACTTCAATCTTTCTCGGATTGGCTTTGATGTCGTGTCGTATGACCATATATCCGAGTAATTTCCTTAATGTTGCGCCAAAGACGCACTTCTGTGGGTTGAGTTTCATGTTATAACTCCTCAATGTGGAAAATGTTTCCTCTAGATTAGCGAGATGCTAATCTTCCTTCATGCTCTTCACAATCATGTTGTCTACATATACTTCAACATTCCCGTGGATTTGAGATTTGAACATCTTCGTTACTGATCTCTGGTATGTGGCATTAGCATTCTTTACCCTGAAGGGCATCATAGTATAATAGTACGTTCCAAAATTGGTAACGAAAGATGTATGGACTTCATCCGGCCTTGTCCATCTTGATTTGATTGTAACTAGAGAAAGCATTCATAAAAGAAAGCAAGGCATGCCTTGCAGTTGCGTCTACCATTTGATCAATTTTTAGCAGAGGGAAATAATCCTTAGGACATGCCTTGTTGAGATTTGTGAAGTCTATGCACATTCGGCACTTATCGTTAGACTTCTTGACTAATACACAATTTGTTAGCCAAGTCAGATAAGGTTCTTTTTGGATGAATCCTACCCTCAATAATTTATGGACCTCTTCTTCTATTGCTGCTTGTCTCTCTGGTGCAAAATGTCTCTTTTTCTATTGGACCACTTTTGCATTCAGGTCGATTTGGAGCTTGTATGCCATAACGTCTCTCGGAATATTGGATATGTCCGAAGGTGACCATGTAAACAGGTCAGCATTGGCTTGCAAGAAGTCAATCAGACTTTGCCAAACATTTGCTGACATGGGTTTTCCTATCCTTGTTGTCTTCTTAGGATCATTTCCCAAAGGAATTTCCTCTGTATCATTCTCGGCATTCTTTATGTCGACTGACTTGCCTTCTGGACAGGTTTCAACTTGAAATACTTCTTCTCACCTCAAGGCCCTTATATATAAGGACCGTACCAATTGTTGATCCCCTTTGCACACATCGACCCTTGTGGGAGTAGAAAACTTAGCCTTTAGATGTGTTGTTGATGGGATAATGCTGAATAAGTGTTGGCATGGCCGTCTTATTATCATGTTGTAAGGAGACCAACATTTGACGATGAGAAAATCTACTTTGTCCTTTGCAACATACTTGTCATCCCCTATCTATATTGGCAAAGAGATAACTCCAACTACTTAGACCGGTTGATTATTAAAGGCATAGAGGTCATACTTGTAAGACCGTAGCTGCATTATGATCTTAGGCCTCATTTGATTCAAGGCATGTTGAAAAATGATATTGGCTAAACTTCTTATATCAATAAGAATCTTCTTGACTTCAAAGTTGGCGACTCTCGCATTGATGACAAATGCATCATTATATGGCTTTTGGATACCGTCAAAATCTTCTTCTCCGAAAGATATTATATTGTCAATCTTGACCTTTTTTCTGTGAATATTGCAAACGTAATTCATGGCATTAATCGAGTTTGAAGAACTCGATTGGCTTATACCAGGTCCACTAATAATGGTATTAATTACTCCATTGAGTGCTCTGGTGGGATTAACATCCCTTACATCTCTTACGGCCATTTCTGGTCAAGTGTCGTCCTCTTGTTGCTCTCTTCTCCTTTGAGACAGTCTTTTGATTCTTTTGACATCATACGCTAAAAATTTTCGCAAGTGCCCGCATTATATTGCATCTTCAATTGTATTCTTGAGTTAAATGCATTCATCTAAATTGTGACCCTTCTCATGGTGAAAATCATAGTACTTGTTTGAATTTTTTCTTGAGGGATTCCTTCCCATTCTTTCTAGCCACTGGAGGACACCTCTCTCCCTATATACTTCCATCAAAATTTCAAAGATTAGATGATTGACAGGTGTATGGGATGTGAATGTTGGTATCCTTGATCTCTTTCTCTCCGCATTTGAACTGTTGTTGTTGTCCATGCCAAGTCTATCTTTCGCATTTTTTCGTTTGTCACTCTTTCCATCTCTTCTACTCTGATCAACGTCTGATCGTGCTTTTATGTTGTCTTTTTATCGAATGTATGAGGTGGATTGGGCTTTAAACTCAGCAAAAGTTTTCGGCTTGTTCTTTGCGAGAGACTTAAAAAAGTTTATGTGAGGTTTAACTCCATCGATTATGGCGTTTAGGGCCACACTCATATCTAGTTCTAGGATTGGACCATCTTGGCCATAAATCTGGCCAAATAGTCCTTGATTGACTCATCAGACTTTTGTTTGATGGTGTTAAGGATTGAAGAGTCCTTAACAGGAAGTTTGCTAGCAAAAAAGTGTTGAAGGAACACCTTTGCTAGTTCATCAAAATATGAAATGGTATTTGGTTTCAGGTGTTTGAACCATGTGTTAGCTACATTCCTCAAGGTTGAGGGAAAGGCTTAATAGGCCACCTCATCGCTTAAACCATGCAACTTAGCCAGTGTATGGTAGTACTCCAAATGATCTTTAGGATCTTTCGTCTCATCATATGTTTTGAACTAGGGCAGCTTAACATACTAAGGTATTACTTCTTCCAAATTTTCTAAGAGGAAAAGACTTTTCTTGATTTAGAATTGTTTAGTTGTTGCAATAGGGCTACTGACATGCGAAGGTTGTAAGCTCCCAAAATTGAGTTTAGGATAATCGAGCCTAGATTTAAGGCTTTTAGAGAAACTTATCTAATTGAGTCCAAACTTTACGACTAAGATAGAAAAGTTAGTCGAGGTGATATAGTGAAGTTAGATTTTAGAAATAATGACCCAAAATCCCAATTTTGCCCTTAGAAGTAGAAATATTCAATATAGCACTAAAATGCTCGAAACTCCTAAAATTAAGTTTAGATTGTGACGAGAACTTAGAGATAAGTTAATTGAGCTATAAAACGAGATAATATAGTATAATTTACTATATGAATATACGTGTAATTTTATGAGTATACTCGGTATAAATAATAATTATACCTGTAAATTATCCTTAAATTACGTAATTATATATATATTTCGTTGAAATCGTAAAATTAATTAAGAGAACATATCCTAAAAATCAAAGATATGTTAGAAACTTAATTATATGAATAAAGTTATATATTTCACATTTTATTTACATAGGGTATATACTTATATACTAATTAAATAACTAAATCCTAACATATAATATTCATATTTAAGTAAATATTTAATAATATTTATCCAAATGCATTAGAGCTTGTTGGAAAATTTGTGTGGCAGGAATTTAGGATTTTATATTGCCGATTCAAAAGTAGAAAGGTAAAAAATGGACACCTCCTACTTCATTTAATGGGAGAAAACAAAAGAAAAAAAAAAAGAAAAATTCCTAGGTTGTGGAAAAAATTCTATAAATACTACACCTCCAGCAGACTACCAATAGTTTAGCAATTAGGAACTAAGAATAGAGAGAGAAAAAAAATCTGGAAAATAGAACAATTTAAGAAAATTAGACAAAAACAAAGTAATTTTCGTACTAAGCTAAAACCTAAGCCTACCCTGAATTTATTGTGAAACCCAGCTAACCCCAGATGGTCTACCCACTGCCCAGACTGTCCGACAACCACCCAACCGCTGCTAGGCACCGGAGACACTAAGAACAGCAAGGTCAAATTCTTACACTGTTTTTCAATAATTTTTAAAAATTAGTAAATCCACTCAGAAAATTATGAAAAAAATTTTACTTAGGTTATTTTGAACATACTGTCATGTGATATTTTTATTTTTGAAAAATTCGTAATATTTAATATACTTTCTTGAGAAATCTACTATTATCCGAATTTAGAATTATAAAATAAATATATTAAATGATGTTGTTTCTAACTGAAAATTTTTATGTAAGATGTGTATGATATATAGATAATTGCAATGTAGCCTAATTTTGATTTGAATATTTTTAATATTTATTGCATTTTTTAGCCTAAAAATAGCTCGAAAATAGGCTGAAATTATGGATTAAATAGGAAATTATGAAATTAATTGATGAAATGGACATGTACTGATCTATAATAAACAATAATAGTATTGAGTTAGATTGAAATTAATTTAGTGTAAAAAGAATCATAATTGGATAATTTATGATAATTTAAGGATAAAATCCTCAATACGAATATATAAGCGATAGGTCGGAAACTTGAAACCAAGTAATAATTGAATTCCCCATATTTTTAGAAGTCTATATAAATTTTCGAGAAATTATTTGGTAACCTGAACTATTTATTACGAATTTACTAAGCAAAATAACTTAATTTACAAGTCGGGGTGTATTTTTAATATTGATAAGTTAAAATGAATTAAATAGTTAAATAAAAACTATATATAGGATTGCTGATCAGATTGGATTAAATGAATATTTTTATTATATTTATTAATATTTTTTGATTGAGATATACTTTAGGTATATTAGAGTCAGATAATATTAATATTGTAACAATATATGGACAAATTAGGTAAAATACAATTTAATAACGTAAATTACGTATAATACGATCATATTTATATAATTACGTATAACTGTATTAAAAACTTGAACTATTTGTTAAAAGTCATCTCTAGAAATAGGATTCGTAAAATGTATCGTTAGGTCTATATGAATCCAATGACACTAATTTTGTTAAAATCGGGCAACCTTAAGTAATTTAACTTATAACTTTATCATATTCAAGAATGCACGTATTTTGGTAACCTTATCGGAATTAAAACGTGAATAAATAAACTAAAAGTACGTTTCGATATGATCGAAACGATATATAATATGTAATAGTATATATAATGTACAGTATCAACAATTATTAACTTAATTTGATATATAGTGATAATACAACTATATATTATGGAAATAATAATAATAATAATATATATAACCATTTTAGATTAAACCCTAATATTTTCGTAATTATTACGAAAACTGAATTTGGGTTTTTTTGTGTAAATAGAATCTTTCAATATAAAGACGGTTGATGATTCGAGTCAACAATAGTAAACGTCTAAACAAATACGTTGGGATTGTGGCTTCATCGCTTGTTTGGATACTGTTTAAAGTATCTAGAGACCTAAGAGTACTTCTAGTTATGTTTGTAATTAGTTGATTGTGCGCATGCTATGTGTGTGGATGATACTCAGTTGTGACAGGAGTTTAACTCCTTGGTGTGCTGTTCTGCATGATTGCATTGATTCTGTATTGTATGAACTTATCAGCTACCCCTAATTAAAACTAACGTTTATTTAACTAAAATGAAACTCGACATGCATGACACCCATTAGGGGAAATGATTAAGAGTGTCAGGCCAAATACCGACTTCCTTAGATGAGGATAGCTAAAATGGTCCTTTCCCTACCCTTAGTCAAACTAAGTGATAGGAGAAGAGGTCGCGGTGAGGTTAGGGGCTGTGATTCGAAGGCGATCATAGGAGGAGGGTGTTCTCCATTGCACAAGCCCAGGTTTGGTCTAACTTGAGTTATGATGAGACTCCTCAATCCGGGTTGGAGCGAATGTAATTTCTCTAACCTCACAATGGATCGAATAACATTGTGCGATGTTTCATTTGTTTGATTACATTACATTTCATCATAATTATTAACCTTATTCGTGTTTGTACAGTACTTTTCTGATTCCGTCTCACTTACTGAGTTAGTTGTGCTTACATCTCTATAGACTCTTTTGCAGGTGTTGAGTAAGGTCAAGATATTCAGATACTACCATTCCCAAGTTAGTGTGCTGCTGCTTGGGAAAGTGAGGATTGAGGAATCAACTGAGCCTAGGCTTTTGACTTTGTCTTTGAGTTTTTGAGGAAATTAATTGGGAATTCCCTAGGAGCCCATTAGTTTCCTAACTTATTATATATAGACTATAAAACCTGTGGTTTTTAATAAACTCTGATTGTAAACTTTACCTTCGGATGTAAAACGTTTGTATAAATACTATTGTGGTACTAGACAACAGGTTGTATAGAACAGGGATTTTGTAAAAGCTCTACCACATGTTTGGTTATTAACAGGTGTCAGAATAGACGTTCAAAGCTGGTTAAATTGTACGCCTTGTGTGAACTATATCTATGATAGCAGCTGTGAGGTCAGCTTTTATCTTAGATTAGTTTACACGATGGGACTGTTATGACTCTTCCTATTTGGGGCATGGCCACTCCGATGTCTAAGTTAGTAAGGTAACTTAGTAGAGTAAGTATATTAATAAGAAGTGTTAGGACCCCTTACAGTGTTTCTTTCTAATATTTATAAATGGTTGTAGTGTCTAAGGCGGTTGTCGGGATAACTTTTCAGATACGTGGAAGCTTCTTGACCTGACATCTCTCCTCATATATAGGAGTAGTAGGTGGTTGTGTAATGTAACCATGCTTATGATAACTATTCACACCAGACTTAAATTCAAACCAGGAGTGCTTCTTATATTAACATAAATGCCGTGCATCATCTAGGCGGTGTGAATGATGAGAGAGTTGGTTATGTGGCTTCTCGACAAATGAAAGGCCGAGTGTCAAATGAACGAAAACTGACTAGTAATACGGTCGATATCATTTTCTGACATGCCTTCGATCAAATGAGGCCCAAGATCAAAGCACAGCTGCAGTCTTACAAGTATAACCTATATGCTTTAAATAAGCAACCCGTCTAAGTAGCTAGAGTTATCTCTTTGTCGATACAAATCGAAGATGACGAGCATATTGTAGAGGATAAAGTGGATTTTCTCATCGTCAATGTTGGTCCCCTTATAACATGATAATGGAACAGCTATGCCAACATTTATTCAGCATTGTCCCATCAATGGCACATCTAAAGGCTAAGTTTTCTACTCCTACGCAGGTCGGTGTGTGCAGAGGGGATCAACAATTGGCACGGTCCTTATATATAAGGGCCTTAAGGCGAGAAGAAGTATTTCAAGTTGAAACCTATCCAAAAGGCAAGTTAGTCGGCATTGAGAATGCCGACAATGATACCAAGGAAATTCTTTTGGGAAATGATCTCGAGAAGACAACAAGGATAGGAAAACCCATGTTAGCAAATGTTCGGCAAAGTTTGATTAACTTCCTGTAAGCTAATGCTGACCTGTTTGCATGGTTACCTTCGGACATGCCTGGTATTCTAAGAGACGTTATGGTACATAAGCTCCAGATTGACCCGAATGTAAAAGTGGTCCAACAGAAAAAGAGACATTTTGCACTAGAGAGACAAGCGGCAATAGAAGAGGAGGTCTAGAAATTATTGAAGGTAGGATTCATCCGAAAGGAACCTTATTTGACTTAGCTAGCTAATTATGTATTAGTCAAGAAGTCTAACGGTAAGTAGTGAATGAGCATAGACTTCATGGATCTCAACAAGGCCTCTCCTAGGGATTGTTTCCCATTGCCAAAAATTGATCAGATGGGAGACTCAACTACAAGATATGCATTGCTTTCTTTCATGGACGCTTTCTCTGGTTACAATCAAATCAAGATGGATAAGGCGGATGAATTCCATACATCTTTCGTTACCAATTTTGGAACATATTGTTATATAGTGATGCCCTTTGGGCTGAAGAATGCTAATGCCACATATCAGAGATTAGTAATGACGATGTTCAAATCTTAGATCTACAAGAATGTTGAAGTATATGTGGATAACATGATTGTGAAGAGTATGAAAGAAGATCAACATCTCGTTGATCTGGAGGAAACGTTTGCCACATTGAGGAGTTATAGCATGAAACTCAACTGACAAAAGTGCATCTTTGGCACAACATTAGGGAAATTCCTTAGGTATATGGTCACAGGACGTGGCAACAAGGCCAATCCAAGAAAGATTGAAGCCATAAGGAATATGAAATCACCTTGCACAGTCAAGGAGCTGCAGGAACTCACTGGGCGAATTGCCACCCTCAATAGATTCGTGTTAAGAAGTGCAAATAGGTGCACTGAATTCTTTAAAATTTTGAAGAACCTAAAGGAATTCAATTGGACTGACGATTGCGAAAGAGCTTTCAACGAGCTCAAGAAATTTCTTACGTTACTCTTGATACACATTTTGGGAGAAAATTTATACTTGTATCTATTAGTCAGCTACCGAGCACCTTCCTATGTACTTGTCTGAATTGATAGCAAAGAGCATCAACCCGTTTATTATGTGAGTCATGTTCTATAGGGACCAAAGCTTCGATACACAAAGATTGAAAAAATTTGTATTAGCAATGGTTCTCTCAGTGAGAAAGTTGAAGCTGTATTTTGAAGCTCACCAGATTATTATCTTCACCAATTAACCATTGCGGCAAGCATTGCAGTGGCCTGACTCCTTGAGGAAGATGATGAAATATGCCTTATAGCTCAGTGCTTATGGTGTACAATATAAACCTAAAATGGCACTGAAGGCCCAAATACTAGCGGATTTTGTAGTTGAGTTCACGAGAGAGGAAGATTGTATGGAGATTGCTGAGAAACCTATTTGGTTTCTTTATGTCGATGGTTCTTTGACATGAGAAGGAAGCAGTGTAGGTTTAGTCCTTTAAGGTCCCCATAATGTTAAAGTCCATTACGCTCTAAAATTTGGATTCCTAGCTAGTAACAATGAAACAAAGTATGAAGCTCTAATCACTGGATTGAAACTGGCAAAAGAAATTGGTGCCGAGAAACTCGAAGTGTTCTTTGATTCCTAGTTGGTCGTAAATCAGGTCACCAGAAGTTACATAGCAAGAAAAGAAGAGATGAGCAAGTACCTATTGGTGGTACAAACGCTTGTAGAAGAATTTCTATCATTCTCCATTCACAAAATTCTAAGAAGTAAGAATATCGCTGCCGACAAGCTGTCGAAGTTAGCCAGTATGGCATTCCTTAAGTTGAACAAGAAACTTTTCGTGGAGTTTCTCCCATAGAAAAGTTTATCCAATCTCTTGTAGAGTTATGAGTTAGCTCCTTGCCCAAGAGAAGAATTGTGGATGGATTCCTTAGTGAATTATCTAAAAGATGGTACTGTCCCTAATGACAAAAAGGAGGCGCGAAGATTGGCTTACCAGGTTGTGAACTACATGCTGATTGACAGTCAGTTGTATCAGTGCAACTTATCTCAACCTTACCTTTAATGCCTTTTCCTGGAGGATGCCTAGAGGGTGTTATTTGAACTATATGGTAGCGTATGTAGTAATCATGTAAAGGCACAAACATTGTACATTCAAGTACTGCGACTTGGTTATTATTGGCCAACTATGAAAGAAGATGCAAAGGACGTTGTCCAGCAATATCCTTAATGTCAGAAGCATAAGTCGCCGAGTAATGCACCTGCAATTGAGCTATGTATCCTAACCAACCCTTAGCCTTTTGCCCAATGGAGGCTAAATATTCTTAGACCCTTTCTGAAGTCTACCGCCCAGTAAGAATTCGTCATTGTCGCTTTGGAGTACTTTACCAAATGGGCTAAGGTCGAGGCTATGGTAAAGATCACCGAACAGAAAGTGGAAGCTTTCATCTTCAACTTCGTCATAACGACCTATAGTTTGATAATAATAAGTTCTAGACATTTTGTGAGGGTTACGACATTCGGCTCAACTATACATCTGTAGCACACCCTTAGACAAATGGATAAGTTGAAGCTGTAAACAAGATCATACTACACAGCCTGAAATGGAAAGTAAATGAAGTCAGGGGGAAGTAGGTCGATGAACAACCAAATGTCCTATGGGGATACAGAACTATTTACAAAATCGTAATAGGAGAGACACCATTTAAGCTAGCTTACGACACTAAAGTCGTGTTGCCGATTGAGCTGGACTTACCTAATCTATAGACGCATAATTTTGATGTTATGCTCAATCAAGTCAGATTGACAGTGAATCTAGACACTATTGAGGAAATTCAAGACATTGCAAGAGCTAGGGTCATGGCATACCAGCATAGGGTAGCAAGATACTACAATCAGAAAGTGAAGTACAATGTTTTACAACTTGGAGATCTGGTTTGTTGTAAGATGGAAGCAATTGGTACATAAGCAACTCAGGGGAAGCTCGACGCGAATTGGGAGGATCCTGTTAGGATCCAGGAAGTCGTTGGCGAGGGGGCCTATCGACTAGAAAGGTTGGATAGATCTATCATCCCTTGAGCTTAGAATGCCGAGAATCTAAAATTTTATTTCAATTGATATGGGATGATTTCTACCGTCTCTCATTTGGTGGCAGCCAACATGTTTATAAGATTGGTACTTATTTATGACAATTATATATTGAAGTCTCATTGTGTTTTGATTATGATTGCCGAATTAATGAGTTCCATGCTGCACGGTAAATGAATTGATCTAGGTTCTAGCTTAACGTAGTTAACGACCTATACAAATTAACCTTACGGCTAAGCAATGCGGCTAGTCCACACCTCAAATGGTTAACAGACAGTATGAAACGATGGGCGTGTGAAATAAAACATATTGAGGAAAAATGGCATGTGAAATAAAACATGCCGAGAGATAGTTAGGTGTGTAAAATAAAAGATGTTGAAGAAAAATGGTATGTGAAATAAAACATGCTGAGAAACAAATGGCATGTGAAATAAATCATGCCAATAGATAGTTGGGCATGTGAAATAAAACATGTTGAGAAATTAATAGCGTGTAAAATAAAACACATCAACGAATGAGAGCACGAAGCAACATACATATACCATACAAACTGAGAAAGTGCAGTATGTAAAATTAAATGTCACAAGAACTTAGTATTGCCTTGACGATATTCCAATTAATAATTACATGAGAATGCAATTTGCCAATACAATAAGTCCTATGGCTTATCTTTAGATTCAGCAAAAGTGATTTTTAAATCATTAGCTAGGGCTTCCTTGGCAGTTAGGTTCTCGAAGCAGGCAACTTCTTCGGTAGGAGCTTCATTGTCACTTTGATTCATACTCTTGGCACCTGTCTCGTCGCTTTCATCTTCGTCGGCACTACTAACTTTGTCGTTAACATCAGAAAAGTTAAGACACGAGAGATCATAATTGAGATGAAGGTTCGAGACCTCTTCTCTTGCTGCTTGAACCTCCTTTAACAACTTTTTGCATAAAAACTTCTTATATTGGTAATTGGGAGTGACTATATCGAGAGCCTCTTTAACAAATGGTCCCTTCCTCATAGTCTCCTCCAACTCAGCCACAAGGCTCTGTAAGTTTGAGTTGCTGGTTTCCAACTCCTTTATCTACATCTTGAGCTTATCTTCATCATCACTCATCATGCAAATAGTTCAACCTAAGCCCCAACACTCTTCCTTTTTCTTTTGCAGCTCCTCATTTAAGCTTTCAAACTTTTTGTACTGTTCTGTCATTTTGGCCTTCAGGCTAGAGATTTCATTAGTGGTGAGGTCATGTGCCAATTTCTCAGTAGCAAGTTCCTCCTTGAGCTCTCTTGCCTCCATTTTAGCCCTACTCCTTGCATTCTTGGCGGCAGCAGCGGCAATTTGGGCCTTTGATGCATTGTACGCATCCTTAATTTTCTGTAGCAAATTGATTTATTATAATAAAAAATGGTTGGGTGTTACACAGATACAACTGAAGATATTACATTCTTTACCTCTCTATTGGCCTCATCCAAAGCTATTAGAATGTGGCTACTCATTTGGAAAAGGAAATGTGTTAGTTACCTGAACGAATTCGATAATCAAAAGCAATGGTCATAGATACTCACATCATACAATTTAGCTGTGATATGGGCCTTATTGCAACCGCCGACTTTGTTGGCATCATTTTTGGTGATCTCTTTGTCTTCTGGAAGAATGATCCCCTCCATTAGAGCTAAAGATTTCGTCCTGTCTGCTAGGGTTGAGTTAGTGTCCAAAATTTGGTTGCTCTAACAAGGGACAAAGTACTCATTGACCTCTTTGTTGGGGACAAATTTGATGCCATTGATGCCGAGAGCTTTAGAACGCATTGCCTCCTTCGCCCTTTCATCCAAGCCCTTAGACTGCTTGATAGGTGGTTGGCTGGCGAGTTCCTTCCCTGGTCTTTTGTCACCACTCGGAGCCATCGCAATTGCCAGTAATGAGCTTTTTGTGGTAATGGCATTTTCATCCTCCTCACTGGGTTGTGTCTCTCGATGCTCGCCATCCCTCGGCTCGACAGAAGTTTGAATAATCACCATCGAAGGCTCCTCAAAATAAACAACCTCGGTCAGCTATGTTTTCTCATTCTCCTTCAACCTCCTGGCAGGACGAGAGATCTTCTATGTAGCCATCTACTTTGCTATAGCTTTCTTTATTAGTTTCTTTGTGACAGTAGTCTAAGTGGTAGCTGTTGAGGTGATTGCCCTCTTATCAACTTTGGATTTTCTAGCCTTTACCTGAGCTAATCGCCTTGCCAGATTCACCTCTCCAATACCCAGATCTACGACATAAGTAAACCAATTAATATAAACATGGAAAAAATATAAACTTATATTTTCTGTACCGAACAAGGCTCAAAGTTCACAATTCCACCCCCCCCCCCCCCGTCAAGTCTTAAGAATGGCTTTCCTCATAGCTATACGCAGCATGGTAGTAACACATTGGCATACCTTCTTTTTCAAAAAATATTGGTTTTCCATTTTCATAACTACGTATAATTCTCTCAGCATCTCAGAAGAACATTTTATTTCTCCTTCTCTCTTGAATTTTCTTCATTGCTGTTGCATTAAATCTACGTCTTTTGTATATATCAGCTCAATCCATTGGGTCTAGAAGTCTAAGTCCTCATTAGACACTATTGACATGAACATACTCGGTGCAACTTTAAAATAGTTGAAAAAGCCCTTGACAAAAGCCAAAAAAGGGAAGTGCAACCCAAAATCCAAATATTTCATATATATATGGAACTCGCGCTCCCTAAGGAAGCATACCCTCTGCCCATCTCTTGGCCTCCTCAAGTTCCATGTTTCGGGAAGATCGCGCCAGTATTGATTATATTTTGTGACGAGAACCCTATCGACGAAACTAGCAGTTCCATCTAGAGAATCGCAAAAATAGGTTATCATGTTGAACAAATATCTTACTGAGGACCTCCCTTCCTTATCCTCAGGATAATTATCTACAGAGAGATCATTGATCTGAGCAAGTTTATCCTACCTTTTCTCCATGCTGTCGGTCGAATTGATTGAAGAACAAGCCACCTCGCTACTTATTTGGCGGGGGAGTGGCCTTAGTCTCCATTGCCTTAGAATCGAAAAGCATAAGTCGATAGGTAGCTTTACGAACCATACCTGAATGGTTATGTGAAATGATACAACATAAATCGAAGAATTTGAGTTGAAGATGAGGAAACAAATGAAAGCTTAAGAAACGACTAGAGAAGGCAATTTTGATTGTGAATATTACTTTATATAAGGACAATACATCCTCGTAAGTGCAAATCTGCTTCTAACAGTAATGATGCGCTAATATGTTAATCTTGTGGATTTCTGACACGTGTTTTGTGATAGAAATCTGATAGCTAAAACTCCTTGATAGTTATTAGGCTTACGATAAAATATGACCTAGGCAACAGATGTCATGCCTTTAACTTCTTGGTTTCTTAAATAGGCGGAAGTTTAGAAATAGTGACCTTTCGGCTGGGATGTGATTCGCCCTACTTCCTGTATTACTCAGCATAAATCTAAAGAATCTCTCCTCCATCAACCTCTAGTGCAATATATATATGTGTGTGTGTGCGTATGCGTGTACGTATGCGTATACGTATGTGCGTACGTGCTTGCGTGTGTGCATACATGCATGCATGCGTGCGTATGTGTGTGTGTGTGTGTGTGTGTAACTCCCTTTGTCAATCACTCGAACACGGGAGTTGGGGGGCAAATGTTAATAGTCAGTTTTCATTCATCTAATACTCAGCCTTCGTTTACCGAGATGGGGGGCAAATGTTGATAGTCAGTTTTCGTTCATCTAATACTTAGCCTTCGTCTATCGAGATGCTACATAACCAACTCTCTTAGCATTCGCACTGGATAGATGACACAAGGCATTTATGCCAAGTATAAGAAGTGCTCTTGGTTTGAATTCAAGTTTATGGCACAAATAGTTATTATAGACACGGTTATATTACACAACCACCTGCTACCCCTACATATTAGGGGAGATGTCAAGTCAAGAAGTTTTCATGTGTCTTAACAGTTATCCCAACAATTGCCTTAGATGCTACAACCATCTATAAATACCAGAAAGAAACTCTATAAGGTTTCCTAACACTTATTATTTACATACTTACTATACTAAGTTACCTTACTGACTTAGGCATCGGAGTGGTTGCATCAAATTGGCCTTGATACCAAGTATTTCACTTTCTCTTGCAAGATTTTTCCTCATGTCAAAATTCACTAACAATATATACCATTGAATATATGGAACAAATGATCTTGAGGATCACCTTGAATATTACCACACTCTTGCCAAGTTACATAACTTGAGTGATGCAATGTCAAGCATTTCCCTCGACATTATGGAATGTAGCAAGTACATGGTTTAAACATTTGAATCCAAACACTTTTACATGTTTTGAAGATTTGGTATAATTGTTCTTGCAACACTTCCTTGTAAGTAAACTTTTGGTTAAGAACTCTTGTGTCCTTAATACTATCAAATAGAGGACTGATGAATCAATTAGAGATTATTTGACTTGGTTTTTAGCTGTAATGGTTCAGATCCTTGAATTAGATATAAGCATTGCTTTGAATGTAGTAATAGATGGTGTGAAACCATATGGGGAATTTTTCTAAATCCTTAGCTAAGAACAAGCTAAGGACATTCATAGAGTTTAAGACCAAAGCTACTTCCTATATTTGACAGGTAAATAATATAAAAGCTCGGCTTGAGGTCAATTAAATTAGAAACAATCAGAAAAATGATAAGAATAAAAAGAGTGCAAAGGATAGACTTAGCGGTCATAACAACCAATATTCAGAAGGTGGTAGTGGTGAAAGGAAAAAGCTACATATTTTGACCTATTCTGTTCACACTCCCCTTCATCTCCAATATATGATATATTAATAGAAGTGAGGAATTAGAGAGTATCACAATAGCTTGAATGTATGAGGGGAAACCCATCATGAAGGAATTCAAATAAGTATTGTGATTTCCATTGCGATAGAGTCAACAACATTAATGTATGCATATAGCTCAAAAATGTTATTGAAGATGCCATATAAAAGGGTTATCTAAGCAAGATTTTAGCTCGCAATGCCAAGAACATTAAGTAGCCAACCCAAAGAAGACGAGACGAACAAGATAATGATGATTGGCTTACTGAAGCTAGAAGAGCGATAAGAGAAGGGGGTAATAATAGGGCCTCGAATGGTGTTATAGATACCATCGTTGGTGGATCCTCCAATTTAGGCCAATCTTACTCCTCGAGCTCGAATAATGCCATAAATTAGGTTTGTAATGTGCAAGGCAAGAAGACAAAACTTGATAACTCCATCTCCTTCATGGAGAAAGATTTCAAAGGCATACAAAGGCCCCATGATGATGCATTGGTAATTGATGCTGGGATTGCTAACTGCAAGGTTAAGAAAATCTTAACTAAGAATAGTAAAAGAAAAAATTCATTCATTATGGAAATATGAAATTTGCCTACAAAGCTGATATTATATTTCAACATGCCTTCGACCAGATGAAACCCAAGATTAAAGCGCAATTGAAATCTTATGACTAAGATTTGTATGCCTTCAATAATGAACCCATGCATATAACTAAGGTGATCACACTCCTAATCTAGATCAGAGATAATGAAAATGTAGCCGATGATAAAGTAGATTTTCTCATCATCAAGTGTTGCTCACCTTATAATATGATTGTGGGTTGACTATGCTAGAACTTATTTGACATAGTCCCTTCAATGGTGCATTTAAAGGCCAAATTCCTTACCCCTAGTAGAGTTAGGGCATGTAGGGGAGATCAATAGTTAGCTAAGTCATTATACTTAAGGGTGCTCAAATGCAAGGAAGTTTTCCATATTGAGGCGAATCTAGAGAGTAAGTCCAGTAGCATACAAAGTGCTAAGGAAGAGGTTAAAGAAATTCAACTAAGAGACTACCTTGATAAAACAACCAAGATAGGGAGACCATTACTGATGAAGATCCAACAAGACTTGATAAAGTTCCTTTGAGACAATACCAATGTTTTTGCATGGATTTCCTTAGATATCTTGGGCATCCTAAGAAAGGTTATGATGCACAAGCTGCATATGGATACTAACATGAAAGTCATTCAACAAAAAAGAGAGGCATTTTTCCCATAAGTGGCAAGTTGCAATTAAGGAATAAGTCCAGAAGCTATTGAAGACAAAGTTTAGAAGGGAAGCATCTCATCTAATGTAGCAAGACAATTGTGTGTCAATAAAAAAGTCAAATGGCAAGTAGCGCATATGCATAGACTTTACAGATTTGAATAAGGCTTTCCCCAAGGGGTGCTTTCCTCTACTGAGAATTGATTAGATGGTGGACTCAACTACCGAGTATGCCTTAGTTTCCTTTATGGATGTGCTTTTCAGCTATAATCAAATTAGGATGGAAAAGGAAGACTAGGAGCACATCTCATTCATCATGAACTTTAGGACATTTTGCTACATGGTTATGCCCTTTGGGATAAAGAACATCGATGCAACCTACCATAGGCTCATAAAAAAAATGTTCAAGCCTCAAATCTATGCAATGTTGAAGTGTGTGTCGATGACATGATAGTTAAGAGCAAGGAAGAAGATTAGTACCTTGCCAACCTACACTAGACATTTGACATGCTGAGAAGGTATAACATGAAGTTGAACTAGTAGAAATGCATGTTCGAGGCTCCATCATGCAAGTTTTTGGGTTACATGATGACCTAGTGGGCATTGAAGTGAATCTAAGAAATATTTTATCAATTAAAAATATGAAGTCCCTAAATACTATCAAGGAAGTTAAAGAGTTAACAGGTCGAATTGCCACCCTGAGTAGGTTTGTCTTGAAAAGCGCGGATAGATGCGCTCAGTTTTTCAAAGTTTTGAAGAACCTTTAGGAGTTTAGATAGACTGATGAATGCGAAGCTATAATAAAAAAGTTGAAGGATTTTTAATCATCTTTACCTATGGTCTTGAAGATTGTCCTTGAGGAGGACCTTTTTTTTTTTTTTACCTATCTATTACTAACTAAGCTTTTTCTTCTATCCTTGTTTGCATAGAGGGAAAGGAGCATATGTCAATCTATTACATAAGACACGTCTTGTAAGGCTTGAAGCAACAATATATGAGGATTGAAAGTTTTTTTTTTTTTTTTAGCTGTGGTAGTTTCGGCAAGGAAGCTAAAGCCATATTTTGAAGCTCATCATATTATAGTTTTCACCAACCGACCATTACAATAGGCCTTGCAACGACTTGATACCATAGAAAGGATGATGAAATATACTCTTGAATTGAGTGCCTACGAGGTACAATACAAACTAAGAATGGCACTAAAGGCATAAGTTTTGGTAGACTTTATGGTTAAATTTACTAAGGAAGAGGACAACTTTGAGATGGTTAAAAAACCTGTTTAGAACTTATATGTGGATGGCTCTTCTACGTAAGAAGGTAATGGAGAGGGACTTATTTTGCAAGTACTACTCAATGTGAAAATAAAATATGCATTGAAATTTGGAAGTAACAACGAGGCTGAATATGAAGCCTTAATTGCTAAATTGAAATTAGCAAAGTAAGTTAGAGCTAAGGAATTTGAAGCCTTTTCAGACTCATAATTGATTGTTAACTAAGTCAAGGGAGATTATACAGTGAAAGAAGAAATAATGAGCAAGCACTTAGTTGTTGTATGAACGCTCATGAAGGAATTCCAATCCTTTACAATTGTAAAGATTCCAAGAGCATTGAATATCGCCATTGATAAACTATTAAAGTTAACTAGTACATCGCTTCTTGATTTGAATGACAAACTTTTCATTGAGTATCTATCGAGCAAGAGCTTGGAGGTGATGAAGAAACACTATAGTGCAGTCTTGCATGGAAGAGAGATCTTGGATGGACCTGATCATTTATTTGAGAGATAGACTATTACCCCTACCCCCCCCCCCCCCAATAGGAAGGAAGCTCAAAAGCTTGCATACTAAGCTGCAAATTATACCTTAATTGATGGCAAGCTCTATAAAAGCAGCTTTGCTCGACCCTTTCTTCATTGCGTTACACTAAAAGATGAACAATAAGTTCATTTTGATTTGCATGCAGGGGTGTGCAGTAACTGTGTAAAGGCTTGAACTTATATGTTTGATCTTTAAGGCTTGTATACTACTGGTCGACCATGAAAGGGGATGCTAAGAATGTAGTCTGGCAATGCTTATAGTGTCAAAAGCATGAAATTTTGAGTCATGTACCTTCTAGCGAGCTACACAGCTTAACCAACCCCTAGCCTTTTTCACAATGGGGATTAGATATACTTGGGCCTTTTTCCAAGGCTACCACATAATAGTAATATATAATAGTTGTAGTAGATTATTTTACCAAGTAGGTAGAAGTCAAGGCAGTAGTGAAGATAACCAAACAAAAAGTGGAGTAATTTGTATCAAACTTTATTTTGTCAAGATTTAGAGTCCCTTACATGATAATCATTGATAATGGTCCATAGTTCGATGATGATAAGTTCCAAGCTTGCTATGAAAAGCACGATATTTGACTGAATTACACTTCAACGACTCATCCTTAAACCAACAAGTAAGTAGAGGTTGTTAACCAAACCATCCTGTATAGTTTAAAGTGGAGGGTTGATCAGGCAAAGGGGAAATGGGCCAATAAGCTACCCTATTTCTTATAAGGATACAGAACTATCACACCCTAAAAAGGTGGAGAACAGTCCCACCATGTGAGCTATCCTAAGATAGAAACTAACTTTACAACTGTTATCTTAAACCTAATTTACACCAGGCATACTTGAATCTATCCTTTTGAAGTATCCAATTTGATACTTGTTTGATATAAACTTATGGAATAATCTTTAAAATAAACTCGAAATTCGAATTTGCAAAAGAATAGTAATA
Organism: Lumnitzera littorea; assembly: GCA_024138015.1. Lineage (NCBI taxonomy): Eukaryota > Viridiplantae > Streptophyta > Magnoliopsida > Myrtales > Combretaceae > Lumnitzera > Lumnitzera littorea. The sequence goes on from JAMXBB010000010.1 coordinate 40,131,187, forward strand.
AATCCTACAAGTACCTATCATTTTATATACAACTAAAATATTGAAAACTACTAGCTGTATAGTTTTCCTTAAAAGTTAAGAAAGTTAATACTAAGGACCATAAATAGCCATTCCTTGTTATGCCTCACTTCCCATCTCGGTTTGCTAATGCTTTGGTTTTAGGTAGGTACTTGTAATCTATTCAAAACCTACAAAATAAACTATAGGGGAATCAGCAATAACTTGCTTAGTAAGTGTGGTGAAGATAGAAGTATGCATTTAGTATATCATAAGCAAGGTTTTCAACTAAGTTGGATGCCATCTCATGACGTTATCCGGTCCGTTATGAGATTAGAGAGATTGCGTCCGCTGTAATCTTAGTTGAGGAGATCAACATCGTGTACTCGTGAATCAAAACTAAATAGTGGCTTATGCAATGGAGAACACCTTCCTTGCATGACCACTTGTGAACTACTACCCTCAACCTTACCGCAACCTCTTCTCCTATCACTTAGTTTAGTTAAAGGTGGGGAAAGGACCATTTCAGCTATCCTCATTGAAGGGAGTCCGTTTTTGGCTCGAGAATCCTAGTTGTTACCCTTAGTGGGTTGCAATATATATTAAGTTAGGTGTTAAGCTGAGTTTGAGTTAGTTCATTTTTTAGTGTGATCAACCAAGATCAAACAATTCAAGCATAATAATATTCACAAAACAACCATAACATGGAGCTTAGCTCCCATCACAACAAATCGAAACTCAACTACAAGCGTTGCAAACAAATAAACAGTTAACTATAATCATAAGCAGATACATACCAAAGTCTCCAGATATTCTAAAATAATATCCTAAAATGTTGTGAAGCATTGATCCCACTTACCTATCTTGACGCTCACTGTAGAACATTTGTATATTCGACGCTTCGCTCATTGGGAGATCTTACATATATGAAACCTAGATTTAGTTTTCGTAAAAGTTACGAGAACATTAGGGTTCTATTGACCCTTATTTCCTTTTGAAGTTATATATGTAAATGTATATATCTAAGGTTTATTATTATTTTCTTTATATACTAAAATATAGTTTTATTATATAAGTTAAATTAAGTTATTAAGTATCGATAATACATGTGGTTATACTATTACTTGTCATATATCATTTCAATCATATCAAAACATATCTTTAATCAGTCAATTTACGTTTCAATCATGATAAGGTTATCCTAGTACGTAAATTCTTGTAATGTTATAAAGATATATGTTATATTACCCAAGATTATCTAATTTTAATAGAAGTAGTATCATTGGTTTCATATGAACCTGATGTTATGTATTACCGGTTTTATTTCGAGAGATGACTTATAAATTGTATTTCTAGCTTTATATTATATATATACGCTCCTATAATAAGTATTATTATATTATATTTATTTTATGCAAATGGACTATATTTTATATAATTTGCTAATATAAATTAATAATATAGGTAATATCTAACCTTAATATGTATATATCATGACCCGATCATATAATTATCACTAAATAAGTTAAAAATGAATTTTCACTAGATCTAACCAGTATGTACATGTATAGGTTTCATCTCGATATGTATTACATTTTAACTTATTATTACTAAAAACGTGTCCTAGTTAGTCGATTAGGCTATTTTACTACTAAAATTCATGATAAATAGCTTGGCTCACCAGATAATTCACTAAAAATTTTTTATAGATTCCTAAAAATGTGAGGAATTTAATTAGTATGGTTTCATGCTATTGAGTTTATCGCTTATATACTCATAATTACATTTTTACTTCTACATTGTATTTAATTAAACAAATATTATCCTTTATATAAAAAAATATTTTCAATATATCCAAACATTATTATGAATTACCGGAAATTAGTGGACATTCATTTCATCAATTAATTTTATAAAAATCTATTTATTTCATAATTTCTCCCTAATTCTAGCCATTTTAGGGTAAAAAATACAATAAATGTTAAAAGTATATGAATAAAAAATTAGGCTACATAGAAATTAACTACATAACATATTATTCTATACAAAAGTTTTGAGCCAAAAACAATATCATTTGGTATATTTATTTTCCATTTCAAAAATCGGAGGAATAGTAATTTATTTCAGCAAGTATATAAAATATTCACAATTTTATCAAAATAAAATTACCACATGAAAATATATCTGAAATAACCCAAAAATACAATTTTTCATAATTTTTTGGATTCATGTGATATTTTTTAAAATTGAATGAAAAGTAAGGTAGAAAATTAGATAACCTATTCATTGGAGCTTTGGTGGCCCGTGGTGGATGGGTAGTTGTTGAAGAGCCTAGGTGTAGTGTAGACTGCTAGGTGGTCAAAGGATTTAACAGCAAATTGTGTGGAGATTAGGGAACTAGATTAACTCCGGTCCTTACTTTATTTTTCTTTTTTTCCCCCTATTTTCTACGATCTTTTCTAAATTTTTCTTTTGTGTAAGCTAAGTTCTTAGATGTGTAACTAATGTTGGGAGTCCTATTTGTAACAATTTGGGGCATCTAGAATTTTTCTTTTATTTTTTTCTACTTTTCTTCCCAAATAACCAAGCATGAGGTATCTCATTTGTATTAAAAGGCACTTTTTATTCATCCTCAATTCTATCCTAATGTGCCACAACTTATTTCTAGCAATTCCCAACTCCTTTGGATAGGTTTTGATTATTTTTAAGTTAATTATTACTATTTTATATATATTATGTTAATATTTAGTTATTTTATTAATATACGAGTATATATATATATTATATATTTATGAGTTCCTCACATTTTGTATATAATTATGTAATTTAGGTTAGTTTACAAGTATAATTATTATATATACTAAGTATACTCATGAAAATACGTATATATTCATAGAGAATATTATGCTATATTATTTTATTTTATAACTTAATTAACTTATCTCTAAGTTTTCATTACATTTCGAGCTTAGTTTTAGGAGTTTCAATTATTTTTACATTATATTAAATAATTATACTTCTAAGGCTAAAATTGAGATTTTGGGTTATTATTTTTAAAATCTAACTTCACTAAGTCACTTCACTTAACTTTTCTAACTTAGTTGTAAATTTTGAGCTCAATCGGATATATTTTCTTGAAAGCCCTAAATTTAGGTACAATTGTCTTGAATATGACTTTAGGGTCTCATATAAAATAAACCCTCACTATTTTGACTGTATTCTTGATATCTTATTATATTTTTTACTTTCAAGTGTACTAGAATTCTTTTATTAAGGTTATCATGTTTTTCCTAAGTTTCTAGCTTACTTGCTTTACTTTCTCGAATGCCTTAGATAAACTATCGACCTTAATTGTATAAGGATAAGACTTTGTCTATACTCAAATATTCATGTCTTGATTGCTGATTTATGAGATATCACACAAAACCATTCATAGGACGTTGATAAGAGAAACTCCTTTTAGATTAGCCTTTAGGTTAGAGGTTGTCTTGCTGATTAAGTTGGAACTACCCAATTTGTGCACTCAAAGGTTTGACATCATGACGAATCAGATTTGTCTAATGACAAATGTTAATAATATAAAAGAAATTCAATACATTACAAGAGTAAGAGCCACTACATACTAACATAGCTCAGTACGGTATTATAATCAGAAAGTCAAGCATAAAGTCTTTTGACCAAAGGACCTGGTTTGTAAGAAGATGGAAGCAACATCTATCGAGATAATCAAGGAAAACTCTTTGTGAATTGGGAAGACTTGGTGTGAGTATGAGATGTTGTAGGTAATGGGGCCTATAGACCAGAGAGATTGGATGGATAAGTCATCCCATGACTTAGAATGCCGAGAATCTAAAGTTATATTTCGAGTGATTGTTCTTTGATTCTTGTTTAAGAGTATGATGTGTTTATGTTGTACTACACTTGTTTCAAAAACTATGTAAGGTAATAGCCTTGTTTCTACTAAATTGAAGTGTTTCTTTTGTAATCTGTTATATAAATCCTTATTGATGTCCTTAATTATTCTTGATCTAACTATGATTAACGAATGACATAGTTCAAGCCTATATAGTGAATGAACTAATACTAATAAGGTTCTGACCTATAATAGTTAACAAGCTTAAATTTTGACCTTAAGCATCTAACAAGCTCGATAGGTTTAAATGAATTCTAACTTGATACAGTTAATGAACTCAACTTCCTCTGATAGGTATTAATTTATTTTGACTGACGAACTTAAATGCACAAGATAAGTTCCGATCTAAAATAACTAATGAACTTTTCTTATCCACATCTAAGGATGAAGGGGCAAATAGTTACCTCTGTAATCAAAGACAAGGATGAAAATTTGAAAAAAGCCTCTTTAAGAAAATTCTGTACTGCTAGTTTCTTTAGGGGCGTGAAATGAAATGTACTATAAAATTAAGCGCACAAAATATTGGTAGAGATTAAACAAGTTTAAATACTTCAACCAAATGGTTGGCATCCCAACTTGATGAAATATTAGAACATAATCAAATAAAGTTAACTGAATGGCGAGTTAGATACATCTTCTTTGGTAGAGTAAGTAGAACTGAGATCTTAATCAGCTATACCTTCTTTAGCACTAATTAGGTTGGGATCTTGACTAGCGTGAATTACTTCAATAGGAGCATTAGGAGTAGGGGTCTCAGCAATAGTAAGTTGGTCATCATCTTATCCTTGATCCTTCGCTTCTTCCTCGTTACTAAGTTTTACATTATCATTACTCTTACCACTATCATTATCAACATCATCAAAATCAAGGCAAGAGAGCTTGTAGTCTGGATGGAATTTCAGTATCTCCTCCCTAACCAATTGCACCCTTTTCGACTTCTTTCGAAGTAGCTTCTCGTATCGCCAGCTAGGTGTGACTATTTCCAAAGCTTCCTCCATAAAAGGTTTAGCCTTAGAAGCCTGCTCTAGCTTGCTCACTCGAGTCTCAAGTTTGGAATTTTTGGTCTCTAAGTCTTTGATTTGGACCCTTAACTTATCTTCCTCCGAGCTCATTGAGGCAATAGTCTACCTTAGGCTCTAACATTTTTCTTTCCTTTCATGCAGCTGATCATTCAACTCTACTGTTTCCTTAAAAAGCTCATCATTTTATGTTTTTAAGGTTGACACCTCATTAGATGCTTCTCTATGAAGCCTTTACTTAGATGCAAGCTCTCCTTGTAGCTTCTCAATCTCTATATTAACCTTTATCCTTGTACTCTTAGCCTTTGTAGTCTGTCTTTTGGAAGAGTTGTAAGCTTCCTCTACTTTCTGCATGGAAATGATAAGGTAATCAATTTTTTATCTTGATTATAAGGAAGAGTGAATACAATTTACTTACCTTTGTTGCATCCTCCTCCTCAACCTCATCCATGGCCATCAAAATGTGACTGCTAATATGCAAAGGTGATTGCAAAGAATTAACGACTGCACAACTGCTACAAGTTAAGGTTATGACTATTGACTTAGAAACTTAAATCATATAGTTTAGTAGCAATGTGGGCCTTATTGCTCTCACCAACTCTATCAATTTCTCTCTTCAAAATACTTTTATCTTCGAGAAGAATAATCCCCTCTAATAGGGCTAAATACTTTTTCCTATCACCCAAAGCAAAATTGGTATTCAAGACAGTCTGGCTCTATTAAGGTACATAATAATAACTCTCTTCTACTTGGGGAGTGAACTTGGCAGATTTGACACCAAAGGCTTTCTTTTAAAGGACCTTCCTGGCATTATTGTTTAAGCCTTTGCTTTTCCTAAACAAGGGCTCAATAGTAAGTTCTTTCCCTTCCTTCTTCTTAGAGCTTGGTAGTGATGATGACCCTATTGATGCCGAGCTATCAGTAGCTGTGTCTAAAGGGGTTATCTCCATAGTAGCATCAAGAGTAGTTAGTTAACTGGACTCACCAATTGGTTTTTCAATTGTAGTATTCTCTGGTGGGGGTGACTTTCTCCTGTACGGTCTCAAGAACATTCCTTTGTTGACATGTCACCTTCTCTGTAACCTGCTTCTTGATAACATGCTTTTGTGTCTTGCCTTGACCAAAAGTAGTCTCAGCAATTTTCGAGGTTCAACCTCTTCTACACCCATGTCTATAGAAAAAGAGCATTAGAAATCAAGATATTAAAAGATAGAACTTCCAATTCCATGCTAAGCGAAGCTCAAAGGCTAAAAGATCTCCCCTTATGAATTGTAATGATCGGCTCCTCTCTAAAAGCTTGGCTCGATATGGTATGAAAAACAAGTTATACCTTCCTTGTAAAAAAATATTAGTTCCCCATTCAAATAGTGTTTGATGATCCTTTCAATACCCTAGTATTTTTACTCTAAATGCAACGTAACAAAATGTTTCACTGAGGCAGCACAGTTTGGCAGCCATTTTATGTCTTTGGTTTTGATGGGTTCCATCAATTTAGTCCAAAAATCAAGTTCTATTTTCGAAATAACTAATATATACTTGTCGTGCCACTTATGAAATTTTTACTCTAAGCCATCAATAAATTTGTGAACATGTCTTACTACTACATAAAACCACCCATCTGGTTTATGTTTGATTGTAAAGAAAAATTTGAGCAATTGTACATTAGCCTTGACTTTGAGCTCCTCATAAACTATCTAAAAAAATGAGAATTCTTTAGGTTTTTGAAGAAAATGTGCTTAGGAAAATGCAAAAATAGTTGAAAAAAGCTTTTTAGAAATTAGACAATGGCAAATGTAAACCAAATTCAAAATACATCAAATAAATGTAGAACTCATGCTTGATTGGAAAACACACTCTTTTATCTTTTCTAGGCCTATGGAGTTTAGATTCCATTAGGAGATCTTCAAAATATTTGTTATATTTAGACGTAAGTGCCCTAATGACACTATTATCTACTCCATTTGGTGAATTGATATTGTACACTACGTTATTATACAAGTAACTGGCAGTAATACTATCTTCTTTGTCATTGGGATAGACATCCATAGGTAGCCCATCTATATAAGCAAGCTTTTCCCACCTTTTAATTGCACTATCAACTAAGCTATTGGAACTTGAAGTCGACCTACTCGCTTTATAGGGGGGAGAAGGAGTAACCTCAAAATCATCTGGAGTAGTAGAGTGAATCTTACTTCTAGCCATACCTAATGATAGGATGTTGTGAATTCAGAAGAAAAGAGTTAGAGAACTTAAGAATTTTTCTAGAGCAATTCGAGAGTAAAGAGAATAGAGCACTAAAATGTAATTATACATTATGATGATAAGTAATTAGAAAAGTGCATAGTGAAGCCCTTGGGGATTTTATATATATCGTCTGAATTTGACCATCTTTTTAGAGAATTAAAAGGAGTTATTAGGATCTAAACATAATTTGATTACAAAGCATTAATGAGGGATACATGTATGCTGTTAAAAATCTTATGGATGCAATACTGTTAGAAGTTATAGAATTGTATAGTATAATAAAGATTGAACCAACAGTTGTCCCATGCATATACAAGGTACATGAGTAGGTGAGAAAAATAAAAAGTAGTCACCCTTGAGTTAAGGATTTATATGACACCTAATAGTGAATATTGGCTGAAACATTGAAGTGTTTATATAAAGCTCAACAACCTAGCTTGGCAACTACATGACGAATAGGAAGCATAAGTACAAAATGCTTGCTTACTGACTAGATGAATTGAAAACACCTTCTTACTTACTTACTCCCACACTTAAATTCTTAACCATACGAGTTAAGAGACAAATGATGATAGTAGATTTTTGCCTTCATTGACTACAGCTTGGTACGTTTTTTGTTGAGCTATCCTATCTTGTTGAGGTCACACTAATTTGACGACCAAGAGGACTTTGGGCTTGGCCATTTGATAAGCCAAGAAGCCTAGCTTGCTTCGGTTAAACACTTTGAATATGACTAAAGGCATAAACAGTTTGGAATTTGCCAAACTTAATTGCACAACTACCTACTTTCCATGACCTCTGGCATTGAATTGAGGAATTACCACATGTCTCATGCAATAAATAGCTTATCACAATAGTTATCAAATAAGCACCTATAAATAAGGGAACACTACTATTGTAAAAACTCTCTACACACTGTTGACACTTACTTGCTCACTCATTTGCTTTACTTCACTCTCACGAACTCTAACTTAGGCATTGCAATAACTAAGCCAGAATAGCCTTAACACCCCTAAAGCCTAACCTTATTCTTTCTTTTAGGAACAAACATTCAACACCACTTTTGATTAACAACAGTTCTTATATTAGGTTTATCGTTATTATTATTGTGTATATCACTAAGATTTGTTACCTATATAATATTTATGATATAAGTATTTTTATTAAGCTTTTATAATGAATCATTTATAAATTCTACATATATGTTTATATGAGTAATCGTGGCAAATTCAAACATGATATAACACAGGTACAAACTTGGTATGGCATGACATAACACAAATTGAAAGGATGTGACAAGACACGATAAAATATGATATAACATGACTTGGTATGATGTGAGATGACATAGGATATACCTAGAATAGGCATATGGATTTGCCATTCCTTCTCATATATATATACATATGCTAGAATTTAACAATATAACATCTTTTAATCATAATTTTCTTCCTATACATACAAATCTATTTGTCATAACTAAAGATTCATATAGTATGTGTACATATTTTCGTATAACTTGTTAATTTATTCCTTAGTAATATTAGTTTATGCAACTTATATATTTGTTTATTATTATTATTTTTTAACTAAGGTAACATTACCATCTTTTGGAAGGTAGTTTAGATGGCCTCTTGCTCAAGCATTAAAATTTGGAGTATGTCTTCATTGTAAAGATTTCAATGAATCAACAAATATTTCAGATGTCATGATCAAGTATCTTGGTTGACCACTTTTCATTTAAAGTTTAAGTTTCATCTATTTTATTTTCACTCTTATTTGACTCTTTTTATTGTTCTGTTATATAATTGTTATCATAGTTGTGGTTATTTAATTTTTATTTATTTCTTGTTTTGGTCCTTTGTTGGCCAAAGAAAGATTTAACATATATTTATGATAATGTAATAGTTCTATAATATTTGTTTCTATTCTTATTACATAATCTTTATTTGTTAGTTATTAATTCCCTACTTTATTATTTGATAATAAGTAGCTTCTATGTAAGTTTTATCTATAATTATCTTGTTTGACTTTGATTGTCTAATTTATTATCCCTATTTACATAGATACAAGTATCATTCATTACATTTTATCAATTGTCACTGATTTAATGCTTCCTTTACTACTGGTAAATAATACTTCTATGAAGGTTATAAGTTTTATGTTGTTTCATATCAATATCCTTCATTTATTATTAGCAATGGCTATTTTTATTTTACCATTACTAGCTTTTTTCAAGATTAGTTCATAGCTCTTGGTCAATTTAATCATCTACTATTCCTCTCTATATTTAGTATTTTAACATTTATCTATTTCCTATTTCATTAATTATTAGCCATTTAGAGTTTTAATACATATTTATGGTTAAGTAGTTATAATATAAATTTTATAATGTTATGGGCCATTTATTATATGTTGCATCATATCTTATAGGAAATAACTAAAAACTTTGGCACTTATCTAGATATATATACCCTATTTACTAATTCCAAATCAATTACTTATATGTGTTATATAGGTATCTATTATGTCTCATGCTGCTAAACTAAATTAGGTCCTATAGGGATCTATTATTCCTAAAATCATTAAACAAACATAAATCTCCATTGTGATTAAATAAATAACCCCTTATTAAATAATAGCATCAAATAGAGCAGTTTCATACAACTACAAATTAATATAGTAAATTTGCTATTAAAGTCATGCCTATCCTAAATTCTACCCCTCTCATCATAACTTACCGTCCTATAGATCCATTTCATAGGTTTTCTAAGAGATTCAAAACTTATGCTTTGATATTACTTTAACTGAAATGCTCCCAAACTTGGAGTGTTATAGCTCGCCATATGCTCATACCATCTACTGATATGTTAAATGTAAACTTTTACTAATGTCTCCAAAATTATTTGTTATAGTTCATGTAGTCACAATAAAATTTCAATCTTTCAATGAGTCAAAATAACCACTTAATGAATTTCATAAAATTCAAGACAAGATTTTATATAATTATACAATGAAATTCTAATTACCACTCTCCAACTTGATATTCTATTTGATAATATCGAAAATTGATAAATACTATAATTTTCTACATAAGTACTTACACCTTAAAAATTAATACGGGATCAGCTAAGACCCAATACGAAAACAAAAAATCACATGCATATGATACACACATTTACAACTCATATATAATCATATTAATAACTAATGCAGCAAATACCATTTATTATCTTTAATTATTAGCCGACAAACAATACAACCTTGGCATCTTAAGAAATAAGATAACTCACAACTCTAAACATGCAAGTGTATAGATACTATATAAATATCGGTGTGGATCCTACCCATTTCCCTAGTAACCCTTCCTAAAATATAGCTAGTCATCTCATTACGCAACTTTCTTAAAGGTAAGTCACTTACAATTACTAAGTGTCTCATCAATCCTCTTAAACCCTACCAAAAGGTGGTTGAAGCCAAGCATAAACAACAAACAATTAATAAATCCAAGTTTGAGTTAATGCTAGTCAAGTGACTAGTTTAAATAAGCACAATAGATATACATGTGTCTTGTATCTAATTCACTCGCTATCACTAAATTGAAATACACCAAACTTTTAGTACCTAATTATAAACACAGACATCAGCTTAAAAACCCTCTTCATTAATTTGCTTTTTGAATGCTAATAACTAATACTCTTAAAATTAAATGTAGTTATTCATTCAACCAACCCTATGCATAACAATACTATCCAATACCTACACATGTAGGCCTTAGCATGCACACACACATACACTAACACACACTACATGACGTATGCCCTCAACACACTCCATGTATAACATTTTCACAACAATACAAGCAATACATAGCATGTATTTTATGCCTCTAACATACCTACAAACATGGTGTGTACATCACACTACGCATACAGACCCTCTCACAACACATACTATATGTGTACACTCACAATATGACAAGCATACATACAATCACAATAGATATAGACAGTTGCAACTACAATACTACATCTACTCTAAATCTATCACTTTCAATTAAATAGCATCCTTTTGTAATAGTCTAACCTATTAACATCAAGATTGGACACTAAAAGAAATGAGATCTTATCATGGAGAGTACACTTACCTAAAATTCAACGGATCTAAAGTGACTCATGCATTACCTTATTATATAAGTATGAATCCTTCAAATACCAACATGATGCCTGATGTGTCTTCAGGGTTAAACATATGGAGGAGCACCATAACGGGAATGAATTGAAAGGAAAACAAGGGATTCAGCAAAATTCAAGTAGCTACCAACTAAATATGACATATCGATTGATCATACTTGGCCTACAATTTGTCGGATATAACTTACCGGTTTGAACTATAGGGTTACTCGCCACTACTCCTTGCTAAAGGGAATAGATAAGAGTTAAGGATAAATGAGAACACTAAGGTAGCTTATAAGGAAACTTGTAATAATTCTGATGATGTGATTGATTATGATGTTTGTGTACAACAAATGGGGGGTTTTATACCAGCGCCACTTAGGTTACAACACATTAGGAAAAGACAAAAGGGTAATTTACAAATAGAATATATGAAATATACTAAAAGGGGTAAAAGGAATAAAGAATATTTTATACGGAAAAGTAAAGAATCATTCTAGGATGTTATGCCAAACATGTGTTGCATAGTGGCTAGCGACTTATAATATAATACAATTCGAAAAAAGTGAAGGAATAAAGGATTTACAGTCAGACTTGACTTGATCTAGTTTAGGTTAAGGCTCAGTCAATCAAGGATATCTAGATCCCCTTCAAGTCTCACAATTTTGCTTAGACTAAGGTTAGATGTTGGTAGACTCGGGAACTCAACTTAGAAAAATGTTTGAGGTTGGTTTGCTCGGATGTTGTTTGGTTCATGGTATAGATGCTTGGCAAGTTGGCACGTATGCTCAGTAACATCAACAGCTGTGCTAGCACATGTAACAGCTTGGTACTTAGGTCGGTAGTAAAGTGAAATATAGAGGTTGGAATGGGAATCCTTATCTTGGATAGAGCTTCGAGCTAGTATTCTTTGCATGAGTTCTTAGAGTCCTCTAGCTCGGCTAAATGTGATAGTCCAAAGAGTTGATTCCTATCAATGCCCATTAGAAAATGATAAAACACTCCATAAGGACATTGAAATGTCACTCATCGATCATTGTCCTCCCTTAAAACGAATTTCTCTATTTTCAATGCTTCAAAAGTAGTTTCTCCTTACACTACAATCACTATAGCCTTAACAACATTAATTATTTTGGGCGGAAGTCAATAAAATAAGATCTATGGTTTGTTTACCTTTGTTTCTTGTGAGAGATGATAAGAGAGTCCACCTCTACCGATAGAGAAAGTAGAGTTTGTGAGATATAGGGAAAAGGTAAGGTTTAATAAGCTTATATACTTCATAATTTTTCACCCTTATAGTACCAAGAATGCCCTTTATTTTATAACTTATTGTCCATCTTACCCCATACATTAGTTATGTCTAATTCCTTTTATTATTATTTTATTATATTTTTTCTTGGTTCCTTTTAGAAAGAGTCTGGTCCTTATTGTTGAACCCCCAATAGTAGTCTTGTCGACTTCAAATGTTTTGGACTTTTATGAATGCTTAGAACTCTCCCTTTTAAAAAATTGTATTGTAATTCTAATTAGTTGAATTTTACTTCTTTAGACCATATATCTTCTATGCTTTAGTTTCATCCATTCTTAGACCTTAAAATTTCTTTATCCTCACTTTCCCTTGGAGCACAACAGATACCAAGTCTTTATCCATAAGGTATTGACTAATGTTTTAAGGTTAAAGTATTTTGGGAGTGGTTCAGTATACATCTCTACAAATGGTATGAGATGTATCATTAATAGCAAAAGTGTATAAATAAGGATATGATATGTATAAAGACAAGCATAACATATTATGATAATGATCAATACCAGCTTGATAACATGTGTGAGCAACTTTTCTACTTGATAGACCCTAAGAAACATAATAGTGATTAAAAAGTGGTTCAAATGATTAAGCATCGGTGTTTATACGATTGATGATTGTTCCAAGCAAATGACAAGGTTGATGGTGACAAAACCGATCAACTATGAATCAAGAAAACACTATAATAGGATATGGTCGATTTCAGTTGACTATATATTTATATATCTAAGAAATTTGGCTCAACTTCCAGTTATGTGAAAATACAACTTTAACAAACGATGATGAGGATAGTATAACAAAGATGGAGAGGAGTAATTCAATTATTTTTTATATTTTTTATTTTGTCTTATTGTTGATCATCTACTTAATACCATTATTCTATCATTTGTTTCTTCAACCAACCATGATGAAAATATTGTTTCAAGATAGATAGGTGTATAGGCTTTATAAGTTTATTAAACTCTTGGTTTGAGGACCACCAGCACAATTGGAGCTTTAATGATGATCATGTCCATTGCAACATTTGGATTCTTTTGAGGATGTCAATGCTATTATAGTTATAGTCAATGAGAAGATCATTGAGGCTAACTAAGTGTTAAATATTTGGATGCCTTCAATGAGAGATGGAGGACTCATCGGAGAGTAGGAGAGGAGACTTGTGAATAGCTTTATTGTAGGAATAAATGTTGGACTTAACTTAATTTAGTGGATATTAGTAGGAAGAAAGCCATAATAGGTGAAATGATACAATAGCTAAGTGTGCTATTTAGGTATACTATAGAATAAGATGTATCATTGACTGTTGATAATCCATAAGGGTAAGAATTGTATGCATTAAGTCATGAGGTATGAGATATGATGATTATAAAAGTCATGTTATGTACTAGTCTTCCTTTTTTTTTTTTTCCTAACAATGAAAATGAAAAGTTGCTAAAGTTTTCATGTAATTTAACATTAAGGTCTTTTATGTAACAACAAGATCTTAAGGCTTCTTAACCAATAATGGTAGGATGCCCTTAATCACATGGCTTCACAGTTTATATAGGTATGCTATGTTCCATTAAAAGATTTTATGAAGAACATTGGGGACTTGTGACTACCCATATGCATACACCTAACTGTTTATGAAACAAACTAGTACATTGGATAGAGTTATGTGATGTTTCTAAGAATAACTCAATCTCAATCCATAAGGCAACATAGTAATTTATTTACATATTTAACATGGATTCCATGGTAGAAAGTTAATAGTTTATGCATCATAAGGAGAAAAATGTATGTTTCTTAAATAATTTCAACTAATTTAGTTTTTTTTTTTCTTCAATTGGTAATTTATCAAAACTGGATGTCATTGATTTATATGTATGTACTTATCAATGAGGTAATTCTAACTCTTAGATGAACTACACAACACAAGATGCTCATGTAAATATATTTTCATCGATTAAAAAATATTTTTTTCTTACTTTTGTAATTATTACATCTAACCTCATTTTTTTTTTTTACTATATAAGGGAGGATGGCATAGAAGACAATTGTATAACAGTTTTAGTCAAAAGAAACAATGGAGGAGTCATATCCGAGATTGTCATTATGATTAAGGTTCTTGGTCATCGACATAAATATATATATATATATATATATATATTGATTTTGAAGAGCATCTATGAATGGTATAGCAGAACAATTTTAAGGAGTTATAGCAAAAATATGATGAGCTGAGACAGTGGATGGATGAGCTGAGACAGCGGATGGAGCAAATGTAGCAAAGGAAGGGCTTAAGCAATTAGTAGGGGTTCATTTTGCCTTTTGTTGCTATGCAATTTGAGCAATATACTTAAATGTCAAGTGGCTTAACTAGCAGTTATTCTCACCTCTAGCCAAATATGCATAGAAGGTTTCTAAGTAGATAGATAGGCTAGGCTAATATGCCAATGGGCCGACTATGGATGCTAATGAGCCAATTGTAGTAATAGTCATCCATTAACCAATTCTATCTATGTATCTCTAATTACAAGATTCACCTAATGGATAAGGTTAATGACCCCTCTTTCGCATGCCTTCTCACTCTATTACGTTGCTTAGAATGTTGGCTTCAATTAAAGTGGGGGGTGAGGGAGGCTGGTGGAATTATACATGCAACGTGTAAAGTTTCTTAATGGGCCTTTTGATGGGATGCAAAATTAGTTGTTAATTTACTTTAAATGTTTGAATTCTCTACTTCAAGGACAATCCTATGCAAAGTCGTTTACTATGTAATGTTATTTATGTTATTTTTCATATATGAATTATTTATTCCATTTTTGCAATTTTGAATTGAACAAAACTACAATTGATTTGGAAAAATTAGTATTATGGTAGTATAAATGTAATTTCTTTAAAAAAAAATATGTTGGAATTTCAAATATATAGACAAAAAGAATAAAATTTTTCATAAGAAAGGTTGTCCCGTAAGAAGTGACTTTTTGCAATGAAGAGTTCCTACAGTAAGTTACATTTTTTCTAACCATAGTTCTTTATATCTTATTTTTATAGTGAATATTTCCCCAATAAAACTTTAGAGAGTGGTCTTATAGTAGACAAATTATGTAGAGAATTCTCTCCTTACAATAACTTATTGCAAAAAAAATGTTGCCTCCTTATATGTAAGTTTGTTCTTTAGGAAAAGTAAAAAAAAAAAAAAATTATAGTCAAAATGTAAAACCTAAGAAATTAGAAACAAAAATTCTTATTTTAAAAAGATGGGCATAAAAGTATTTTATCCCTAAAACCCTACCCCCATTATCCTAAAGCCTTACCTCTTATTACCCCCTAGAAGCCCTCCTAATCCCTTCTCATCCTCCTTTATCCTAACTTCTTCATTTTAGACCCCTTGATCTTTGTTGACTCAAGTAAAACTTAAGATATCCATTAAGTTTATGAGATAAAGGTAAGGGGGAGAAGAAAACCCATCTTTACTTTCTATTTGATGAGATTACCTCATTTTATTAAAGTTTATCTTAATTTTTGATTGAAATGAATACGGAATCTAATTCTTTTCCAACTCCTCATTTGGGTTTAGCTCAAAATCTTAGATTTAGAACTCTAGTAATCATTCAAATAAGTATCCTTCAACTTTTCTCTTGTTATCAAGTTTTAAGTAGGTTTTCATGGTAGTAATGGTTTGAATATTAAATTTTGAGCTGAGATTGTACATTGTGAGTTAGGTATTTTGAGGATTGAAGTAGCTTAAAATGTAGGTAAAATTCATTTATGAAGGAACTAGGGTTTTAAGTGGAACAATAAGGATTTAATTGAAGTTGTGCATGCGGACCTAATGTATGTTGTTTGAATGTTATTTCCCTACCATCCAGACATTAGTTATGTTTTAAGGAAAAATAAACTTCTTTAGATAAGAATCAAGATGCCTTCAGTTACCATTGGGATAGTAGGTATATTTTAAGCTTAGCATCCGAACATTAATAACTACCATCTATATGCCTTACCCAATATAGCTTCCAAAACCGTTTTCATTTGATTTTTTCTCCTTGGATTCTTCACTTAAGTGTCCTAATCATCTATCCTAGATGAAATTCCAATCTTTACTCAACCTTAGCAACCCTTGGGAACCTAGATTGAGTAGGACTTTAAGTTAAGACAAGTTTGGGTTTTCACTTAAAAAATTGATTTAAATTGATTTAAGTAAAGGACTAAGATGAGTTTGTTATTCTAATTGTTAGGTTGTGCAATCTGGATTTCATAGTTGATTCGATTTAGCTTTTTAGGTATATGATGCTTGTTTGTTGGTTGTGCTTAATAGGTTAGTGAAGAAACTAGACTAATTCATATTGAACTAATAACTTAATTGATGGTTGTGCTTGGCTCAATCTAGGAGCTTATAGTAGTAGATCCCTAGATAGCACTTACTTGTCGATATGTAACCATGTCCTTAAAGGTGTTGTATACTGAGATGACGTAACTAGATCTAGGTGACTTATGGGCTCATGAGTATTGGGATCCATCATGGTAGTTCCTAACATTGTAATATGTAAGTATTATAAGTATGTGTTTATATATATATTTATAATATATATTATACGTCTATAGTATGGCAAGGTCATGAGCACCCATTTGATATTTGTCACACTAAATTGAAGCTAATTAAAGTGGTTGAATGATATATATGATACATTAATTGTAAATAATTCATTGATGCATTCTATATGTGATCTAATCATTGAATGCCATATGCTTGTGTTTATGACATTATGTATTAAGTTTTGGCTCATTCTTTTCCTTTTTCAACTGTAAGTATTCATGATGTGTTAGTTGTTTATGATAAGTTTAGAGATTTTACTATTAATAGAATGGGAAGAGATGCAAGTAGGAACTCCTTTTGGATGATGATGATGGATGATATGTAGCTTTTGAGAATGGATGTTTATTAGTCTTATCAATAGGTTAAGTAGTTATGGGAGGTAGAAATTTTGTTATGAGAAATGATTGTAAGTGGAATGTTTTGCCTATGAGTCATTTAGTTTATAAGAAACATGGGGATGTGTTATCATTACACTGTTGACAAGAATTATAGATGATCTTGGAGATTGTAATAGAGTATTTAGCGCTTTAACATGTCATGAGATACTAGAGATACGTAGTGGGTTATCTTGTCCTAGGTTCTAATGCATTACAGTTAAAGTGGTATTAGAGTTTAGGTCGATTGATCTCTAAGGAGCTTATGTTTTGGATCCTAAAAGTGCTTTGATTCAAGGATCATGGAACTACTTAGGTAATGGATCTTAAAGAGACTTAGGTTGAAAGATCATAGAAAAGCTTGGGTTGATTGATTATTTAAGAGCTCCAAGGATATCTTATTGTAGTACGTTTAAGTGCTTAATGATAGGAATTAACTAGCTAGACCCTTGACCTAAGCTTGAGCTAGAGTATTAGAGGGTATGGCTAAGTGAATCCTTACTTCCCTTCCTAATGCCGAGGAGTTTGAGCTATTGTCCAAACTCAATTTTCCCCAACTTTCCAATTGTCCCAAGTCATACACTTTAACCTTCATTATGGACTATTGACATGATCCAAGCAACTTCTCCAACAACTTGGTAAGCTTGTCTAAAATCTCAGCCACCTTAACTAAAAGGAGCTTGATTGTATACTACTGTATCTTAGAGAACCATCCGATGACACCCAATTACTCACAAGACTCATAGTCGAGGTCCTCGTGCCAAGCTAAGCTAGAACTACCAACCATTTTAACCTTATTTCTACCTAGTGAAGCCATACCCACTCAAGCCACAACATGCATCCTTTGACATCTATACCTATACAGATGTAAGCAGCATATTCCCCTTATATTTTACAGATTTTCCCATTTCCCTATATATCCTTTTTAGTACTTTTCTATTTATGGTAATGTATCCATTTTTGTAAATTTTCCTAGCTTAAGGGTTGTCTTAAAGTTTCAAGTATAAATACCCATTGTATTGTAAACTACAATAGTTGATCATCATTACAAAATATTGTATTTTCCTTAAGCTTATCTTCTTTGCAAGTTTACCCTACTTTTATCCAATCCCTTGAGCAAGGTCTAGTGAAGAGTAACTAAACTACTCTGGTTGTGCATCATATCAACTAGCTTAGTTAGTCCATGGAAGTTCCTTAGCACATCATATCCTTAGAGTGGAAGTTGGCGAAAAAGGTGGAATGGAGGATGAGATAGGACTAGTTAAGCTTATTCCTATTAAAATGCATAAGTTAAATTTGTAAAATCAAGGACAAGCACAAAAATACTTAAGGAAAAGTTAAACAAATGGACTAATGCTTATCAAAGATGGAGAAAAATATGAGAAACTATTTCCCAAAATGTATCATCTTAAGACTATTTCACCAAACCTTACATGTTGAGCAATTATGCATAAGAAATAGTATTTACCTAAAGGAAAATTGGGGTATATGAATAGTTTATTATTAATAATAAATGAAAAATTGGAATATGGAATGGAAGGCTAATCTAAGAAACAAGATCAAAAGATTTGAGGAAGCTCGGCATGTGTACACCTACATTAGGATTGATGGATAGTTCTTTCTTCTTAGGTAATGGCGTATCATCTCAATTATGTTAAGTTAATAGAGGATATATTAAGTTTGACAATTTGAGTTGAGTTAAGTTGTCACTCAAGTTTTGGTCAGTTGAATTAGTATTATGTTGACATTTCCTAACCTCATTTGTATGTTAATTATGTTAGGTTTTAAAGAGTATAAATATTCAACTAAATACTGATAGAACTAATAAATTGAATAATGGGAATGATGAGATAACGTGAAACTAATGATATTAACTAAACTCCACTAAATGAGTTAAGAAGTACATAAATTACTAACAATAGCAATCACATCCTTAATCACTTAATAAGATTAAGTTGGGTACAAACAAAAGGAGAAGTAACAAATGATTCGAACGATGCATGCTATTAGTGTTAAAGGTGTAAAACTTGAGAACTTTTAAAATTATGTGTTGTTGAAGTTAGATGATGAGCAAAGCATGAGATGAAACTCTAGTAAATATCAATTTGGCAGTACGTTATACGTTAGATGAGATGCATGGTTGGAATTTGTTCAAGATAAAGGGAACATGTGTTATCTACCTTGGAGGTAAGATAGAGGTATACGGATCAAAGAACTACAAGGCGAATATAAAAATGGCAGTTAAAAGATAGAAAGCTGAAGAGTAATTGAGAGACCTACCAAGATTGTGAATATCGAGAAGCAGATCTTTAAGATGTGAATTATAAGATATATAAAGTACGAGTAAATGATCAAACCAACAAAGAAGCAACTTGGGAGGTAGAGGAAGGAAAAGGAGAAAGTACTCATTTCAAGATTTAGATGAATTTTACAAACAAAAGTTTTTTAAAGGGGGCAAGGATGTAAAAACCAAGAAATTAGAAAAGACAAATTATTTTTAATAGTGATAGGCATAAAGTTCTTTTATCCCTAAAACCCTTCTCATCTAAAACTCTAACCCCATTATCTTAAAACCTTACCACTTTTATATCGCCAATATCCTTCCTAAACTCCTTCATTTCAGACTCCTTAACTTCTATCTACTTAAGTTAAGCTTAAGGAATGAATCAATTTTGCGAGATAAAGCTAAGGTAGAGAGGGAAAACCAATCTCTACTTTGTATATGATGAGATTACCTCATTTCATTGTGGTTTGTCTTGAGCTTTGGATTGAAACAAATTGAAAATCTAATTCTATTTCAGCTTCTCATTTGGATTTAGCTCAAAATATAGGATTCCAAGAGTGTATCAATCATTCAAATAAGTATCCTTCTTCTTTTCTCTCTCTCTTTTTTTTTTTTTTATCAAGTTTTGAGTAGGTTTCCACGGTAGTGGAAGCTTGAATATGGAGTTTTGTGCTAAAATTGTGCATTGTGAGTTAGGAATTTTGAGGATTGAAGTAGCCTCATATTTTGGTGAAATTCATATAGGAAGGAACTAAGGTTTTAAGTGGAAAAATGAGGATCTAATTGAAGTTGTGCATATGGACCTGATGCATGGCATTCGAATGCCAATTCCCTACCATTTGATGCTAGTTATATTTTAAGGATAAGGGATGATTTTATGCCTCACTTCAAGATGCTTTTAGATACCATTAGGATGCTAGGTATATTTTAACCTTAGCATCTGGACGCTAACAGCTAGCATCTAGATGCCTTACCTTGTAGAGATTCCAAACTCCTTTTCTTTTGACTTTTTCAACTTTGATTCTTCACTCATGTCTCATAATCATCCATCCTTGAGAAAATTCCAATCTTTACTCAACTTTAGCATCCCTTAGGAACGTATATTGAAGAGGACTTTAAGTTACCTTTATGTAGTGTTAAGTTAAGATGAGAGGGAGGTTTTACTTAAAAGTTTGATTTAGATTGATTTAAGCAAAGGATTAAGATGATTTGTTGCTTTAATTATTAGGTTGTATGATTTGGCTTTTTAGGTACATGATGCGTATGTGTTAGTTAAGCTTGACAGGTTAGTTAAGAAATCAAACCGATTCATATCCAACTAATAACTTGATTGTTAGTTGTACTAGGCTTGACTTAAGGGCTTATGGAAGTAGATCTCTAGGGGATACTTATTAAATGATATGTGATGATATCCCTATTAGAGTTGCATATTGAGAAACGCGACTAGATCTAAATGACTCATGAACATATGAACACATGAGTGTTATGACCCATCATGATAGTTCCTAATACCATAGTATGTATTATATATAAAAGTATATACATTATATGTTTAGAGTGGGTGGGGGCTGGCACAGGAGTGCGGGGGGAGAGGAGGAGAAGGGGTAGGGGAGGGAAGGTAGGTCATGAGCACCCTATGATGTTTGTTAGACTAAATTGAATATAATTAAATTGGTTTTAATGATATTTTTGATGCATTAATTGCATATGATTCATTGATATAATGTGTATGTGATCTAATCATTGAATAACACATACATGTGTTTGTAGCATTGTGTACCAAGTTTAGTTTATTCTTTTACTTTTTCAGTTGTAGGCATTTGTGATGTGTTATTTGCTTATGACTAGTCTAAGGATTCAACTACCAGTGGTCGAAACTCTTTTTATATGATGATGGTGATGATTTGTCGAGTTTGAGAATGGATGTTTTTTAATCTTGTCAATAGGTTCAGTAGTTATAGTAGCTAAAAACTCTATTATGGGAAATGATTATGGTTGGAATGCTCCTCTAGTAATTCAATTTGTAGGAAATATGGAGATGTGTTATCATTATACTATTGACAGGAACTACAAGTCATCTTAGAGACTTTAGTAGAGTATTAAAAGCCTTAATAAGTCATTAGATGTTAGGGACATGTGATAGAATCCTAAATTATGGATCGCTACATAGAATCATTGATAAATATGTAGATAAATCAAAACAACACTTACATTAATTATATTTTATTTTCATTATACAAGCGGAATAAGGTGTTCTTTCAATTAAGGAACTTTATGAGCTAATTGGTGTAATAAAAACATTCTTGAGGAAATTGTAAATAACTCTCCTAAATTTTGATTTAGGTATAGATTAATTTCCTAAACTTTCAATGTATGATTTTAGGCTCTCTAAACTTTAATAAATTGGTAATATAATAGGACATTTCCTTTTTTAGTTAAAAAAAGTTACACTATTATCAAAATTTAGAAAGTCTTAAAACATATTTTGATAAGTTTATAGGATATTTATATAGTAAAATTAAAGTTTAAAAGAGTTATTTTCAACATATAAAAGTTATTTGTCAATTTATCAAAATTTAAAATATCTAAAATCACACTTTGAAAGTTCAAGTGATCAATTCACATTTAAGTAAAAGTTTATGAGGATTACTTGTATTTTCTCAAATATTCTCTTTTTCGAGGTATTTGAAAACCTAGATTAAAATCTTTATACATTTTTAGGTGAAGTTAAATCTTTATGTATGTATGTATGTAGGTATGTATGCGCTTGCCGATCGGATTCCAGACCATAAACATTACGTGACATTATGAGGCCTGTCAATTATGTTTGTTTGCCGGTCCTTGATATGGTTGCTCATCAGTATGTGCGGTGAAATCATTCAGGTTTTCTCCAAATATGGCAAGACATAAACTTCTTTTCTGTTTTTCTGTGTGTTCGGATATTTCGGCTAGGGGTCGTTCCTTTGTCTCTCTTGTACTGGACCAGCCAGTTATAATGTTCATCACTAGTAAAACCACTTTTCTCAATTCAAAGAAAGGAACACTATGAAGTATCAAGTTTAATATAAGCAAATTGTAAATAATTTCTTTTGTGTTTGTTTTATGCATGCTTGCCCGTTTCATATATAAAAGTCGAGTTTCTAGATATCAAATTTTTAAAACGTGCTTGCAGACCTAAAATAATTATTTTGCCATAATAACAAAAAGATTGGCTAAAATTTAAAATATTACATAAAATTAGAGTAAAAGGAGAACCTCCATTTTATTTTTTAATTATTTTTTCAATGTTATTATTATTATTATTTTTTTTTTTTTGGCTCTCTTTGTTATTTTATCCATACAAAATGTATTTTTCAATATTTAGAGGGCTAAAAGCCCATTTTTAAAGATGGGAACTAGGTATAGATTAAACAAATACAAGGAGGTATATTTTCAATTCACCCAAATTTATATTTGCAATTTTTACCGTAATTTAATATCACAACACGTTATACCTATATATATATATATATATATATATATGGTGTTCAAGTAAATTGAACAATTTTTATTTAAATATTAATACTAATTCTTTAAGACCAAGTAAGCAAAAAAATTTGGGGGATGACCAAGTTAATGAGAAAGTTTTGTTCCATGTCACCGAGTCAATTATGACTTCTTTTGATTGCATGGTCATGCCATTCTCATCAATAATTTTTCTTGACCACAAAATAGATATATATAATATAGTTTTTGAGTTTTTCCACTTTTTATGTCCATGCTATTATTGTTTTTCACTTACATAAACTTGAGTTTTCGTAATTTTACACTTTGTATATCTCATATAGTGTTTTCCCTTTCAGTTGGGGTTAAAGCTTGAACTATTGGGTTTTTACTTTACATACGCTTGCAGTATTATTTCTTTCCGTTACATATAGGCTAATTTCGCATCCGCATGTTCACTCACTTTTAAGACCTTTTTTTCCCCCCTTTTTTTAAATGACGAAGTAACATTTTTTTTTATAGTGAAATGAGATTATGTGAATGAAAGGCTAATATGGAAGAAAAATGTCCGCTAAACTCTAGTTATATGTAACTAGAAAAATAAGATGGCTTTATCATGATATCATAAGATATTAATATCTAAATAATTTCAATCACTAATTTTATATATTTATCTAATGTATTTTAGAGAATCTATTTAATATATATATATATATATATAGGTATGCCAAATGCAAAGTAAAAAAGTTTTAAAAATCATATCATTATAATTAAATTAATAACAATAGTAATACAAATGTGCAAAAATTGAAAAAAATATAAGTATCCTTGTATTATTATTTTTAATTTTTGCATATTGTGGTGGTAGTGGTGTTGGTGTTAGTGTTACCACTACTACTAATAATAATATTAATACTGGTTTTATTATTATTATCATTATTATAATGGTATGAGCTTTTGTATTTTTTTTATATTTCTATAATTAACCCTTTCAGATTGCAAGGGTCGTTGGTTATGGTTGTGCCTTTTTCCAATAAAAAACCCGACACAGTTACCTCAGAAAGCTTATGCGCAAGCACGCAGTTCAAGGAGAAGCAAAAAAAAAAAACATCCTTAAGCTATAATAATATACATATATATATTTTAACGTGGATTCTGGTTCTCATACAAATGGAAAGGAATCTTCCTCAATGTTTGGGGGGTGGGGGGTGGTGCTGGGCTAACATGCATGCGCCACCTTTTTCGCTTCTTTATATGCCCCTAGAAGTGCGAAGGTTATATGCATCCCTTCTCTAACTCTCAACCACCACCTAGCCTTTTAAGCTTGTTTGGTTCAGTTTTATACACCTAGCTGGAGAGTGAGATTATATATTACTGCATCATTGGCAATGGCTAGATTCTTCATGAGTTGCATTGTTTTCGTCCTTTTAATGCTAATATTGGCTGGTGATGAAGTTATGCTCAGAGAAGGAAGAAATCTGAATAACAGAAAGACCTCGAATTTCGAAGATAATGGCTCGATAAGGCCGAGCAATTTTCATACTGTAAGGAAGCAGATCGAGGGTTTTTTAGATGCTTTTCGACCCACGAATCCTGGACATAGCCCTGGAGTTGGTCACACCATCCACAATTAATAATTAATCGCCAGAGATTATTAAGTAGAAAACTTGGAACGTAGAATCGATGTAGCTTTATTTAGCTGTATATGCATGTATTTTTATTTTCTATGCCTAGTATGATTTATTTTCTCTTTCTCCTTTTCATAATGACATGGTGTCTTGGATCCCATATGCATTCTGTACGTTTTATTATCATGTGCTCCCTCTCGCTATAAATGCAACTTTTCTTTGGGATAAAAATCTCCCCTGTTTCTGTCCGACGCTGTAATCGCTTATGAAGTATAATTTTCTTTCTTTCTTTCTCTCTCTCTCTCCCTCTTCTTTTTTTTTTTTTTCCTTTACTGCATGTGAAGTATAAAATTCACTATTACAAAAATGGGAAAATCATACCGGCACATGAACGGCTGCAAGATCGTGATACTGGAAAGCGACGCTGACTTATTACTCTTTTATTTGGTGTACGTGAAAACACTCGTACGATTCCTATCAGAAGACCTTTTTATTCCACTTTTGATTTGATATTTATTATATTTAAATTATTAACTATTTAAATATAATAGATATTAAATAAATAATTAGATTGATTCTATTACAATGTGATCTTATTTCTTCTATGTATTAATATCCAAATAGATAAATAAAATTCAGAGAAAATATATGCAGATGATGTAAATTCCAAAAAAATATATATTATTAGCACATATTACAATACATTTGATGGAGAATGCGTCTACATTGGTGTACTGGTACTGGGTGCAATTGCTTAGCTAGGATCTTCAAAAAAAAAAAAAAAAATGAATTAGAAGAAAATTAGTGAAATTTTTTTAAGAGTCAAAAGAAAATAACTCAGTGGTAGTGCGGTGGATATGTGGTGCACAAGCTTCCTAGTCGGCGTGGGTTCCAATAACATAAATGTCAAATTCCTTTTTCACGGTTCGCAACGGAGCCATCAATTTCTTATAAGGAAATTATTACGTAGAAGTAATATTACAACAAGATCTTGGTGGAGACCAGTAAGTTCCGTGTCGCAAGTTAATATCATCATAACTTTTCTCTCTGATGGAGCAGTAAACACATTGCAATCCTAATTATCTTTTCCAACTCCTACCAATTGAATGGAATTTTGCTTTTCGTTTTCCTTCCTTTTGTTGTTCATATAATTCCCAAGAGTTTTCTTTTCCTATTTTTTTCTTTCTTTTTCATTTTCCACTTGGTTGTGTTTTCTCAATGCTTATTTTAATTGTTGATTGAAAAAGTTCGGAAATTTAGTACGAGATGTTGGTTAAAAATATTGGTAATTTTTAATAATATGAATATCAATTTGAGTAATAATCTTTTATTTCGTTTATCCGATAACATTGAAAATTATTCCATTTATTATATTTTCACATTAAATTGACTTAGATTTATGAATATAACATAAAACTGTAAAGAAAGTCACACGGATAAATGACTCAAACCAAAAACTGCGAAACTTTGAGATGTTAATGCATAATAAATATTTGGAATAGACTAGTGGGCATGATTACGTTAATGGCTGAATCAAAAACAAGCCGTGCACCAACTAACTATTTTTCGTTTACTCCACTGTTATGCGAAAACTATAATATTGTTCTAGTTATAATTTATGCTATATTAAAATTTCTATTGTAGAAAATATTGACTAGCCATTTATATCTTAAATTTATAAATAGCTATTCAATACTAGAATTCTTTTTTTTTTTTCCCAAAAAGCTCTCAATAAAATTATAAAATAGATAATATTTTAATATTAATTTATTATTTACTACATTTATATTCTATTTCTAAGTAATAACTATTACATTATATCTTTATTCCAGCAAAGTAAATGGGGTTTGCTTCGTTCTGCGGAGCATGAAGGTGTCTAACAGCATAGCAATTAACTGACCTGATTTACATTAAATCAGCCCACTCCCACACTAAGTTCGGGTTTAAGCAAGAATGTAGCCAAAATAAATCGTGGATGCAAGGAAAGATGCACCCCGAGTCTAAAATAATGACTCGCTGTAAATCCAGTGACGTTGATTGTGTCACAAGAGACAGATCTTGCATACAAAAAATGAGAATTATGGCAAATAATAAAAAATACTAAAGGGATAATGTTTTGGGTAAAAGTATATTAGGGTAAAACTGTTATTCTAAGAAAAAGTAAAATTCAACAAGTACGAAAAATAATCATTGTTTATCCATCTCTCCCCTCCCGAATTGAATATATATATATATATATATTCACTTTAGCTTTTGATGGCTTCTTCAGGATAACCAAATATCTTCTGTAAAGCCTTGGATGGCTACTCGGGTAATTCTCTTGTCCACCATTTGCTTTGGGTTGAGGGTTTATGGTACTTAAAACTTTATTTTTGACATTCTGACCATTATCACGTTTAATGCTTTCAACATTTTAGCAGTTTATGACCATCTTATATCTCTCATGACGATCGATCTAACCACATGCTCCTTGTTTAGGGATTCTTAAGAATAATGATGATGGGAATCCCTTGAACATAGGCCTAATTACCCAAATCCCAAATTTGGTTTATAAGTTACTTGATGAATCCTATGCGTGTGTGCTTGATGAGTATAAGGATCAATCCCTTGTTTATTTCAAGGGAGGAGGATGTTCACGCATGATCAGGTTAGTCCTTCAAGCCAACAAAGGTGAAGTTAAGATGAGCTTTAGAGAGTTGTTGACCCCTTGTGTTAATGTTACGGACCTCCCAAAGTGGGCCATTCTTAGGAGGTTCCTAAGGCCCAAAGACGAAAGCCCAAGCCCACTAAAAGCTTATAGATGATGAAAAGCTCTAGAAGGTTCCAGAAGAGTCCAGAATCTTGTATAGTAGTAGGTGGAGGTAGGTAAAGGTAGTAGTTGGGAATCAATTGTAACCATTAGATCGAATTGATCTTAACCATTAGATTGTAAAGGCTTTCTGTATATATAGGGGTATTCCCCTCAGATGTAACATAGAAGTGATTTGAGTGAATACAATATACTATCAGAGTTTCTCTCTCTAACATTGTGAGTGTGTTACAGGCTGACTTAGCCTTCCTTAGTGAGGTCAGGAACGCTAAGTGCCGCACGGGGTCGAGCGACGGAATCCGCCCGTGACATGTTGATCTGTAGAAATTATAGACATTGTCCACACGAAATAACGCGCGGTTCAAATGGTAGACCAAATCCTTGCAGTTTAAGGCCTATATCTAGATGGTGGAAGGGTACCACCCGGATGATGATAGCAACATAAATTTACAGAATGCTTGCTGCCATAGACTTTGACTACTACCGGTTCACAGTCAATTAGTCACAAGACTAAAAGGACTTATGGTATAAAATTTAGGATTTTCTGTGGATTAGGGAATGTGAATGACTTCTTAGTAGAGATTATGCACCAACAACACTCAGCCTAACTCAATATTATGCATGAATGAAAGAAATGTTTTAATTCAATTATAAATTAATTATTTGATTAGAACTAAGGTTTGGTTGAGATACCTCAATCAAAAGAATGGTCATTCACCATCTTAGTTCTCAAAAAAACTACTATCAATTCATGATAAAGGGTTAACAATTTGTAATTAGTTAAAATTAAAATGCAATTAAGGAAAGTAACAAACTTAACACTACAAATCATGAAAATATGAAGAGTCTAAAACATGTGCGAATGCTTAGGAACATGTCATTGGGGTAACTACCTTACATGTTCGTGATGTCTAAGGAGCTTGAAGTGTTGGTAAATAGTCCAGACTAATTAAGGTCATATAACATCTAGCATTTTGTTCGCTAAAATGTCTAGAGCATGCTTAAATGGTTAGGACTATCTAGATGAAATCTACTTCAAGTAGTCTTATAATCAACTATATGCTTTGGTCCTTTTATAAAAGGTCTGAACCTGCTCAAACCTATAGGTTATGATCCAATATAGCAAATCTTGGCTTCATGTAATGTACCTCACTTCTTGCTTCTTCTAAACTTGCCATCAACAATACAAGATCACTAAAAACACTAAAATGAACTTCATATCCCCTTACTATGGATCTCTCCTCATTATTTGTCATACAATTCAACATTCTTTGGGTAAAGTTCAATGTGCCTCTAGCTCTATCTCTAGCTATAGGTCCTTTAGGCATCCAATCCTAAGCATTGCCCTAATATTATAGTAGATTTGCATTTAAATCTTTGAACATGCTTTACC
Source organism: Lumnitzera littorea (assembly GCA_024138015.1). NCBI lineage: Eukaryota > Viridiplantae > Streptophyta > Magnoliopsida > Myrtales > Combretaceae > Lumnitzera > Lumnitzera littorea. Next base: position 40,160,388 of record JAMXBB010000010.1, read on the forward strand.
TTTTCCTCTAGAACATAAGATGAAACATTAAACATATTATACGTTGTTGACACTCCATAGTCTCTAAGTAGGTCTAATTTATAACCATTGTTATTGATATTTTGAAGAACTCTAAACGTTTTACCTACCCTTGGTATAAACTTCTAAGCTTTAGCACTTGGAAATCTCTCATTTCTAAGATAAATCCAGACTAAATTCCTAGGTTGTAAATGCATAGGCTTCTTCCCTTTACTTTGTTACTTATGTTGTTTGCCAACTGACTTTTTCAGATGCTCTTATTCCTCTTAAATCTTTAGATTTCTTGAGCCTTTTTAATGCCACTCAAGCTATCCTCCTTAAAGTTGGTACAAGTAGAGCATATTCATAGGAACTCACGAATTGTACCTGTAAATAGTCTCAAATGGTGTCTACTTAGTAGAATTGTATATGGATCTATTGTATACAAACTCCATGATTGGCAAACACAGATCCTAAATCCTTGAGATTTTTGTCATCTATAGCCCTTAATAAAGTAAAAGTCCCCTTAATAGCCTTATTTACATATTGTAGGTAGTACTAAACAATAATTTTGTTTTAGGTCTCTTCCATAAGGTCTTCTAAAAGAAACCTAAGAATTTCATGTCTTTATCTAAAACTATGCTCTTAAAAGCTCCATAAAGTCTAAAAATCTACAAAAACAAGTTAGCAATAAAAATAGTATTGTTTGTTTTGTAACATTAGACAATGTAAGACATCTTGCCAACTCGATCCATTACTACCATGATTGAATCCTTCTCTTGTATAGTCTTATGCAATCCCAAGACAAAGTTCATAGTATTGTCCTCCCATGGTGTAGATGGACGGGGTAATGGTAAGTACAACCCATATGCCTTATGTTTAGTCTTGGCCTTATATGCATTACTATTCATTTAAGGCTAGTAGAAATGCTCCTTTAGCAATTGTAGTAATTTTTATCACCTTAAAGTGATCTAACAGTCCATCAATATGCACCTCCTTTGCTAATAACTCTTTAACTAACCTTTAGGTACACATAACTTACCCATTTTAAGTGAAAATCCATCTACGTGGTAACAAACTACAAATATAGAACCATCTAAGCATCTAGCCACATTGGTGCAAATTGTGTATCATGTTGGGATGACTTAGTCATTAATTAAAATCTAAGTAATCTAAATTGTAGAGTAGAGATAAGTAAATACCTTTAAGATAATGTGTTTGCAACCACATTAGTACTACCTTCTTATATTTGGTGACATATTACTCTCTAAGAATTCCACCAACTTAGCATGTATCTTGCACAACTTGCTCTATCCTCTATGTACCTCAATGACTCTTTGTCAATATATATGATTAACTCTCTTTAAAACTAGTAGTATTGCCATATTATCAATGCTCTCACCAGTGAGTACAATTCTTTGTCTTTATCATCAGCCATCACTCTTCAGCTCAAAAGTCTAAAATTAGGAACAATCAAGATTAAGTTATCATTAACTTCTCTTTAATCATCTAGAAACTCTCTTGAGCCTTCCCATTCCATCGAAATTCCTTTCCTTTCTTAGTTAACTTAATTAATGGAGCTAACAATATGTCTAACAAAGGAAGCTAAATCACGAAAACTACATAAATAGAAAATCAATTTTAGTATAGACTACACAATTATGGCTTAAAGCTTTTCTTATTTAGATACCCTATTTTTGCCTCCTTATTTATTTATCTATTTTAGGTTAGGTTTAAAAAAATTTAAAAATTGAAAATTTCAAAAATAAAAAGTGTCAAAAGAGTTTGAGTTAGGTCAACAAATCATTTAGGGTCAAATCAAGCGATAATATAAAATATACATGAAGTTTAATAAATTTGGAGTCTTTAAAATTGAGCTTCATTAGAAAATTTTTCAAGTCTAATAAAATATTTGAGTTCATAAAATTAGCTTTTATTCAATTTGAAATATGGATTGTAAAATAATTTTAATTAAGCCAATTGAAATAAGACTTGGATTTATTATTTAGCATGAGTATTTTAGGTCACTTTAAAAATAACTTAGGATAGACTAGGCTTGAGTTTGAAAGTAAAAGGTAAAGTTGGGTCCAGATAAAATAGAATAAACTAGTTTAAATGCATCAGTATTTGAGGATTGACCATTAGCGCTGATGGTAAGGGACTTGGTCTTAGGGTAGAGAGAGGTAGATCCTAAGTTCTATATATACGTATGCATCGCCCTAGTGTGGTATGTTAGGGGGCTTTTCTTCCCAATCATGTGTTAAGCGCGTTGAGGGGGGTAGGGGGTTAGTTAGTGGGTTGGGGGGTGGGGGTTTCTTCCTCAATAGCTAATGTGAAAATGAAGGTAGAGGCCAGCTAAGCTTGAATCTTAATCAATCACAATAGATAAAGCCAAGATTTTGTTTTATCAAAGCTTAGCCGGCCTCCACCTTCATTTTCGCATTAGCAGTTGAGGAAGAAACCCCTACCAAAATGAAGGTAGAGGTTAGCTAAGCTTGAATCTTGATTGAACCTTATTGGATCTTTATTATTGTTTATTGGATTGGGATAAAAGATTACAAAGGTATTATCGAAAAGTTGAAATCTAAAAAAGATCAACATTAATTGTGATTGATTGGAGATTTGATAAAACAAAATCTTGGCCTTATCTATGGTGATTGAATATGATTTGAAACTAAGAAGATTCAAAATTTTTATGCTAAATATTAGTTTCGGATTAAGAAATGTGGGGAATACTACATACACAGCAAATTAATTTGAGTTTTGTATTTTTATAGTATAGATTGCAGAAAAATGTACCAAAATGGTGTGTCTTGAAAAAATTTTACGAAAGTAATATAGTGAGATATGTCATCATACCTATATAATTTCACTTCTTAATGAGGCATTTTATCAAATACTATAACTTCATACTATAACGGTAAGCTTTCACACGACTTCATTTCTTGATGGGGCGTCTTATCGCATCCACACAATTTCAATTCTTGATAAGGTATTTTATCACACACTATAACTTCACACTATGATAGTAAGCTGCCACATGACTTAATTTCTTAGTAGAGCGTCTCATCACAACCACACAATTTCAATTCTCAATGGGGTATCTTATCACATACTATAAGGGTAAGCTCCTACACAATTTCATTTCTCGGTTAGGCTTCTCATAGCACTCATACAATTTTACTTCTTGGTGGAGCATTTTATCAAACATTATAACTTTACAGTATAATGGTAAGCTCCCACATGACTTCATTTCTCAGTAGGGTATCTCATCGCATCTACACAATTTCAATTCTCGATGGGTTATCTTATCATACACTATAACGATAAACTCCCATATGACTTTATTTCTCGGTGGGGTGTCTCATCGTACCCACATAATTTCACTTTTCGATGGGGCATCTCATCGTACCCACGCAATTACACTTCTAGGTGGGACAGCTTATCACACACTATAATTATATGCTTTTACACGACTTCATTTCTTAATAGGGTATAACTAATACATTGATAAAATTACATATAATATATGAGTCGCATATATATATTTTTACATAACCACCACTATTTATATAACTACAAAAATTATCAACACTACAAAATTATTGGTAATGAACAAAATTCAACATCCATATTAAGAAAATATGAACACTACAAAATTTATCATGTAATTGCAATTTACATGGACAATATAAATATAATTATAAATACAACGTAATTTGTATTTAAAAAAAAAAATTATTACGAAACAAAGATTGTCGAGGGTTATTTACAAATGGATTGAGAAAAAAAGGGTACCGCTATTACTCGGAGAGAAAAAATAGGGCCTAGCTATTGCTCTGAGGGAGAATATCAGAGGTTTTGAGGATTTTATGAAATTGGAAGAGATGAGAATAAAGTCCAAATACTGAAGTTAGAGTATATATAGGCGAATGGAAGGCGCATGCCAAGAGCGCGCCTTAATAATTACAAGGAAGGCGTACTCTTGACATGCGCCTAAAGAATGCGCCTTCCATATAAATTTAGAAAGTGCGCCCACATAGCACACCTTCAGTTAAAAAAACCGATTACTTCGCGTATGCCTTTATTAAACTACTTTCGTAAAACTCTTTTAAGATACCCCATTTTAGTACATTTTTTTGCAATCTATACTATAAAAGTACAAAACTTGATCCCAACTGGCCATCCTCATCTTCACCATTAAACACACATGTGTGCAATGGCCACCTACACTCGACTACTCTCTTGCAACCACTCACATGTTAACCCATGCGACCTATACAACAACCAGCAACACAACAATCAAGCCCCAACCCCAGTTGATACCTCTTCACACAATCGTCGCCGAGTGCCTCATCTTCGCATACACTACACCTATAACCAACAATAGATCCATTGACAACCATCGGGCCGAAACCCAACCCAACCCAACCCAACTCAGTAAACCCATACTTGCGGCCACCAAACCCCGACCTCCTCCCTCTCCTGAACCATCCTCTACTGACACCTTGACTTCCAACTATAACGCTACGTTACCCAAATCCATATATCAAACCTTAACCCTCTTTGTCGACATCAACCACCGTCCATACTACAGATTAAACCTAACAGCAACCATACATTAGACAATTTCGACTCCACCATAGCAAGCCCTATTGATCTCCCTTTCTTACGCCAAACAACCGCCACTATCACCCATTCACAAACACCACTTAAACAGCCACCAAACACTGAAACTCTTCCACTAAACCCACTATCTTCATTTAAAATCACATGAATCTGCACTTCCTCTTGATTTAATAACTAAAAGCCATTGTTAGAAGCCTTCGCCTGCCATGCGTCTTCTTCCTTTGTGCCTGATCTGGATCAACTTGGAACCCATGACTCAACTCAGCTCCAACCCGTGTAAGCGCTAGTCTAGACCCATAACTGATCCGCATGTTGGTCCTTGATTTTAGTTTTAGCTTGTTGCAATTGTTGGTCATTTATTTAATTGTTGATTTATTTATTTATTTATTATTTTTTTATACGTTATATTGGTCTTTCTATTAAATTGCATGACAAAATCTTTATATAGAATGTTACTAACTCAAATCTTTTGCAAGTTTTGTGTCAATTCCCATTAGTTGGTCATTTTTACATATTGAGAATAAAAGTAGCACGTTTGCATCTTCAACACTAAAATTGCATTTTTAATATTTTTAGAGAAAATGCACAATTAGAATTAAGATTGTAATATTTTTAGGAAAAATCACACATTTTAGTAAAATTCACATTTTTGTTAAAATTTGCATTTTTTTTCTAAATTAAAATTGCATATTTGCATGTCTTTTTCACTAAAACTAGCATTTTTTAGACATTTGCATTTTAATTGGTGTTTTTAGGGTTTTCCCTTAATAATAGAAAAAAATCATTTTATCATTGAATTGTGTTTTCAGAGAAATAAAAAAATTTTAGGTGGTTTTCTTTGAACATTAAGTCTTTTAAGGTTTTTTTTTTTAATTAGGAATAAAAATTAGGTCTCATGGGTTTTTCTTAATAAAAATAAAATGGTTAACAACGTAAACCTAACCCATTTTCAAAAAATAAAATTTTTCAATCCAAACTATAGTTAGTTTGATCTCGAATAGTAGGTACGTAGTAACCGTTTAAAAAATAAATTCTTTTTTTTTTCTTTATAAAATTTGTAATGAAAAATCATAAAAATTTTCACTTTCATGCGTTTTCACATTTTTGCATATTTTCAACCTTTTTAGAAAAATTATAAAAATAAAGGTCTATTAATTAATCGTTTCTTAATTTCTACATGGTGTCTTTATCTTAATAAGTTAGTTTCTGAACTTAATTTTTCTAGTTAAATTTTCTGAAAAGTTAATTAATTTAAAAGATTGTGGACTAGTGACTAGATTAAGGTCTTTTCACCCAAAAATCCTAAACTCATTTTCACCAATTTTACTAATTGGTGACTCCTAAATTATTTTCAAAATATTTTTTAAACATTTTTTTCAAAAGAAAATGTTTTGTTAATTTAATGTTAAGAATTTTTTATTAAGCAAGCTAGGCTTAATATAAAATAAATTAAAAAAAATCAAAATAGGACTCGACACTCTACATCAACTCAAATATACCACCTAGATATTACTAATCTTAAGAAAACAACTTGCTACACAATTTTTGCTTACCTAGTAACAAAAATGTTGATCTCAAATACTATATTTGACTATTTACACTAATGTTATAAATTAATATATCATCGAAATAAACAATAATAAACTTACAAATGAAGTCATGCAGGGCATAGTTCATCGACCTCATAATATACCCGTTGAACCTAAGGTTCATTATTTGATTTTGATGAGAACAAAACAAAAAGTGTATATCTAAACATGTTATTTTTTTAAGAGAACAAAAACAAGTGGATGATTAAACTAAGTATTATTTGATTATTTTGAATAATTGAATAAGTTCAATTAGTTTGCTTAATGATTAAATATATCAATTATCTCTACAAAAAATTTAATCTTTTGAAGTAATGATCAAATGATCTTAAAGTTATATTGCAAAGAATATTTGTTTGTTGTGTATTAAAAGAACTTTCAAGTGATATTTGGCTTACTAGGTTGACGACTCAAGAAAGAACCAGGCTGACAATATAAAGCTCTGGAAAACACAAAGAAAAGCTCAATGACTTGGAAGAACTGGCTTACCGGTAGTTCAAAGTACCTAAATTCAACTAGCCGGTAGAGCATTGAATGCATTGTAATAGGAAGAAATGAATGGAATAATATAAATGCTCAACAACCTGACTAAGGACAATAGAGAACTGATCTTTTGCTACAATATTTCAAAATTCTCTTGTATTCTTGTTATCTATAATTCTTATTATCTCTTGTACCATAAAATACTAATATTTAGAGAGATTTGAAGTGTAGTGCTTGTGAGCTATTAGTTATAAGTATTGAGAGTTAAAAGCACTATACCAATAATTCTTGAGATTGAGTTTTTGTATTGTGAGTTGAGATTGAGTTTTTGTATTGAGAGTTGAGATTATGATTTGTGTTGAGAGTTGTGAGCATGAAATTGTAATCAAGTTTGTGTTTGTGTAGCTCTTGAAGCTTGGATTGAGAAATCAATAAAGTGATGTGAAGTCCTCGGTTAGAGGCATTGTATGTCTGTGGAGACTAGAGGGTGGTTCGAACTCCATGTCATATCCAAGCTTGATCTTCTTTATCCCTATGTTTTTTAATTTCCGCACTTATTGTTCTATTGTTGCTTTGATTACTCTTGTTATTGCATTTAGTTTTTTATATCAGAAAAGAATTGCAATTTATCCTTAAGCTCAATTCAATCCCCCCCTCTCGAGTTTAGCCTAGTGTTCTTCAGTACCTAATGCATTAGTTAGCCCAAAAGGCAAAACCATTCACCCATAAAACCTATGCTTTGCGTTGAACTTTGTTTTTTGTTCATCCATCGCTACATTCTAATCTTCTCATACTCACACTTTATATCAAGATCAGAAAACATTTACTCTCCAAGCAGCTCATCTAACATTTCATCTAGCTATGAAATAGAATATCTATAATTAATAGTGATACTATTGATTGTCCGACTATTAATATACATCCAGTAGAACCCATCATGTTTAGGTATTGAGAAAGAGCTAGAATGAGGACTCATGCTCTCTCTCCCATACATATTCGTGATGAGTCAATTTGTCAACCTACTATTTACACTCCTTAGCCTCCTTTGGGCTCATATAGTAAGTAGGCTTATTCAACACCATTGCTCCTAGCATTACATCAATACTATGCTCAATTTTTCTTAAGTAAGACAATCTTTTCAATAAATCTACAATGAAACCATCTCTAAACTTCATTAAATGCCTATGAATTTGATAACGTAAAAATAGTATATATTTTCTATCGTTCTTTTACACTATTTTAAATGTTAATTAAGTTAATTTTGTGTTATTTGTGAAGTTTTAAAGCTTTTTAATTATTTTTGAAATAATTTGCAGTGAAAGCATTGATCACAAGATGAAGTGGAGAAGGTCTAGATATGAATAGAGTAAAGAATAGAATTAAGCTTCATTTAATTTAGAGAGATTGATGATTTTAGATCTAGCTTTGGAAGATTTGAAAATGTTTTAGATGAATTTTAAGGCCTAAGAAAAGACCATACCCATAAACAATAAACATGTATTGAAATTTCAAACAAAGAAGTGAGAAATGAAGAAGAAATCAAGGTATAGGAACAACCACAGCCATGTTCCTACTCATGGTCCCTTAGTTGAGTTATTTCTTCAATTTTGAAGTTTTCGTGTGGAAAATAAGTATACAACCAACCACCACAACTGTATACCTAAGGCATAGTCACTATATGAGAATGAATCTTTTATTCTTACAGTGCATCTTCTATTTTAGGACATGTGATATTCAATGAATCTCTTATTTTTTAAGCAAATATTCCATTTTAAGGCATGTAATATTTAATGTATCTTTTATTTTGTTAAGTCTTTCTTTATAAACCTAACCCTACATCTCTATATACAGACGCTTACGCTAGTGTTTTCAAAGAGAGCCCCTAGAATAAAATTGTATTTTAGGATTATTATTAGGGGTCACTCACTTTATTTTCTTTCTTCTTTTATTATGTTGTTTTGTGAACTATTTTTATTAAGTATTATTGAAATTTAGTTCCTTCTTGCAATATTACTCTTTCTTTCTATGATACTATTTTCTAATGATTTAATTACACCGAATAAAATGTCTTTCTTTAGTATTTACCATGGTTACTAATAAGATGTCTAAGTTTATTGTAGAGTCACGAGGCCTATAGTAAATAAATAAGCGTAATTAGAGTTTCAATGCACTAATAGATTAAATATTGGATTTCTGCGGATTAGGGAAACCTAATAGCAAGATCCATGTACTTTATGCAATCTTGAGATACTTTATTCAATAGTGATGCGGGTAGAGAGGGTCTTAAGGTTAGGGATTAGCTGAGACGTGAGTCTTGTTAATTTAAAATATGATTTCCTTAGGAAAAAGGTTAGGAATCTCTATGGTTTAGAGAATAATTGAGATCAAAAGGTTACATGGAACTAAAGAGCAAATAATAACTATTCACTAAGGAAAATACTTTCTTGATTTTAATTAATTCATGTTTGTTTATGTTTACTTGTTAATTAGTTTAGTTTATTTAGTTTCGTTATTGTTTTCATTTATTTTATCATTCTTATGTTATCACATCTTAGTCATATTTCCTAATTAATCACAATCATCTTTACATTGATAAGTTAGGTAGTTGGATACTTTAGAAAAATGCTAGTAATTAAGTTCTCACACACTACCTCTCTCTAGGATTGACACTTGAACTTACATCTATTTTATCTATATTATAACTTGACCAGGTATACGCCAAATTCCGATCAGAATCTCCATAGGTATATCTCAATACTCAATACCTATCACATATGTAATATAAGCATCAACTCAATAGCATCAATAACACTTATAACTTATCCTTGTGTCATCAACAAAGATTCTTTATAAAAATTAGTTATAAGATTCATCAATAATCAACTGACATAACCAAAGGTCGTGCAACTAATAAAGATCCTAGCTTTTTGAGGAATTAAGGTTTAAAATAAGGAAGAGAAATAGTTTTTGGGTTTTCTATATATATGTAAATGGAAAATAAAAGGGATATGGTCAAATCACTTTGATTCGTAAGTTAGAAGATGCCACAATCAAATAAATTTGAGCTAGTACTTTTGTTTAAATTAATCGATAAATCAATTGACAGCATAATTGAAAGAAACAAAAGGAATTAGATTAAAATTGCAACAATATGATATTGATGTAATCTGATCAAGATGAGTAGTTTGCCACAATTTATTAAAATAGATCGAAAACAACAGGATAAATTTCATGAGAAATCCTTCTCTTACACAAAAGGTTTCATTATCACAAAAATGACCAAGTCAAATTGACTTAAAGTATTAACAATAGTATTTATATGGATTCCTTAACAACTATAGGGGCATAGGTCTAAATTACATCTATTTAAAATACTAATGATGTCTAATAAAAGGAAAAATACTCAAACATTGAAAAAAAAACAAGAAACAAGATTAATAAAGGGTTTAAGGTTGAGGAACACCTACATGACTATAGTTGTGCTTCTCTCTAACTTTGCAAATCCTTCATGCTCAACTTCACACTTTGGGTTCACGGGTGTGCATCTAGGACACAAAACTCTTTGATGCTCAAATTTCTTCATTTCTAACCATTAACTGAATTTACATCTTCATGTCTTGATTACAAGGATTGATGTTCTAATCAACAACACAACCTTGAAGAACTCAAGTTTATCAATTATTTTATATTGAACACTTGTAATAGTTGCAATAGTATTTAGTCTACTATCTACTAGTTTGGGTTTAGATTGTTGTACTATAAGTATAAATCAAGAGAAACAAGAAGTTGTGGAATTTCCTAAACCACCATTAGCTCAATGATCTCCAAGGCGTTAGGGCAACAATTGGTCATTTAATCATAGATCATTTGCTCCAAAGACAAACCAAACCAGCTAACCAATAGTTTCTCTACCATTAGGCTAATGGTGAAAACACATGAAGTAGCCTACCCATTCGTTGCATGGTGTTGAGCTAGTTCAAGCCTCATACATGATAGAATGTTTGAGTTTCCTTATGCGCAAAGTGTTTAAATAGTTCCTTCGAAGCTGTCAAACCAATGCCTTACGAATGTGTCTTTTATTTTGTAACATTTTACCATTTTAAGCCATATAGCATAAATATGATGTATCTAACATTTGAACCTTATTATTCAAAAATTAGAATGCTTTTATTGAGTCTTTTACTCTTTCCATCTCTTATTACTCTACTATTGTGGTAGGATACTTTAATCAAACTAGTTTTGTGAGTTGCATCAAGATTAATATGATTTGCCCCTCTTTTAATTATCAATGAGTTTTGAAAGAAGCACATATCCATATTTAATCCAAAACCCTAATTTTAGCAAATTGAGGATTTCTTTTTAGATAGATTCCATCATTAGCATTTGATATCTTAGTGGTTGTTTCTCTAGGCTTATCAACTTATTAACCTACATCTACTAAATCCAATATTCAACTAACACTAAAATCAATTAAAATTAAATTAAATATCAACATATATCATCAAATCAACACCAATACCCATAACTATACATTTGCCCTACCTCTTAAAATCTATAATCCATTAATTAACTCAATTCCACTTAAAATCCAACTTCCAAGCATCAATTGAAACACCAAACAATCATTTAAATAGCCAAACAAATAATCAAGTAAGGATCTAAGATGACCTACCTTGAAATGGTAGATCCAAACACCATGAAGCTTAAAATCACTTAATCTCCAATTTAGCTAGACTGCTCTAAATTTAATCTTGCGCAAATATTGATTAAAATTCAATAAGCTATCTATAGTCATATATCTATGAAATCTGTTAACTATGTTTGAGATTAATATTAAGATTTAAGGAATCGAGAAATTAACTTACTAACCTACCATAAAAGCTTATGCAATTTCCAAAACCTCTTCTAATCCTCTTTATTAATCTTCATTTCTTCTAACATTCAAAAGATCACATAATTCAAATTTCAATTTAGCATAAATTCAAACTTAATTAATGAAGCAATTGATGTTCTTATGGAAATTAGAGTAGAGCCTGATGTAGAAGCTCCTCTAATCTATGAGCTCATTTTGAATGAACCTACTTAAGCTTGATTTGAATCCATAAATCACCCTATAGATCATAGTATAGAGAGATGAGAGGAGAATGTTTAATTTCTAGATCGTTTTTTTATTTAAAATGAAATCCTTTTATTTGATTTAACTTCTTCAAATTTAATTGAAGCTTAAATTACCAAAATACCTCATTTAGCTTAATTAGTCTGAGTGTAACTAGGTAAATTAACCAATTCCCTTTAAATAAAACTAGATAAGGATAATTATCAAAATAAACTTACTCTTTTGCATTAGGTTAAATCAATTTTAATAATTAACAAAATATTAAAGCTTGAAAATCTTATTTAATTCTTTAAAATATCACCTTTTAAATTTTAATTATTTTTACTAACTTATTATATTTCATTAAATATTAATCTATTCTTACTAACTTTTACCTAGCTCATCATAAAATATTTTAACTTGCTTTAACAAACTTATTACAATTAATCAATTACTAACATATTATGACAAATACTAACTCATTGTGACTAGCAATTTACTAAACTATTGCTCACAAATATTTAAGTTATTTGTATTAGTAATGTAACGCCAATCCTATAAAAAGAAGTGAGCCAATTGACCTTAATAACAAAAGGGGCTAATTAATTGATATTTTCAACAATCGAATGATCGTCTTACTTTAGTCGATTGACCAATTCTCCAACAATCAGTTGACTAGCCTCTTGTTGCCATTTAATTGACACTTAATTCTTTTTTATTATTTTGAAAATTTTTTTCCTCAAAAATCCACAAACTTAAAATATACAAAATTTTACCCAACAATGCATCAAAAATCCAAGTTTTATCCTTAATATCATCATTATATACAAAGCCACAACTTTAATAAACAAAAAGATATTTTAATAGTAAGTACATTAGGTCACATATGTCATATATAATACTAATGAGAACTAAATTGAACCTATAAGAACTACAAATACAAGTACCTCACCTCTTCCTTATTATTTAACCAACAAATTAAAGTGCATAGCTTGAAAATCAATGAAATCTTAAACTAAACCAAAATTTAAATAAGTTAGAAAACAAAAGTAATAATGAACTAAAACACCGAGGATTGCATAATCCCTCAAATTCACTAAGAATACCTATGTAATCTATAAATTACAATTCTTTATCATACTCTTCGACTATCAAAATTCCTAAACTAAGTTAATATCCTTCTCAAGACTATTAATTCCCAATCCTAGGTTAATTAATTAGATTTTCTTCTTAGTTAAAATTCTTATAGTTGCATTTTTCCTTTTTTCAATTCCATTATTAGGTTTGACCCCAATTGAGAAAATTTACACCATGTTATCTATAAGATTGTGTGCAACCCCTTCTAATTATACTAAATCTATTCATATAGAATTTCTTAATCTTTATATATATAATTGGATATTTTTTAATCAATACTCTAAAAATATTAATTCAAAATAGATAAAAAATGCATAATTAGGTCTCAAGAAAACCATAATTCAATAAAACAAAGAAATTTAATTACATAATCTTCTAAAGTTCATAAAAACCTTAATATGAAAACTAACTAAGACAAATTAATAAGAAAATATAAAGAGAATAAAAAATATCAAAAATCTTAAACTCAAGAGAGTTGTTTTCTTCTTCTTGCTTATTGGAACCTTATAACCTCTCTTAAACTTCTAAAGATGATCCTAGCTAAATTCATCTTCAAGCTTATTTATAGTGTGGAAAATTCAAGTCATAATCATAAACATGGGTAAGTACATGACAGTATACTTCAAGCGTAACACCCTTTGCTAACTTCTATAACAAATAATCACACCTGCAAAATCACAGAATACATATCTCATTATGCTCCAAAATTCCTTATTCTACATAAATGTATTTCTCCACAATAGAGCTTTGAAATGTACACATCTAGAAAACACAATTATGCTCTTAAGCGTATATCTCAAACTAAGATTCAAACTTCTTCAAATCAACTCCATGTTAATCCAAACTTGTCAAAATTGACTTCTTTTCATTTGCCATCAGTTAACAACTCCTAAAATTCAAATATAACTTAAATGAGTATCAAAATCAACCAAAAAACTCGCAAAATTCATAAGAGCGTTATAAAACTCAACAACAAAATATGTATATAATTAAGCACTCGTCAATCACATATCCTCAAGATTGTCAAACTCACATATCTATGTAAAAATGGTAGGAGATATATAAAATTGAAAATTAAAAACATAAATTTCTATAATTTATATAGAGTAGCATTTAAAAACTATAAATATGCTTATAATAGTTATAAAAAAATTTAAAATTCATGATAAAAATGAAATAATTAAAATTTTTTTCTATAAAGAAACTCTTAACAAATAATCTAACATATACAAAAGGAGAACAACCAAAGTCAAAACTGAATTCTTTTTCTACTATTTTGTTTGAAAAAAGAAAAAAAGTGACAAGTTAAAGAAAAACAAACCTTTCAACTTATTTTGAGTTACTATAGCATAAACTAAAGCAGATGTATTGCTTAAATTTTGCTGTTGAAGTTAGAACTTGAATAAAGCTAAGAATATTGAACAAGAGATAGTAGAGAGAGAAAGATTATAAAAATTAGAATGGAATAGGGAAGATGATGTTGTATTCTTACAACTGATGGACTTGTAGAAGGTTCGTTATATTTTTTGCTTTTGGTCCATTCAATATGATAGGTAGAATTAGTAAACTCAGTTAAAAATATAAGTTTTTACCGAATTCAATATATAAACTCGTAATTCTATTACAATCCATATATAAACAATTTTATACACGATTTAATTTGAAAAGACCTCATAAAATCATAAACTCATGGAAATGTATAGGTAGAATGACTCCTTTGACAATTATGCACATCCTTTTTCAACCCACATCAAAAATTAAAATTTCAAAATATTTTTATCATGTAATCAACCCATAATCAAAATTAGATATGTATTCATACTTCTTGTCACATGTAATTCATGATTCTTCCAAAATCCCAACTGTAACAATTCCTTAAAGATACGTAAGCCCCATAAGATTTAACTCATAACAAGACCATATCCAAACCAAAATTAAAACTAAATTTTCTTTCATATTCATTTGGATAACTATTCATCAATATCAACACTACCAATATCCTTCTTCCAATATAGAACAAGTTCCAAATTTTTCTTCTTAACAAAATTGAACCATCTATATAAAAATCAAATCTTTTCTTTATAAGTTTCCATTCTATTCTTTCCTAAAGCCTTTAGCTATATAATAACAATTAATTCAAGAAAGAAACTGCTTCGTAACCAATTCATCATTTCTTTTAACAAAACTTTGATTTCATTTTAAATATTACCGAACCAAGGATTGAGAACCTATGAGCAACATGGATGGTAAGTAAAGGGAATAGTAACAAATTCTTTCTTATCTGTGAAATTTCACATTGATAACAACTTTTTTAGTTTCCTTTGTTTTTTCTAATAATTGACAACATCCACTTTTCATTCTAGCAAGAATAGACTTAAAGTTATCGATCTATTAACAACATTACCAAACCACAGATAACGTAAACATCAGTTATTTTAATCTCAAAAATTCACAATATCCTTTTCTCTTAGGCGCAAGTCTCGATTCTCCAATTGTCCAACACGCATACCCCGTGGCTAACACATATTAAGGTTCGATGTTTGTAGCATCCACCATTGAATTTAATTGTAAACTTACGTTAATAAAAATTGATAAGATTTGTTCCATAACCTTCTATAGATTTCTCACAAATTGGACTGAAATAATCTAAGATTCGTGATTTAGATCCTATTAATGTCGTACCACAAATTACAAGGAGAATGTAACTTATCTAAATCCCTAATCTTCAAAATTTCCAAAATTCTTGTTGCCATAAGTCAATTCTTTTGATTTCTCCTATACAATGAGATGCCACAAATCAGAAAACCCTAGATCCGTAATCCAAATCGAGCTTTGAAGAGAAAGACTAATAGAAGCCCTTACCTTAAGAGGCTCATGACATAGCTTACGGTTCTAAGATTTCCAATTGCTTCTTATTTTGTAAGCCTAGTGTTTTCATTAAGGTCCACATAACTTACAAAGGGGGACTGATCACCAGGTCCTCCGCAATTACGAATAAAATTTTACTATTATTTGATCATTGTATAATTAAACTAAGAGGTAATATTACCGATGTACCCTTATGCTAAATAAAATTATCGTGGTATTTCAATTGTGTTCAAATAAATTTTCCTTTCTAAAGAGTATTAAATAAAGAGTTCACTGATTTAATATTAATGTTGTAGGTTTTGGAGTTATGTATGCTCATGCTATAATATGGATATGTGATGGAGTAGTTGCACCCTTGATTTGAGGGGTAAAATTAAGTATTGGTTCCCTATTAGCATTCCATGGAAAAAGAACAACTTCAATTAATTTATTTTTATTTTTAGTTTTTAGTTTTTCCTAATGTGGATTTTATAAATAATATAAAAATATTTTAGCAAAGCTTTTGCTTAAGAATCTTAGAGTAAAGTCCAGACATATCTAATAAGGAAGTTCTTTAAGTTATAGATATGATCCAAACTCTTTTGAATGTTTTTAAGATACGTTTAGTATATGGGAATGGAAAATGGATTGGAATAAAATAACAATATTGGATTTCATTCTCTTTTCCATTGAAATTTGATTTTGCCTTTTACAAGTGTAATCAAGTTTTTATTCAATGCTTATTAATTGCATTAACTTAAAATTAATTATTTAACTTTTAAACAAATTATGATATAAGCATTTTTTTACAATTAATACTTATTTACACATTTAATGTAATTGCATTCCCTTCCATTTAGTAGGCATTTTCAAAAACAATTAATTTATTATTTTGGTTCTCATTTCATTTTTCATTCATTTTCGATCCATTTCATTTAATTCAAAACTTTCTTTGTACTGAACATGAGATTAAATATGATAAACTCAGTCTTCGAAACCTAAAGTATTTCATACGATAGTTAATCAATTAGTTCATCAACGTCGAGAAACCCCCTCAAGTTGGGGAAAGCAACCTTTTGATCGTTTAAAATTTGTCTTGAAATTAAATGCAAAGAATGGTTTTCAAATTTCTAGTCCTATAATCATGTTGCCTGTAGCTTTCTGGGGTGTACAGCACTGCGCTACATGACGGAACAAGTTTCAAGGAAGTCACCGCAAGCTAGCCCTTTACCGGGGAAAAAAGAAAAAGAAAAAAAGATTTAATGAGTATACACCACGTGTAGTAGGTAATATAATGGTGATTATTTTAAAAACTATATACTATTATTACCGTTATCGCATACTTCAACTTCATTCGTAATTACCTGTCACGTGCCCGCACACCGTGACGATGTCAATATGCATGTTTTGCCTCTGCAGTCGGAGCACTTTTTCCCTAAAATAACCACAACATACATGAAGCGAAAAATTTTCAAAGGAAAAAGTAAATAAATAACTCTTAAACTTTTGCAAATTCTTCATTGAATGTTAAGTTTACAAATATTTTAGAGGTAGAAGAAACAAGAGACTCGATTATTGTTGATATATATACCATTAAATATGATAAATTTTAAGGTATGATGATAGCCGGAGCCACTTACTATTGTAATCAGTTTGCCTTTATTTTGTTTTGCGTTGATGTCCTTTGTCGAATTTCTTTATTGTTGTCTCAAAGTTTTTATCAATAATTGTTTGAATTCTTTATATATAGGGCCTACAAAACAACACACAATAAGAAAATATTGGAGAGTTATCTAGCATGACTATTCCAATACTTAAGTTAGCAATAAGCTCTTAAGAGTATAGAATATTTGAAAATGATACACAAACTTAGTATATAGAGTGTAGAGAGTTTCACCGTTAAGTAATGACTTGATATTTATAGTAGAGTAAAACCAAGCCGAGCCAAGTCGATAGTTGGAGGTCAATTAGTAGAAGAGATCTTCTCCCACAAATATAGGAGAGTAGAATCGTTATGCCCAACATGTCTCACTTATTCAAGATCTAGCTGTTTCATCCTTATCTTATTCATTCAAGTCGTTGCAAGGCTTATTAAGCTTGGCCCATTTAAGCTTAGGGCTTAGGACTACAAAGGTGAGCCCTAGGCCACGAGGTACATTGAATCCGATCGAGTATGAAGAGCTCATATCTAAAGTACCTTGTCAACACTTACCCCACCACCCCTCCCCTATAGTCTCATTGCCGAGGCGAAGGTAAAGAGAAAGGATATATGGACTGCTCAAGCGTGACCGATCTAACTTAAAGGAATCCAACTTGGCATTATAGGGTCAACATGGTAGGCACATAGGTCCAGACTGGAAGGTGGTTGAGGTGAAGGTGTTTGAGGCAGTGGATACCCAAGCCAAAAATATCCAAGGCTACATAAATAGGAGTGGTCAAGAGTTTTGATACGAAGTGCTGGAGTCTTAAGCAAAGCTTATGTTGGGGTATCAGAGCAGGATACCCATGCAACTCACTAGGTAGAAGCTTCAAGGCTACGAATCGGTTTGTCAAAACAATGCTCGACGAGGACCGAGTAGACACAACTATGTCATGTTTTTATAATGCAGACCAACTAGAAGTTAGATAGGTCTTGAAGAAGCTTCTTATCAAAGGAACTTTTTCAAAATACGATTTTTGCCCACTTACATTCTATGCATTAAATGCGACATGACAGGGATCGTATTGTAGTAGACCAGTATACAACTGCATACCTTTTGCTTTTTAAAGGTGACCATTTGATCAAAATGCTTTACACGTATCTACTATATAGCATTCCAAGAGATTCTTACTTATACGGATCCCTATAGCCGCCTATATGGCTTCCCAGGCAATTAGCCTATAAATAGGAGGATCCCAAAGAGAGACCACTTTTCTATAATCTCTTTGTTCTGCCATTATTAGACTTAAAACTTTCTTTGAAGCCATTCAAACTTTCTCAAAGCTTTTCTTCCTTTTTCGAGTACTATGGCCATGTCAACCAATAGAGGTGAGACTAGTTCCTCTTCATCGCCGCATCTCTCTAGTTTAAAGTCTATAAGGAGTGATCCCCCTCAAGTACAGGATGATGAGGTCTCATCATTAGCACAACTCGACAAACTTACTAGGATGGTTGTGGAGGCGCTGGATAGGGCCAAAATTATCAATGCCATCCTTAGGGATGTATATGTGTTCATTACCCTATCTCTCCCAAAGGATTTGTTCAATGCTCTTACGATAGGCAAAAGGTCTAGCGATTGTGTGAATAGAAGCAAGCAATTTGCCCACAATTGGATCATAAGCAACTTTCTTGTGGAGGTGATCCTTAGGTGGCAACTTAGGTTGCTAGGCAGGAATGAACAAGTGGCTTGCTGTTAGGGAGGCACTTCATAGTATTCGAGAAGTACCTGGAGTTTGAGTAGCGCCTCCTTCCAAGTTGCTTTAAGAAGAAGTTCTTCAACTACCATCATTGCAGTCCGTTACAGGTCCCTCCCAATGGGTGGAGGGTACTGAAAGCTTTTTAGGTACTTTGTAAATACCTAATGGTAAGGGCTACTCCTAAGCTCTTCTTTCACTTTTACATGTAAAAGAACGTCAGGGGGGGTGGCCTTATCTCTAGCCGTTCCTAAGGAAGAAGCTATTTTGTGGCCTTGTAGATTCGGTTAAAGGCTGGTAAGATGAATATGTAGTGGTTGAACTACCTCAAGAGGCTAGTTTAAACTTGATGGACCAAGATGGTTCGTACCAGAGGTGATATGGGGCTTAGTCCCAGTAATATCGAGGCCGCCCAAGAGATCCTGGCCTTTATGGCATTGAGAAACGACTAGGAGATTAATGTTGCAAAGATCATGGAGAGGTATTTGTAGTACCTGATCTTCGAACTCTTCCTCAGTATGAAGAAAGCTGTAATGGAGAAATGGGTCGAAGGTACAGGTATTTTCAATACCTGATCAAGTTATGCCAATGTTGAGGTGCTTCCTATGGCACCTATAAGATAGGAGAACTCCCTTAGCTGTGTTGGTCATAGCGGTGTTTTGTGAATGGTATTTGTAGTTTCTTTTGGCTTTTTTTTTTTTTCTTTTCCTTTCCTAAATTTCAATTGGGTTTCTTGTAGGCAAAATTTTGGCCCCGAAGATGCCTCATCCCTCTGTGGACAACCTGATGAGCTGGTGCCAGGTGTGAACCAAGGTAAACCCACAAAAGGCAAAGGCAGTAAGGTCAAAGCCAAGGCTTAGGGAGACTAGTAAGGCACAGCCAAGGTTTACACCTCAGAGGATTCCCTTTTGCATCCGAAACGAGCTCGTGGATGTAGAGCCCTTAGGTGTAGCTCTACTTGCTCTTACCCTTACCTCCTCTACCAAGTCCATTGTCCTAAGTGATGAAGGTATTGAATTGGAAGGCCCTAATGTACAAATGCTTTCCCCTCTAAAGGCAAGGGAGGAAGAGATTGAGCAAGGGGCCATCCTTCCACAAGTTGCTAGCCAAAAAGCACAAGGCTCCCGAGACGATCAAGGAACCAGGTCTTAGAGTGAAGAAGTAAAGGCTCCTAGCGAGGATGCCTTTGAGCAAGGGGAAGTGGAATGAGTGGCCTATGGCTCATCCTTATTAAAGCATCAATGACATAGGAGATGCATTTTTTAAAGTCCTCAACAATTTCAGGCTAATGGGGATAGGGCTAGACTCATTTCAACAAGTATCGTACACTTCTCGAGATGAGAAGCTCTTGAGGGGAGCCCTTGAGTTGGAAATGAAGAGGGTCCAAGGGAAGCTCCTCAAGCTAAAGTGGGAGGCTCGTGCCAACGATCTAACACTGCAACACCAGATACTCAACTACCAGGCTTTGATGGGGTCTTACACCTTTAGCAACTGGGCTATCCTCAAAGGGTTCTCCTAAGAAGGTAAGGATGACCCCATACAGATAGTAGGCCACTTGAGCACATTGATGCTGTAGGTAAATTTTCATTGCTCCTATGTTGTTATGCTTTTATGTCGTTGTATTAACAATGGGCTTCATTTTCAATTTGCATCAATATAAGAAGTACCTATTGGAGGTAAAGACTTCTAGTAAGAGGTACTTAAAAATTCGCTAAGGTTAACAAGTGCCTGTGTCGTTCTATTATATAGGTAGCGAGGCTTAAGGTAAGGCTCAAGGGTGTAGAGTAGGAGAGGGACAATGCTGAGAAGGCGGCTAAGAAGGCCAATAACCTAAAAGCTCGACTAAAGAATGAGCAAAAGAAAAAGGCTCATCTCTCTTAGAGGCTGGACGAAGAGGGCGAGGCTCAAGCTTGACTTGAGAAAGAAAATGTCAACCTGAAAGCGTCCATAGCTAGGCTATAAACCAAGTTGGCGATGAAGGCATCCAAATGTAAAGGCGTTAAGGCTACTTCGTTGGAGCTGCCTGGTTTAAAGGTCAATTTAGAGTAGTAGGTCAGGGAGCTGCAAGATAGGGTTTCGGAGATAGAAGAGATAATCTCTAAGATGGAGAGTTAGGAGGTCCTCAGTGATACTGCCACAAAGAAGGTAGTCGCCAACTATAGGATAACCAGTGAGTGGTTAGAAGAGTTGGAGGACTTGACCACTGACTTTGCTTGCTATACTCTCAGAGAGGTTCTCTCCCATTATCCCAACCTGAATCTCAGCTTCTTCGACTTCTTAGACTCCTCGATGTTTAATGAGAAGAGGGAAGCCCTTGCTGGTGCTCCCTTTGCTACTGGGGTCAAGTAAGGCGGATCTACTTCCACTTTTGCCCTAGCAGCCTACCAAGAGGTTACCCTTAAAGAAGCTCCTCAAGACAATCCATCTAGGGGCAATCCTCCTGCTGCTCTTGGTTTGCATCCCTCAAGCCCTACTTTAAGCCAAGGCCTATTACTTAAAGTGTCAACAGATCAATGCTCTAAACAAATCAATGCCTTAGACTTTTTTGAATTACCAAAGTTAGGTGATCCTAGGAGATAATAGATTTCTCTTTTTTTTTTTTTTTGAAATTAATGTAATTTGGGCTGAGATGCCAACCTTTACTGTGTAATTAAACAATCAATGAATGAATAGATGAATGTTTTTGAAACATCTTCTCCTGTTCTTTGTTCATCTTTGAGAATTCCTTGGTGTAAAGGGAGTTAACCCTTGCCAAGGTTAACTGTTAGGGGAGTTCCTCTGTGCAAGGGGTGTTTCCTTTGTCGAGGTTACCCTAGTGGTTAGGTTGGTGGCGCTCTAACCTGCCTAGTGTAGGGGAGTTCCTTCGTACAAAGGGTGTTTCCTCTTGTTGAGGTTACCCTAATAGAGGGTCAGGTTAGTGGCATTCCGACCTACCTAGTATGGGAGAGTTCCTCCGTATAAGGGGTGTTTCCCCTTGCCAAGGTTACCCTAGTAGGAGGTTTGGTTGGTGGTGTTTTGACCTGCCTAGTATAGGGGAGTTCCTCCATATAAGGGGTATTTTCTCTTGCCAAGGTTACCCTAATGGGGGGTCTAATCGGTAGCTTTTCGACCTGCCCAGTATTGGGGGAGTTCCTCTATGTAAAGGGTGTTTCCCCTTGCCGAGGTTACCTTAAAGGGGGGTCAGGTCGATGGCGTTTCGACCTGCCTAATGTAGGGGAGTTCCTCTTATGCAAGGGGTGTTTCCTCTTATCGATGTTACCTTAAGAGGGTTAGGTCAGTGGCATTTCGACATACCCAATAGAGCATCCATGCGCTTGTTCGAAGGCTTTCATAAGAAAGGGAACAAAAGAGGTAGAAGCAGTCATTCAATTATGAAATAAGTTTTTATTTCATCATTCTGGAAAAGTGTACACGACAACATGTTAATCAAAATAAAACCAAAGATTATTGGCGTTCCATGTACGCGGGATGAGCTTGCCATCCAACTTATCCAGCTTGTATGCTCCATTGCCCAATCTCTCCTTGACTCTGACTGGATCTTCCTAATTAGGGGCTAGCTTACCTTGCCCTTTATGTGAACCTATGGCTTCTAGTTTTCAATACACTAGGTCACTGACCTTGAACTCCTTGTGTCTAACCTTTTGATTGTAATATTAAGCTACCCAATATTGGTATACAATTGCCCTAGCGGCAGTAAGGTCTCTAATTTCCTTAATGGTGTCAATGTTCGCTTGTAGTAATGAGTCATTAGGGGTCGCTTTGAAACTTCGAGTCCAGATATTAGGGAGCTCAAATTTGATGGGGAAGACTGCTTCCAACCTAAAAGCAAGGCAAAAGGGGGTCTTGACCGTAAAAGTATGGTGGGTGGTCCTATACCCCTATAAGATATTGGGTAGCTTGTTAGCCCAAGTGCCTTAAGATCGGTCCACGTACTTCTTTAAGCTATCTAAAATGACCTGATTGGTTACCTCCACTTGTCCATTTGATTAGGGATAAGCAACTGAGATGAAGTGGTGCATGGCATAAAACTCCCTAAACTTGGGGTAATTGAATTGTCGGTTATTGTCCATAATGAAGGCATAAGGGACTTCGAATCGAGAGAAAATGTTGTTTTTGACAAAAGATTCAACACTTCTCTTCGTGATTCTAGCCACTACTTTGGCCTCCATCCACTTCGTGAAGTAATCGACGGAGACAATTATGAACTACCGTCCACCTAAAGCTTTCGAGAAGGCATCGAGGACATCAATTTCCCACTACGCAAATAGCCATGGGCTTATCAAAGGTTAGAGGGCGGTATTGGGCGCATGATTGATTAGGGCATGCTTTTGGTACTGTAAGCACTTCTAGGCTATGGCCTTTGCATCTTGCCTCATGGTAAGCTAGTAATACCTAAGCCGCAATGCCCATAGGTAAAGGGCTTAAGACTGAATGTGATTGTTGTACACTCCGACATACAGCTCTTCTATGACACACAGCCCTTCCTCTTCTCGAAGGCATCAGAGTAGGGGGAAGCTAACTCCCCTTCAATACGGGTTGTTGTCGATCAATGTGTAATTGGTAGCTTCACCTCCCTCCTATCTTCTGGCAGCGTACCTTGCTCTAAATAACTCTAGATAGGCTCTCTGTAGTTGGGCTTCGATGCTGTTGCAGTTAGTTCCAAAACTTTAGCCGAAGTCGGGGTTACGCTTTTTTCTGATAGGTACTCTATAAAGATCTTGCTATCCTTCACCTTAGGCTTTCGTATACTAATGGAGGCAAGCTTAGACAGCTAGTCTACCACAAAATGTTTTATTCGAGAGATTTTCTTGATGTCCCAAGAAGGGAATTCCATTAGGAGACCTCTCACTTTTTTAAGGTACCTAGCCATTGTGTTATCCCTAGCCTCATATTCACTTTAGACCTACTAAACGATAAGCATGGAGTCCAAAAATATCTGCAACTACTTGGTGCTAATCTCCTTGGCTAGCTTGAGATCGATGATAATTGCCTCGTATTCAAATACGTTGTTGCTGGAATCAAACCTAAACTTAAGGGCATAGCAAATGGTGACCTTATGCAGGCTGATCAGAATAAAGCCTACACCTCTATACCCAAAGGTGGATGATCTATCGATGTAGAGAGTCTACATTAGCTTGTCATCACTCAATGGTGTTTCCTCCTCTCTCATATACTCCACCATGAAGTCAGCCAGCACCTAAGCCTTATAGGTCGTTCATGGCTGATATTGGATTCCATACGCGCTCAATTCTATTGCGTACTTCATCATCCATCCAGACACATCAGGTTTCTATAACATGGTACATATTGGTTTATCCATGAGTATAATTACCTAATGCGCCTGCAAGTAGGGCCTCAGCTATCGAGTTGTAATGACAACAGCTAAGGAAAATTTTTTTACCTGAGTTTACTTAACCTTAGGCCTATGCAGTATATGGCTGATGTAATATTCTAGCCTATGTTCTCTTCCCTCTACTCTAACCAGTACAAAAGAGAGTGCCCAGTCACCTACGGTAAGGTACAAGAATAGGTCCTCCCCTTAGATAGGCTTGGAGAGGATTGGTGAATGAGTAAGGAAGTCCTGGAGCAACTAAAAGGTAATGGCACACTCCAAAGTCCATTTAAAACCCTTGGGATTTTTGAGGATTTTGAAGAACTCATTACATTTGTCAATGCTCTTCAAGATAAATCTGCTCAAGGCAGCTACCATGCCAGTAAGCTTCTATACATCCCGGACTGAGGTTAGAAGCTTCATGCCCTTGATGGTTGTGATCTTCTTAAGGTTGGCCTTAATACCACTCTATGTAACTAGAAATATGAGGAACTTGCTAGAGCTGATGCTGAAGATGCACTTTTAGGGGTTTAGCTTTATGTTGTACGTGTACATTTGGTCAAAGGCTTCCTAGAGATCATTGACATGAACGACTGGCTTTTGGCTCTTAACGATGATACCATCAACGTACATCTCCATATTTCACTCGATTTGGGGCTTGAAGAGCTTCGTCACCATTCACTAGTACGTGGCCCCAGCATTTTTTAGTCTGAATGGCATCACGGTGTGGCAATATGTATCGTAATCAGTAATGAAGTAGGTATGGACTTCATCCTCCGAGTTCATTTTAATCTAGTTGTACCTTTAGAAGGCATCCATAAAGCTCAACAGTGCATGACCTAACTTAGAATTGATAAGCTGGTTGATCTTAGGGAGGGGGAAATAATCTTTAAGGTAAGCTTTGTTGAGGTCAGTCTAATCGATACCCATGCACCAATTCCCATTCTTCTTCTTAACCAATACCACGTTTACCAGCCACGTCAGGTACTTTTCCTCCCTTACGAAGCTAGCTTTAAGCATCTTCTACACCTCCTCCTCAACTGCGGCCTGCCATTCTAAAGCAAAATGCCTCTTTGCTATTTGATAGGCTACGCTGTAGTGTCAATATTGAGGTTATAGGTCACTAAGTTGGGGGAGATTCTGGGCATGTTTGATGCTAACCAGGCGAACCTAATAGAATTTACCTATAAGAGGGCAATGATTTCATCCTTCACTTCGGTTGGAGTCTCAGTCCTAGATTTCATGGTTTGCTTGGGTGAGCTTCTAATCTAGATGTCTTCTGTCTTTTCTCCAAGCTTGCCTCTCTCATCCTACCTCTCCTATGGGCCGGTTTCTAAGGTAAAGACGACATCTCCTTTGGCTACCCTAACGTATAGTTCTCGTGACAGCTTCTGATCACATTTGCATAATCCTACCCCAATTGGGGTCGGGAATTTGGCCTTCAAGTGAAGGGAAAATGTGATCACCCTAAATGCGTTTAGGCTTGGTCTTCCCAAGAGTGCATTGTAAGGGGAAGGGTAGTCAATTACAACAAACTCAATGGATCATTGTGCTACGTAGTTGTCATTGCCAAATTCCATATCCAATGTGATGATACCTTTGGCTTGAACTGTACTTTCATTGAAGGTAATGAGATTATGGTGGTACGGCTTCATTTTTACCGGCAACTTCTTCCTCATCCTCTTGTATGTATGGAGGAAGAGTATATTGGTAAAGCTGCTAGTGTCTACTATAATTTTTAGGACCTCAAATTTTGTGATCCTCACCCCTATCGCCAAGGTGTCTTGATGGGGTGTGTCAACCCCTTAAAGGTCTTCGTCGAAGAAGGAGATGGAAGTGTCTAACTTCTGTCTCTTATAGCTAGTACCTTTGATGGGGCATTAACTAAGCTGCTAGTGCTTAGTCAACCCCCAAGGTGTACCCCCTCCTTACCCGCCCCCCCCCCCCCCCCCCCCCATGATCACGTTTATGATACCATTTGGCACGCGATCATTGTGATAGTCATTATTTTGCTTAGCATAGGCATCTTTAGTCTATCGCCTCTGAGGTGCCCTATCCTTATCATCATCCAAACAGTTGTCATTCCTCCTATGGGCCACATACTTGTTGAAGAGATCACACTGAATGGCATATTCGACAATGTTCTTAAACTAGAAGCACTCTTTAGTAGTGTGCCCATAGTCATCGTGGAACTGACAGTATTTATCAAAGTTCTAACGACAAGGGATCCCTTGCATTTTTTATAGCCTCTAGAGCAAGTTTCGGTGATTCACTTTAGAATAGACTTAGGTAATGGGCCTATTCAGGAGCGTATATTAGGTGTAAATGGGAGGGGGGAGAAGGTCACGCTCGACTTGATGCTTCTTCTTCCCAAAACTCTCCCCCTCCGGTCTACTCAACACCTTGCCACCAAGGCAATTTTTTATGAACAATTTTTCTTTATCCTGCTTTTTGCTCAACCTTTCTTGGTTGGCGTCGCGCCTAGCATAGATGTTGTCTTCCTGGTCAATGTACTTTTGGGCTTTGTTCCAAAAGTCGGCTAGGGTCTGGCTTACTTTTTGCAAGTGATCTAAAGAAATCTCTCGAAGGTTAGATGCTAAGCTAGGTAGTATGGATAGTGACTCCCTCATCCAGCTGAGGGATCTTAACTACAGCATTGTTAAACTGAGCCATGTAGTCGCATAGGGACTCGCCTTTACCCTGCCTTACTAGGTACAAGGACAATGTGTCCTTGGACAAGGACTTGCTAGCCCTAAAACAGAGGTTGAACCTCCATGCCAGCTCATCAAAGGAGTTGATGGAATTGTCAACGAGGTAATTAAACTATGCCCGAGCTGCCTTCCTTAAAGTATCTAGGAAGGCTTTACACATTATAGCATCCCCATGGTTGTGAAGGTTCATAAGGGTACAGAAGTAGAGAAGATGGTCGTCAGGGTTGCTCGTGCCATCATACTAGTCCAAGGATGGAAGTTTGCCATTAGGGGGCAACACTTCATCTTGGATACCCTTAGTGAAGGAGGTCTTATTGCTAGCGACTAGCCTAGCATCGCCAGCAAGCTTGCTCCCCTACTACTCGAAGAGCTACCTTACCATAGCATGAAGCTCGTTCAGGTCGGCATCGTCTACCAAGTGAGCTCGTTGTGTAACCGAATGAGCCTACATTCCCTGTGAGTTGGCTTCTTACTCATTGCCAGTTAGAGCTTGGTCGCGAGTAGTCGCAAACCTTGCTAGCTACTGACGCAATGGCAAATTAGGTTACCAATCCCTACCATTTTGCTGCTGCTGCTAGATGTTGTTTTACCCTGTGTAGGCATCCGAAGCTTCAGGGTGGTGAGTTTATACACTGTGCTACTGTACTTCGTTTAGGCAAGCGTAGAGTACCATATTCTGCACAACCTACTCTTTAGCCAAGTGTTCCATATGCTCCAGGTACTCCTCCAATACAACCCTTAGGAGAGGCTGATTGCCCCTAAGTTAGTTATTTACCAACTATTGATTTTCTTGCTCGTTACACTAAGACATGATGTCAAAATGATTGCTTGTGAGGTATGTGTTTAATGTGTTTGAGGTTTCAAGTGTAAGAATTCAGTTTGCCATAGATGATGGCAAATGTCGTCTCAAAGTTATTGCCAGTTATCGTTTGGATTTTGTACGTATAAGGCTTACAGAACAATGCACGATGAAGGGATACCGGGGGGTTGTTCGACGAAGCCACTCTAATACTTAAGTTAGCAGTAGGCTCTTGAGAGTATAAAACACTTAAGGATAATACGCAAGCTTAGTATGCAGAGTGTAAAGAACTTTACCGTTGGGTCATAACCTGGTACTTATAGTGGAGTAGAGCCAGCAATTGAAGGTCAATTAGTGGTAAAGATCTTCTCCTGTAAGTGTAGGAGAGTAGGGTCATTATGCTTGGCATATCCCACTTATTCAAGACGTGGCTGTTTCATCCTTATTTTGTTCATTCTAGCTGTTACAAGGCATACTGGGCTTAGTCTATTCAGGCTTGGGGTTTAACCCCATAAGGGTGAACCCTAGGCCACGAGGCGCATTGGATCTGGTCGTTCCTGAGGGGCTCATGTCCAAAGTGCCCTATCAATACTTATAATTGGAGACATAAAAAATGATTTTGCATTTTTTTTCTCTCCCCTCCCTTTATGCGAGCCTTTAATGAGAGTTCTATGAGCAAGGAAAAACTTTTATAGTACAGTTTCTTTTGTCCTTCAACATAGTGAATTTGTCACTTTTCTTTAACATTGGAATTTCTATGATTTGGATTTTTACTCATATGTACTCTTTCAGTTTTCTTCCTTCTTTTTTGATACATTGTCTATTTGATTATATTCAGTTCGAGGTTTCCAACATTTGATCCCTACAAGAATAATAGCTATTACCATTAGGCGTACATCTCTGGATTTTTTTTTTTAAATTTATAAACTAGTATTATATCATAATTATTGTGATAGGGGAAAATAAACCCAATCCATCCTTTTAGGTTGTAATTGAATTGTATGTAACCCTTGGCTACTTGAAAGGCAAAATGGTACATTGAATAATTTAAAAATCAGGAGTCAACTTGTGAAAAATGATGTCCCTAAACCTAATATAAGATCTTTGAGATTTGATACTTATTCCCTAAGTCTAAGAAAGGGTTATAAGTGAATTAAGCCAGTTGAGAAACTATTCCAACTCGACTAAAGTTTTACTCAAATTTGATTTAATAATAGTCGAGTCGAATTCGAGCTTGAGTTACTCAAGTAGTAAATTGATTTGAATTCAAAATTTAGAATACTAAGCCCATTAGTCTCATAAATCTAATCAAGCTTGGTATGATTTTGATATATTTAAATTTTTTTTAAAAAAAATGAGTCTAAGGTTAGGTATGAAAAATTTGTAAAAATTTTAAGTTTAATCAAGTTGAATTCATATTTGCCAAATATATTTTTTAGTCAAGTTTAAGCTCAGAAGGGCTTGGTCAAACTCAAACTTCATGTTTTATATCTAGCTGAAGTTAGAGCTCTATATTATATTGGTTCAACTTGACTTAATTGCACCCCCAAACTTGACATATAACATTAACAACACTTGAAAAAAAAAAGGCTATAATTTAATTTAACATTAGTGATATTAAAGCAAGCTTGGACAAATGGTCCTTTCTTAAGAGATATATAGTATTCAACATATCAAGGATTCATCCCAATTTAAGATATTTCCTAGTTGGAGTTTGAGTTTTATTTCATGTGTTAAGGCTTAGCCTACTCATACTTCTCACTTAAGAAACCTTTACTCGCTTCTACACACTTCGATCACTCAAAGGTAAAAATATCTTCTCTCTTCCTTTTCTCTCTTCTCTCTCTTCTCTCGTATTCTTATGTACAACTAAGGTTTTTGATATTATCTACTAACTTCTTGATTTCTTGTGATTTTGTGTAAGGTAATGTCCAGGTGACTACTTTGAGTGAGTCAAGAGTCTTAGCTTTTGCTCACAATTATCAGGGATGATGCCTTCCCCTCTCTTTTGCTTTCTTTTTTATAGTTTGTATGTTTACAGTTTCTATAGTTACATATTTGTTGCTATAGTTACTAGATCTTGCTAAACCAGTTATTTTTGTTACATCCTCTATCAATTGATTACAATCTATTTGTAAAATCATTATTATCTTATTACAACCTATAGATCTATACTCTCATACATCATTTGTAATACGTAATATGATCTTTAAGTCTACTTAGTGCTTTAGTTGTCCTCTTCGTAACAACTTCCTCCGCTTCTTCAAAAGCCTTATCCATAAGGTTAAAGTCTTTGTAAGTGGTACGAAACTAGTCATAATCCTTCTATGATGTCTCTTCCATAGGAAACCCAAACCATTGAACCAAAAGTTGTACAAAAACCCCATTTCAAACAACCTGCCTTGTTCCCAGAATAGTAAGCGGCACCAATAATGGGTAACTTGCTATCACATCAGATGGCAAGTCAAGAGAGGGTTCGGTAATCCCATAAGTCTTCTTAAGTATAGAAATAGGAAACACATTATGAATCTGACAATTAGGAGGTAACTTTACTTCATATGCACATGTACAAATCTTATGTAGGATCTTGTGGTATGACTATTTAAATAGAGAAATCTATCTATATGGCTGCAATTTGACATAAACCATATCTCTAGTAGAAAACTTTATGTCTGTATGATGTTTGTCAACCAATTCTTTCATATGCTATTGACCTTAAGTAATTGATCTTTCAAAAGTTTAAGGGCATCATCTCTACTACATAACTTCGTATCAATTGCATCTTACTTAGAGGCACTTTAGACATAAGATGCAATCGTAAGAGGAGGTCTGGCATAAACTATTTCGAAAGGAGTAGTCTTTGATCCTTCATGATAGGAAGTATTGTAGGCATACTCAGCCTAAGGAAGGAAAGAAACCCAATCCGCAGGATGATCTATTACAAATCCATGTAAGTATTGCTGAATGGTTCTATTAAGAACCTTTATCCGATCGTCAGATTGAGGGAGGTAAGCACTAGAAAGTGCCAACTTAGTTCCACTCAATGTAGATAATTCCTTCCAAAATTAACTCATAAATATGGAATCCCTATCTGACACAATTGTCCTAGGGAATCTATGTAGCTTAAACACCATGTGCACAAGCAAAGAAGCTACTTTAGTCGCAATAAAATGTAAGTCTAAGGCACCTAAGTGCTAATACTTAGACAATTTGTCCACCACAACAAGAATCACTGAGTAAGTCCTGGACTTAGGTAAACATGTAATAAAGTCCATACTAATGTCTTCCCATACCTTATCCGGTACTAGTAATGGGGATAATAACTCAGTTGATGATTTTGTCATATACTTGATCTGTTGACAAACTTGACAAGATCTAACAAATTCTTCAACTTGTTTGTGCATCCCTTCCTATATAGCTTCTTATAAGTCTTAAGGACACCAAAATGTCCTGCTGATAGTGTAGAATGAAATTCAAATAGTAATTAAGGAATAAGAGTAGACTGAAGCACTAAAATAACTGTAGTTACAAAATAATAGGCCATTTTTCCAAGTAACTTGCTATTTCAACTCCTTTCCTCCATTAATGTTTGCAATTATTGCTTTAAAGCTGTCTACTAGATAATATTATAACTATAACTTGTTAAGTAAGGAGAAAGTGAGAACAAATAAGCCAAAATAAGTCATTTCCTCATACTTTTTAAATATTGCATCAACCACTTTGTTATCAACTCTAGCCTTATAAACAATAGAGTAGTCATATCCCAATAACTTTGCCAATTAATTTTGTTGCTCTAGTGTTTGTATGACTTAACTCAAAATATTTTTTAGGCTTCTATAATAAGTCCTTATTAGAAAGTACTTGCCTAACACATATTGATGCCATTTCCTTATGGCTTGCACAATCATGTGTAATTTACAAACATAGGTAAAAGCCTTAGACAAATTTGGAAGTAACTTTTTGCTATAAAAAGTAATAAGATGGTCGTCTTGTAATAACATTGCCCCAATCCCAATCCTTGACGCTTCTATCTCAATCACAAATTCTTTGGTGAAATCTAGTAACTGTTAAATGGGAGTAGAAACTAAAGCTTACTTGAGTTTTAAAAAAGATGACTGAGCTTTATCTATCCACACAAAATTATCACATTGTAGCATATCAATCATGGAGGTAGGAATAGATGCATATCCTCATACAAACATCCTATAATATCTAATTAATCCTAAAAAATGCTCTCAATTGTTAAATATTTTCAAGAAAATCATACTGTGAAATTGCCTCTATCTTAACAGGATCAGGATGTACACCAATCTTAGAAACAATATGTTGTGAACCGTGATCAAGAACAGATAAGGTTGGTCACTGGAAGGGTCCGAGCTTGCAAAAAGCTCAAAAAAGGATTAATGAGGAAAGTGCAAAAGGGAAAAATGAAGAATGAAATAGTAAGCAAAACCTATGAACAATTCCAAAGGATATGATGCACTAATGGAACTTCTAAGGACTCACGGCATAATTTGATATGGCATACGAATTGGTTTAGTAAGATTACTTGTCACCTAACCTTACTTAAGGGAAAGGAGAAGAGTGATGCCGAGACTAAACATATAGCGTTTACGCAAGGAAGAAAAGTACTCAAAAGTGTATTAAATTCCAGCTATAAGTACAAAGGTATTTATACTCATAAGTTAGGGCAACTTGCTTAAAAAGAAAAAGACAAAAAGAACATTTCCTATGAAAGTAATATACAATATAAAAAAGAGTAAAAATGAATATACAAGAAAAACAATCATTAGTACAATGGATTCTGTACATGATACTATACACATGTTGATGTTACATTGGTGAGGTCGTTAGAAGATGTGGACAAAAAGTATGGACAGATGACTTATCCAAATAGGGATGACATAGTCAGTTTGAAGCCTCTCTCTCTCTCGGCTTTTAGGCAAGGAAGATG
The DNA here is from genome assembly GCA_024138015.1 of Lumnitzera littorea. Lineage (NCBI taxonomy): Eukaryota > Viridiplantae > Streptophyta > Magnoliopsida > Myrtales > Combretaceae > Lumnitzera > Lumnitzera littorea. The sequence continues at coordinate 40,193,354 of JAMXBB010000010.1, forward strand.
CCGAGTGATTAGTCGGCTCAATGCTAGTGAGTAATCCTCCATTTGGCATACTACAAAATAATGGGCAGTCATACGACTCAACAAGAAAGGTGACTTAGCAAGGAAGTACTCGGCTTCTGTAAGGGTCAGTTGGAATAGAAAGATTCGTTGTACTAGCCCATCTAGTCCTAAGGCTCGATTATGGGTCAGGGGTCCAGTAGCTTAATTCCCATCATCTCCATCGGGTTATTTTGGATTTAGGATCAAATCCAAGTGATGTTTGCTTAGTTCTCCATCAAGGTGATAAGGACAATGGTTGGCAATGTTGAAGGCATTAGAAACCCTACAGTCCTCAAGCAATTCCAATCTATAGGCATTATCATTGATCATCTAGAGGATTCTGAAAGGTCCTTCTACTCTTACAGATAATTTGTTCCTCCTCTTGTTCAAGAACCACTCCTTGCTGAGGTGCAACTACACTAAGTCTCCTAGTTAAAACCATTTAGCTATCCTACCCTTAGTCTTTTCTTACAGTCTTCTAGTAGCTTGGTCGATGTACCGAGTGACCTTATTATAGATGTGTTGAAGCGATTGTGCTCTAACCGATGCATCAGGGTCTTCTTGATTAGGTACTAGTATAGGGGTATGGTCAAGGGGCAACTCAGGATTAAACCCATAGACTACCTAAAAGGGAGTTTGCTTAGTGGTGTCATGTACCATTTGATTATAGGCAAACTCGATTACAAGTAGGTATACATCCCAATCAGCCAAGTTCTTACCTATTGTAGCTTGGAGCAATGACCCTAAAGTATGATTAACTACCTTTGTTTAGCCATCAGTTTGGGGGTGACATAAGGCACTAAAGAGTAAGGGGTCTCCAGAAATGGCTTAAGAACTTCGAGTCTCTATCGGAGACTACACTTTTCAATATGCCATGTATCCATATAATCTTAGAATCTTTGCCTCGGGCAATTCATAGCAGTTCAAGAACAAAGACCATGATCAATTCGATCCATGGTTTCATTGGGATAGATAGGGGTATTGCTCTCTCTTATTCGGCTTGGTACTTGGCCATCTTGCATACAACATAGCTTTCGACCACTCGATGCACATCTCTCCTCATTCTTGGCCAAAAGAATTGGCCATTCAACAGTTCACAAGTCTTTTTTTCTCCAAAGTGTCTAGAGAGACCTCCACTGTGGGCTTCCGTAGTAAGTAGCTCCCTTAGTAAGCAATTCGACACGCATAATTTTCCTCCTCGAAACAAATAGCCATCCTCCACATGATACTCATCCACTATTCTCCCATCGACACAATGCAAAATTATGGGTCCGAAGTATGGATCCTCGAAGTACTGTTCTCTGATACTTGCAAACCCAAACAGTCTAGTCTGCAGCTCTAATAAAAGCACATATCTCCTCAAAAGAGCATATGAAACTACGTTGCTCTTTCCTTGCTTGTACTTTATCATAAAATTGAATTCTTCAAGGAATTTAACCCATCTTACCTGCCGCTTCAACAACTTAGTCTAGCTTCGAAGGTACTTCAACGATTCATAGTCAATATATATGACAAATTCTCTTGGTAGCAAATAACGTTACCAAACTTGCATTGCTTGAATTAGTGCCAAAAGTTCCTTCTCATACATGGAGTAGTTCAGCTACAATCTTTAGAGCTTCTTATTGTGGAAAGCAATTGGTCAGCCTTCCTACATCAGGATAGCGCTTATTCCAATGCCTGATGCGTTACATTCCAGCTTAAAAATTTTGTTGAAGTCAGGTAGTATTAACATCGAAGCAGAGGTCAATCTTTCTTTTATCTCTACAAAACTCCTCTCCTCCCTTTCTCCCCATTAGAAGTCAGTATTCTTTGTTAACTCAGTAAGTAGTACGATAAGGGTGTTGAAATTCCTAATAAATCTTCTGTAAAATGAAGTCAGTTCATGGAAACTTCTCACGTCAGCATAAGTAATAAGAGTTGGCTACTTGACAATTTCTCGGATCTTTTCATCATTGACTTGCAAGCCTCTTCCACTGACTATATAGCCTAAGAATACCACTTCCTCTTAGCAAAAGCAACATTTCTTTAAATTATCGAATAATCTCTCAACACAGAGGATATCCAAGACTGCTCTGAGATGTTTACAGTGACTCAACGTATCGGCACTATAGATAAGGATATCGTCAAAGTACACCAAGATACACTTCCCTATGAGATATCTCAGCACATGGTTCATAAGTCTCGTGAAAGTGCTCGAGCCATTCAACAAGCCAAAGGGCATGACATCCATTCATAAAGTCCATGTCAAGTCTCGAACACAGTCTTCCACTCATCTCTTAACCTCATGTAGATTTGATGGTAGCTAGACTTAAAATCAATCTTGTTGAAAATCTTGGCTCCGCTGAGTTCATTCAACATGTCTTCTAGCCTCGGAATTGGATACCTGCATTTGATCGTGATCTTATTCATAGCTCGACTATCTACACATATTCACTAGGTTCTGTCCTTCTTCGACATTAGAAGTGCAAGCACAACACAAGGGTTGAGACTCTCTCTTATATAGCCTCTCTCCAACAACTCATTGACATAACGTTAGAGTTTGGAAGCTTACTTGGGATTCATCTGATAAGTTAGCTTATTTGGCAGTGCAGCGCCAGGTATTAAGTCAATGCAGTGCTTTATGCCTCAAGTTGAAGGCAATCCCTCAAGTAACTATTCTTGGAACAGGTTGGTATATTCATCTAACAACTCTTTGATCTCTTGGGGTAACTCACCTTACTCCTTTATTTCCAATAATCATCTGACCAACAAGAAGGTTGACTCATTAGCATTAATGGCTTATCGGAGCTCGGCTTTACTCGTCACTAAAGCTTTCTTCGATCCACGAGTAAGTTTTGTTTGTAACTTATTAACTTCTTTCGACAGCATCGAGTTCAGTATGATCTTTCGGTCATCCTTCTTAAATATATACGTGTTCCTATAGCTGTCATGTATAACTCTCCTATCAAACAACCATGGTCTACCTAGTAACACATAGGAAGCGTACATGGGCAGTACGTCACTAAGAATCTGGTCAGAGTAATTCCCTATAGTGATCGGTAGTAATATTTACCAAGTGATATGTAATGCTCCTTTCTCACTCAACCAGTGTAACTTGTATAGCTTTGGATGTGTAACAGTCGGCAACTTCATTTTTGAAACAAGATCAACTGATGCTACATTGGTGTAGCTTCCATTATCTATGATGAGGGCGCACATCTGATCATTCACCTTACAGGTGGTATGGAATAAATTCTCTCTCTATTCTTACTCTCGCGAGGGTTTTACGTTCATAACACGTCAGATAACCATGAGTAACTGATCTAAGTCTTCAGGAAATACGTCCTCCTTGATAAGCTTTTTCTCGGTAAGAGCCTCCTCCTCCTTAGGTTCCTCATCCATAGTCTCCACTTCTAGCTTTGGGATGTCTCCCTTAATGACCATCATCCATCAATTTGGGCACTAAGCAACCATGTATCTGAACCCCTAGCACTTGAAGCACTTGATCTAGCTGGTCTTCCTACCATACCCTTACCCCTTCTCATAAGTTTAGGTCGACACTTCATCATCAAGTTGGCCTTTCTATTTGGCTTTAACATTAACCTTCCTTCTTAGCTCAATACTCGGCAGAGTTTGGTGACTTGCCTATCCAACTCAGCTAGTCAGCGTCCTCGCTGGTCTTCGACTCCTTCTTTACTTCTCTACTCACTAGGCAATCCTAACAGTCTCATCCATGGTGTCAAATCATTGGAGCTCTACGATGTCTCGAATGTCTCCTCTCAACCCAGTAATGAACCTTGAGATTATTCAAGTTGGTGGTTCCTCCACTTTGTAACGGATCATGAGCATTTGGAACTCTTGAACATATTCCTCAATAGTTTAGCCTCTTTATCTTAGCTCCTAAAACCAAGTGAAAGTGTCTTAGAGATAAGTTTCTAGCACGGATTTGTTTCTGAGCACTCTCTTCATCTCTGGCTAAATATTAATCTCTCGATAACCTTCTCATCTTCTCATAACCTAAAAGTTTTTCCACCACATGGCAGCATATCTAGAGAACTCAATAGCAGCAGTTCTCACTTTCTCATAATTCTCATATTGATAGTAATCAAACACACGCTTTACCTTCTCTTCTCAATCCAGATACTCATCAAAATTCCTAAATACATTAAAACTCAGAATTCGAAGCTTCACATAGTTGGATGCTCTAGGGATTCGTATACACTCTTCTTCAAAATACTCTTCTTCCTCTTCATCAAGCTCTCTAAGGTCTATCCTTCGCCTTACTCGTTTGCCAACTCTTCCACCTCAAACGAGTTGAGCTAAGTTCTGACCTATAACAAGTTGAGCAACTTATGTAATGTTTTACGCGGCCTCAATGGGTAAATAAGATAGCTCATAAATAGCTCGGGTCAGATCTACTAAGAAGTTAGCTACCTCATCAAGCCTCTCGTTAGTGCTTCTAGGAGTTCCCTAAAACTGTCGTCTATGGTGGATAACACCACTGTCATCACCGGTACCAACATTCATATTTAGGTCTGTCATTTTTCCTTATAGATTCAAAGCTTAACAAACACTTTGGGAAGTTAACGGTTAACGACACAATAGTCAAATGAACACAATAACGTGCTCTGTTTCATACAGGCAAAACAGAGTATAACAGAACTTCAAGAAGAACTACTACAATTCATATAAAACCTATGCTTTGATAATAAGATGTTGCAAATCGTAACAAAAAACAGACAAGGTCGGTTGCTAGATGGGTTCAAGCTTACAAAAAGCTCGAAAAAGGATTAATGGGGAAAGTGCGAAAGGAAAAAATGAGGAATGAAATAGTAAGCAAAACCCATAAATAGCTCTAGAGGATATGATGCACTAATGGAACTTCCGAAAACTCACGACATAATTCAATATGGCACACGAATTGGTCCAGTAAGGTTACCCGCCACCTAACCTTGCTTAAGGAAAAAGATATGAGTGATGCCGAGAGTAAACAAACAATATTCACGTAAGGAAGAAAAGTACTTAAAAGTATATTAAGAATGATCTAATATGATATGATATGATGCCTTTCCAACTACAAGTACAAAGGTATTTATACCTATAAGTTAAGGCAACTTGCCTAAAAAGGAAAAGACAAAAAGGAAATTTCCTAAGAAAGTAATGTACAAGATAAAAAAGGGTGAAAATGAATATGCAAGAAAAACAATCATTGGTGTAATGATTTTGCACTTGATACTATACACGTGGCAATACTACATTGGCAAGGTCATTAGAAGATGCAGACAAAAAGTACAGACAGATGGCTTGTCTAAGCAGGGATGGCTTAGTCAATTCAGAGCTTCTCTCTCTCAACTTCTTGGCAAAGAAGATGACAAGAGATTGGTTAGCTCAGTACTAGTGAGTAATCTTCTATTTGGCATACTATAGAAGAATGGGTAGTCATACGACTCAACATGAGGGGTGACTCCGAAGGGAAGTACTTGGCCTTAGCAGGGGTCGGTTGGAATAGAAGGATTCATCATATGAGCCCCTTTAGTCCTCAAGCTTGGCTGCAAGTCAGGGGTTTAGTAACTTGATTCCCATCACAATATGTCCTAAGTAATTGATGGTATCTTTCCCAAATGAACATTTACTCTCTTTTAAGTAGAAAGTATTGTCGAATAATACTTGCAACACTTGAGATAAATGTTCTAAATGTAAGGCCATGTTCTTACTATAAACAAGAATGTCATCAAAGAAAAATGATTACAAATTTACAAAGAAATGGCCAAAAAATAGTGTTCATAATGTCCCTTACATTTGTCAAGCAAAAAGGCATGACAAAAAACTCATATTGTCCCTTACATATACAAAATGGATTCTTCTACACATCATCTACATGCATTCTAATATGATGATATCTATCCATCAAATCCAATTAGGAAAAAATTGAGGTACCATGTAACTCATCTAATAATTCGTCAATTGTAGGAATAGGGAATTTATCCTTGATAATAGCCTAATTTAATGCTTTATAGCCAATGCAAAAATGCCATGTACCATCTTTCTTCTTAACTGTCAATATAGAAGATGAAAAAGAACTACTACTTTGTTGGATAATTCCCTGTGCCAACATGTCACACACTTGTTTTTTCTATCTCATTTTTCTAAAAATGAGGATATCTATAAGGCTTAACATTGATAGGAGAAGTACCTAATGTTAAATGTATTCGGATTAGATTTGTCTAATGGGCAACAATGATGAAGGTACCTTGAACACTTGAGCAAATCTACCCAACACTTGCTTCAAAAAAATGTTGTTGGCAATAGGCTCAAGCTCGGATGTGTTAGAACTAGCCTCCTGAGCCACTAGGTGAAAACAATAAGCGACATTTGTCTTAAGTAATCTCCATAGTTGGTTGTAAGAAATAAGAGCCACAATAGCATTTCATCTCTGTTCAATTTAATTTCACTACCATTACACATGAATTGCATCCTCAAAGTACTATAATATATGGTAATAGGCCCTAAGTTTTGTAGCCACTATAGACACCTCCTTTTAACCATTTTATTTTAGTAGTTTTATTGAGCCAAAAATATAAAATATATAAAAAATTATAAAAATTAATAATATAGAAAATAAAAAAAAATAAAGTATTAACTTGTATCGAGTCAAATCGTTTAAGGTCGAATCGAATAATGGTATGTATTCAATTTAATGAATTCTAAGTCATTAAAAAGATCATGCTTCATGAAATATATTTTAGTCCAGTCCGATATAAAGTGGATTTTTTTATCTAATTTATATTAAGCTAAACTAAACTTAGAATTTATTAAATAAGTTATTGGGCTAAATCAAGTTGGACTGAGTTAGGCTCGAAAAATAAAAAGCCTAAATTAAAATAGGGTTTTTAAAAACTGGATCGAATCTTCCAAGAATCTAAATCATATCTTCCATATTTGAGTTTATTATCGTATCCTTTGATATGAAAGATTTAATTGTGAGTATTATAAATAAGAATTCAACAATGGACTTAAGGACGTTTTTTTTTTTATATCCCTAACCCATACCGTCACTCACTCACATGATAGCCCCACCACATCCCCGCTTATGACTGCCCCTATACCCTCGCCTGACACGATAACACACATAAGCACATGATACCCACTGCACTGATACATTACCCGCAAGACAGAATATAATCACATACATTTACTACCTCTACACCTTGATCACACCATCCCTTGCACATTCACTCCACTATCTCACTCATTTACTCACTGAAATTAGCTCTCACTCACTACATGCCCACACTAAACACCATATTGAATACGTTACGTACACTGATAGATACACTGACTACACTCACGTAGACTAAACACACTCACTCACCAAACTTACATATAAAACACACACACTCAGTCACTGAATTCATTGCTAAACACACATACTCACTCATCAAACTTACTGCTGAACATACACACTAACATTCACATACAGATCACGCATATGCGCTCACACATTGGTCATTTGGTCATTTGGTCATTGATCATACGTACACGATCACACAAACATGACGCACAGCTTGATCACACACACACTACTGCCGCTCACGATGTCGTACATGCACTCGATTAGTTTACGACACGAATACACCAATTACACTCAATTTGGTCGCTTAGGTAATAAAAATTATTTATTTTTTTATTATTTAATTAATTATTTTACTAGTTTTTTTTCTTTAGTGTAGGTTTTTTCTTTTTTTGTCGTATTGTTTTGCTATATTTTTTAGATAATTGTTAGTTTTTATGATAATTTAGTTAAATTGTATTTTTAGTTGAAAATTGCATTTTTTTTTAAATCACATATCTTTTCTTTGAGATCCGTATCTTTGAAGAAGATATGTATCTCAGTATATCTTGCATGTAGGATTTAGAACAGATATTTTTGACACGTAGATTTTCTTTTTAAAAAAATAATAAAAAAAATCTTAACTAGAATTTTAAAATATGATTTAGTTAGTTAAGTTTTTTTTAAAGTAGATTTGTGAAATTATATTTTTTTAGGGTTTTTCTTTAAAAAATAATAAATGGTTAAATAAATGTAAATCTAGCTCAATTTTCAAAAGTAAAAAGAATCTACCTACTAAATATTTTCTAAAAGAACTATATTGTTTTGTTCCCAACTAGCGAGTATGTAAGCACCTTTAGGGCAATCGTATAAAAGATAAAATAAAAAAAAATTCCTTTTTCTTGAAAATACATAATAAAAATAATAAAAAATCCATTTTAGTATTTTTAGAAAAAATTTATAAATAAAACCCATTAATTTTTTTATTTTTTCATGGTAATTTAGTCTTAATAGGTTAGGCTCCAAATTTACTTTTTCTAGTTAATTTTCTAAAATTATTTTTTTAAGAAAATCTATGGATTAGTAGCCAAATTAAGGTTTTATCACCTGAAAACCCTAATTTCATTTTTTACTAAGTTAACTAGTTAGTGACTTCAATTTTTTAAAATATTTTTTCAAAACAATTTTTTAAAGAAAAAATCTTTCCTTAGTTTAATGTTGAATAATTTATATTAAGCAGGCTAGACTTAATATAAGTTGAACTGAGGAAAACGAAATAAGGTTTGATAAAATTGGCAACTCCATTGGAAACGCTAGTGGGCTAGCCATGTAAAACTAAAAATTAGTTAATGGGCTTTCATTTTTCTTATTTCTTTTATGTTTATATTGTAATATAGTCATACTAACTGATTTTTAGTAATGCAGACCTTAAGAAAAAAAAACCGACCTAATGGGCTTGTATTAGGGATTTAGGGGGTTTTATTTTAATAACCATTTGCATGGTTAGATATGGGCCATCTTAGGAACATAGGATCGGCCTCCATTGTGTAACCCTTAAGTCACTAGGGTCTTTTCCCTCACCTAGTGGTGATAAGCAAGCCCACCCAGGCTTCAATGCAACCCACTGGATTTTTCTCCAAAAATCCTTAAAGTTATCGAGCTTAAGACCTGTAGACTTCACCCTCTTGCATCATTCTTTTTGAAAAAGAGGTAGTTATTATTAAATTATAAAAAAAGCCTGATCAACCTATAGTCGATTCGTCGTTCTTTTTCAAAAGAGGGGAAATTAATAAATCAATATTCACAAGCTTCATTTCTTTTTAAATCTTATTTTGAATATACTTATATATAAGAGTATTTTCCGACCGTGAGTTCATAATAATTCCTATAATTTATTAATTATCGGCCCTTATTACATCACATGTGTGTGTAACATACTACATTTTTATTATTTGATTTTATTTTTGCTAATGTTTGTTTCTATTTAATCATTGTTATTTTATGTATCATATGCGTTTTGTTTCTATATTGTCCCTTAGTGAGTAAAAAGTTGCGTAATTTAAAAAAAAAATTTGAAAATTTTTTGAAGAAGCTGTAAAATTATTAATATCATATGTAGCCTTTTTAAATTTATTAGTTTCATTGTAAATAATTGCATCATTTCATGTTTTATGTAATTTAGATATGAAAAGTTAAGGTAATCTTAATCCTAAGCCCATCCATGAGGTCCAATTGGATAAGTACCCTTTCTCCGAGGTTATATTGAAAGATTGGTTGAATCAGCTTCCACCTACTAAGTAAGGTCACATTCGCAAGAAGATTAAGCTATTCATATCCCTCATGCAGGTCCAACTGTATGAGCCTCTAATTTAAGCCCTTGTCCATTACTGGGATCTAAAATTTGTAGCTTTCAAGTTCAACCTACATGTATTGATGCCCACTTTAGAAGAATACTCGCAATTACTTAGTACTCCACCTCTCGAAGCAGGCATAACCATCCCAAATCTCAAAGTCCAGCTTAAGAAAGCCTTCATGACTTTGTTGGGAGTCAAAAAGGAAACCTTAGCACCATTCTTATCTTCAAAAGGCAAGAAATGTCTCAATATCTTAAGGCTTGTAGAATGGTTTTCAAGCCCAAATGCTTATTTGAAACATCATCAGATCTTCTGTGGAGGATATGAATTATAGGCCGAGAAGATGGTAAATGCTTTTATCATAACAGTATTCAAGATTGTGCTATTTCTTACTTGATACTATCAAGTTCATTATAAGGTAGTCGAGTTAGTAACCCAATTCTTAGCTACTAAATCTTATATATCTATGTTATTGGCAAAGCAAATCAAGACACTCACCCATTTAAGGAAGTAGGGGCATAGGTACTTCACAGCTAACCCTACAATTCTTATTGTATGGTTTCTCAGTTACATATAAGGGTATGGAGGGAACCCTTTTAGAGCATCCTTGACTAAAAACATAAATCTGATAGACAACTTTGCTCATTACCTTAAGGTATCAGAAGAAGCTTAGTTTAAAGGATGGGTATCAGTTATAAGTAAGATGCAGCTAGTGGATTTTATGTGAGCAGTTAGGTAGAGCAGCTGCATTCGAGCCATCATAAGGTGCATTGATTCCTTAAACAATGTCACTGGAGCAATAGTGCAGGGGTTCCTCTCATCAACATTATGGGTTATAAGGGTATTTCCTAGCTTATGTCACTGGATAGCTAGGTCCCTTGCAAGAGATAGCATGCAAAGATTCCTTAGACGATGTCACATTGAGTTATCAAGATCCCTGTTTACCTATTGCTACTTTGATTCAATGACTAGCAAAACTTATGAAGCTATGAGAATAAAGGGAAGTCAAGAAGGTAGTCAACATGGAAACTTTAAGGGGCAAAGTTGAAGAATACTGGGCTACTAAGCAGTTTATCTATCATTGGTTGGAGAAGACTGGAAAGATACAATATAAGGCTCCAGACGTATTCGGACATGAACTAAAGCTAGAATACCTTTTACTTATCGACTAAGCCTACCAAGACACTATATGAGCCAAAGTTGAAGCCCAGTTTCAAGAATGCAAAAGAATCATTGAAGAATTAAAAATGGAGGATGGTAGATTGCCAGAAGAAAATCAATTCTTGAGGAGTAAGATTCAAGAAAGAGATGTTACAGTCTGAAGGCTTATGAGAGAAGTTGATGAAGTCCATCCTAGCTAGATTCATCGACTCTTATAGATATAGGATTTGAGTTTTTTTTAGAAAGATTAGTTAGGAGTTTTCTTTACTTTTAGTCTGTTGTATAGGTTGGATTTTATGATTATTAATAAATTTGCAACTTCATAAAAACCTTTATTGGTTGCATAGTCTTTTGCTCTCTTTTTTTTTTTTATTTCTTCATAGTTTCTTTTAAAATGAAAAATGAACAAAAAAACAAAAGAAAAAAAAGAAGCAAAAAAAAAAGTAAAAAACAACAAAAATTTTAGTTCACAAAAATGTCTAAAACTCAGGGTTTCGTAAGATTTTAAAGATAGCACCCAAGCAAGCAAGCAAACTCAGTTAGAAGCTTGATATTCACTCATTCTAAAGCAAGAATGTCAACTCAGAATATTGGAAATATCTGTCAAACCAAGTCTGACCCGAGAGTTGTAACCCTAGAAGAAAACATCAACAAGATGGCCGAACAAATCTAAGCTCTTACTCGAGCTATTAGAATTCTAAATTATAGACAAGGATCTCGAGTCAACTTGAATCGTAATGCAGAAGCAACCCTCCCTTTGAACTGGAAAATGCAGAATCAATCCCCAATGCTAAGACATGGAGGAAGGAGATTGAGGAAAAACACTGAGAGATGGAAAGGAAGTTTATGTCGAAGTTGACCGAGAAGATAAAAACCTTAGAGATGGTTAACGGGCTTGAGCAGATGGGAATGATCAATTTGTTGACACATGAAGATGATGATTTCTCGGAAAAGTTTAAAATTCCGAAATTCAAGAAATATGATGGGACTAGTTACCTGAAGCTCCACACTAGGTTGTACATAAAAAAGATGGGAAAATATATGAAGTATGACAAGGTGATGGTCCAAACCTTAACTGGACTTGAACAAGATTGATGCATAGGATAAGTTAACCCAGGCTTTCTATAACCAGTATTAGTTCAACATCGAAGTGGCCCCATCCATATGGGATCTGAATAATCTGCGAAAGAAGGCCAATGAAAGCTTTAAGGAGTATGCTCAGAGATGGAGGGGCATGATAGCTAAGGCGACTCCACCCTTAATAGAAAACGATCTAACTTTTTCCTTTATCAATACTCTCGGAAGCCCATACTACCAACATTTAGTAGGTCATCCTGCTTCTAACTTTGCAAAGTTATAGCCTCAGCATATCGAATTGTGAAAGCTCACACTACTAGAAGGCTTCCTAATCCTAAAGCATTTGAGAAGAAGATGCCTCTCGTGAGATTTTCCAATAAGGCTAAAGAAGCTACTATAAGCGTTATCAATATCGGTAACTGATAACTCTTATTTTAAACATATTTCACATGGTAATTTTATAGTATTCCCCTTACATCTTTGGTTTTATTTAAAGAAATTGATACTTAATTGAGTCAAATTTTGATTTCAAGATTTGAATGCGTTCTTGGATTGAAAACGAAGAAAAGGAATTAAGTTTCACTCAATTTGAAGTCTAAATGAATGAGTTATGAAGCTTTGAAGTTACACAATCTGGAACACAACTGTGTCCCCAGGCTGTGTCCATCTAGGAAAATTTGCCAAGGTCAGAAAGTTACACAACTTGGGGACACGACTGTGTCCCAAGCCGTGTCTGGTGACGAAAACGGAAACCTTACAATACATTATAAAAAGACATACTAGGGTTTCGTACACAACATTGGACACTCAAGAAGTGAAGAGACTTGAGGAGAATGAGAGGAAAAAGGTGAAAGCAACACCCAACTTCAAGATTGAAGAGATTCATCAACAAAAGGGGTTTTTCATGTTTTATTTATTGGTTTTGTTGGAATTCATTTTTAGTTTCATTATGATATCTTAAGGTTCGTGTATTTAGGATTATGGAACCTAGGGTTTCATGTTACTATTAGATTGATTTATAATTTTCAATTAAGTTTCTATCTTTTCTTGATTCAATTATGTTATTTAATTGATAATTGATATTTCTAGAGTATCAATCTATGGTATTATGCATGACGATTGAGAAATCACATGTGTAATGAGATCTTGACATAATTGGAGAGAATTACATGTGTACTTAGAGATAAGATACATGTTTCTTCCGGAAAGTTGTTTGTTTGTGTGGGAATTCATGATACATTAATGCGATTTTGAATTATATTACTAAGTGAAGAGATTCTGATAAATAATTTAGGATTAGGGTTAATATGCTTGAGAAAGGTATTAACTTTAATTGTGAATCCCTCCGATCAAGAATAATAGAGATTGAATTGGATACATTTTAAGCGGTCACATATTAAACACTAGGGGAAATAATTCCTAAATACGTCGTTTACATTCTTGAAGTCATTCTTAATTCTATCCCTTTCTAAATTGCTTAATCAAGTCTCGTAATTAGGTTAGTTTGTTAATTTTAGCATTTTTAATTAATTTAACTCATCACAATTTTCCGGTTAGATAATAGAGCTAAGGTTAATATTAGTACTCAAAGTCTCTAAGGGATCAACTCGGACTTACATCCGCTATATTAAAACTGATAGGTGCACTTGCTTGATATCAGTAACCTTTCGATAGCCATGTTAAGAGGATCTAATACCTCACCAAATCTAAGTCAAAATAACCGCCCACAAAGGAGACAATTTACTCATATTCCCATTCCTTTAAGCTAAGTTCTTGTACAACTAAGGAAGAAGAATCTCTTGACATTTGAAATACCGAAGGAGGGACAAAGATCGAGAGACTACAACTCAGAGCTCCGTTATGACTATCATTTGGGGCAAGTAGGGCATTCTACAAACCAGTGCTGGAGACATAGACATAGGATCCAAGATCTTATTGATGTGAAGTTGGTGCAATTGGACTTCATTCAAACTCCTACTCCCAATGTGGGTAACAATCCTTTACCATATCATAAACACTTAATCAACATGATCATCGCTGAAGTGTTTGAACCAAAAATTGATCTAGATAGTCTCCTCATCACTATTGAAGAGATAGCTTGGAATCTGAAGTAGGCTTGATACTTACAGAATATGAATCTCAGAGATAGAGCTCGGATTAGACCAGCAATATATTAATTGCTGAAGGATGGGAAGATAAAGACAATTGACATTATGGCTATGATGGTTCCAAAACAACAAAAGAGATGTACTCAAAAGGAGCACAAAGAAAGGTATGAAGCAGGAGATTCAATGGTTGATACCTTAGGAGAGTTGTCAAGAAAGTTTAAGTATTTGGTTGATTACACTGGTTCACCCGCCATATATGCTGATGAACCATTCATTGGATGGGGTTATGAATTTGAGGAAGAAGATAAGCTTATTGCAAAAGCTAAGAAGACAACTAAGATGGTTGGAATGATTCGAGGCGAGCCTAAACTTTTGGTTTTTAAGTACTATGGGAAGAATGAGAAGGTTAAGGAACTAGGTAAGCCTAAGAAAAGAGCTTTTAATGTCCCAATAACCCTAGAAAATTACAAAGCAGCCAATCTAGATTACCAAACGATGAATTAGACAACTAGGTCCTTATCACCTATAGTCGGTGGGCTTACGCACTTGGGATAAGTCTATGACCAAAATGAAGAGGCCAGGAGGAAGACTACTGTAGAAGAGGCTTCTCAAAAGATCTTTGAAGATACAAATGAGAAATATCATAATGTTGCAAAGAAGATAGTGAAAGCTAATGAGTATAAGATTATGAATCGGCTAGCCAAAGTACTTACCCAAATCGCCCTAATGGGCTTACTTTTATCATCAAATACTTACTAAGAAGCTTTAGTCAAAATTTTGAAAGATGTCAAAGTACCTGAAAGGATTTCTACTAAAAAGCTAAGATTGGTGGTTAATTTGATTTTTGTGATGGATCAGATGTCATTCTCATCAGATGAGCTAAACAAAGAAGGAGACCGGCATACAAAGCCCCTTTTCATAGTGGTCAAGTGTGCAAGGAAAATGATTGCTTGGGTATTAATAGATAATGGGTCTTCATTGAATGTATGTTAGCTAGAAACACTAAATTTTCTTGGAGTAGATTCAGCTGAGATAAAGCTTAGTTCGATTTTAATAAGGGCTTTCGATGGATCAAAGAGGGAGATATTTGGAGAAATTGGGCTTCAAGTCAAGATCAGTCTACAAATGTTCACTATTCCATTTTAAGTCCTAGATATACCTCGAACTTTCAATCTTTTATTAGGAAGGTCATAGATTCACTTAATAAGGTCTACATCAGAAGGTGAAATTCATAGTTGATGGGCAGCTGGTCACTATTCTTAGAGAGCAAGATTACGAGATTAACAAAGAGATAGCTATTCCATATATCGAGAGTGAAGAATTGGAGGAACTAGGATTACGGATTTTTTATGAGGCCAGCACGATTGAAGTGTCAAGACAGGGGGCACATGGTCGCTTGAAACAACCTAAGCAACAGATTGGAACATTTGGGCTCGAATATGAGCCTACTAAAGAGGAGATTCAAGAAATGAACACCAAAACTAGAGGCAAGAGAGGAGATCAGCTGTACCATGCTTATATAGATTTTTTAGTTATCCGTCAGACATTCCTAATACCAGCTTGTGTTCAAGAACTCGAAGTAGCCAATTTATCCAAGGCTTTAGCTTAGCAATGCAACATCAATCCAAATGAGAAGAAAGATATTGGCATCCCAATTTCCTTATGCAACTGGTTTTCCATTTCTATTAATAGGTCTCTTTAAAAAAGCAATATTAAATCAATTAGGAGCATTCGATTCAATAATTAGTCCAATTAGTTATACCTTTTCTTTTAGACAATTTGAATTCATTCAATAAAATTAATTCCTTTCTTTCTATCAATTCCTCTCTATTATTTATTCGTTATCCTTTTGCCTTTTCCTTTACTCTTCAGATCCAATAAAAATGATTAACATAATGGATATCTCGCGCATATAAATGATGAAAGTACCAATATCACCTTTGGTCTTGCTTAGTTAGACGTTAGAGATGATATTGAGACTCCAAGTGAAATATAAAAGAGTTAGCGTCAATTTGAACAGGGGAAAGTGATTATTGATGAACTGATAGTTGTGATTAACTTGGGGATAGAAGAGAATCCACTAAACTTAAAAATTGGGTGTAATATGTCAGATAATCAAAAATAGTACTTGTTATGTTTGTTATCGAAATACCTAGACATATTCGCTTGGTCATATGAAGACATGTTCGGTTTAGATTTGTCCATCATAGTTTATAAGTTGCCAACAAGAGAAGATATTAAACATAAAAGGCAAAAACTTAGGTGATTTAGTCCAAATATACTCCTTAAAATAAAAAAAGAAGTGAAGAAATTACTAGAAGTCAGGTTCATAAAAGTGTTGGATTACCCCGAATGGGTAGCTAATGTGGTGCCAATGTTGAAGAAAAATGGGAAAATTAAGGTATGTGTGGACTTCCGTGATTTAAACCAGGTGACACCTAAGGATAACTTCCCTTTACTACACATTGAAGTATTAGTGAACAATACGGCCAGAAATCATCTTTTCTCATTTATGGATGGTTTCTCAGGACATAATCAAATCAAGATAACAGAAGAAGATAAAATCAAAACCACCTTCGTTACTACTTAGAGAATGTTTTGTTATGACGTAATGCCTTTTGGGTTAAAGAACATTGGGGTAACTTATCAACGTACTATGGTAGCTCTGTTTTATGACATGATGCATCAGGAAATTAAAGTTTGTGTAGACAATATGATTGCCAAATCTAAGAAGGATGAGAATCATGTTAATGTTTTGCATAAACTATTTGAGTGGTTAAGAAAGTTTCAACTGAAGTTAAATCCAATAAAGTGCACCTTTGGAGTAACCTCGAGTAAATTGTTAGGTTTTGTAGTCAGCAAAAGAGGAATTGAAGTACATCCAGACAAAGTTAAGGCAATCGTCAACATGCTTACACTAAAGACTGTAAAAGAAGTTCAAAGACTGTTAGGGAGGTTGAATTACATTGCTTGGTTTGTATCACAACTAACTGCTAAATGCAATCCATTATTCAAACTCTTAAGGAAGAATGTAGCAATAGAATGGGATGAAGAGTGTGAGTAAGGATTTGCTAAAATCAAAGAGTACCTCATGAATCCTCCGATATTGGTCACTCCTATACCGGGACGGCCATTGATTCTCTACTTGACGATCCTTCCTAAATCGATGGGATGTATGTTAGGGTAGAAAGATGAAATGGCCAAAAAAGAGCATCCTATATATTACTTAAGCAAGAAGTTCACAGAAGGTAAACAAAAAAACTCAGAGGTGAAAAGAATGTGTTATGCCTTAGTATGGGTGATACACATGCTTAGGTAGTATACTTTCTATTACTCAGTGAAGTTGTTGACAAAACATGACCCGTTGAGGTATTTAGCAAAAAGGTTGGCATTGATTAAGAGAATGTCGAAGTGGCAAATGTTGCTCTTTGAGTTTGATATCAAGTACGTAAGTCAAAGTTCAGTCAAAGGGCAAGCGGTGGTTGATTAATTGGCAAAATACCTATAAGAAGATGAAGATGATGGTTCGGAAGCTCAGTTTCCTAATGAAAATGTGATGGTGGTGAAAGAATTGAGTGGTGAGAAATCGAGATGGAGAATATATTTTAGAGCAGCCAATGTGTTTGGATGTAGGATAAGAGCAGTACTAGTATTACCTAAAGGTAATCATTTCCTTATGGCAATGAGGTTAGCATTTCCATATACAAACAAATAGTAGAATATGAAGGCTGCATTTTGGGGCTCAAAACGGCACTAGACATTAGAATACAAAGGCTTAAAGTGTATGGAGATTCTTCTCTTATAATTCTCCAAATCCTAGGAGAATGTAAGATGAAAGATGAGAAGTTGATACCTTATCATAAGCATTTAAGCAAGCTGATTGAAATATTCCAAGAAATTTCATTTACTTAAATTCTAAGAATCCAAAATCAATTTACTGATGCATTTGCCATGTTAGCAACAGTGGTGAAAGTCATAGAAGGGATAGAAATTTAACCCCTAAAGATTGAGGTAGAGGAAAGGTTGGCTTTTTGTTTAGCCATTGAAGAGAAGGAACAAAAAAAGCTCTAGTATTATAATATCAAAAAGTTACTTCAAATGAGTGAGTTTCCTAATGAAGCTGATAGAAAAGATAGAAAAGCTTTAAGGAGATTGTCTACTTATTTCCCATTAAGTGGATCTACGCTGTATAAAAGATCACCTGATACAACATTACTAAGGTGTGTGGATGAAGAAGAAGCTAAGAAATTAATGAAAGAAGTGCATGGAGTCTGTAGCCCTCATATGAATGGATACATGTTAGCTAGGAAAATCATAAGGATGGGACATTTTTGGATGATGATGGAATCAACTTGTATCAAGCATGTAAGGCATTGTCACCTGTGTCAGGTATATGCTAATAAAATCAATTCTCCTCCCTAAGAATTACATGTATTGTCAACTCTTTGGCCCTTCTCAATGTAGAGGATAGATATGATCAGTCCAATTTTGCCAATAGCTTCAAATGGGCATAGATTCATTCTAGTCGCGATCGATTATTTTACCAAATGGGTGAAAGTAGCATCATATGCTATGGTAACCAAAGGGTTAGTTGTCAAACTTCTAAAAAGAGACATCATTGCAAGATACAGTGCACTCGAGTCTATTATTACAGACAGTGGGTCAAATTTGAACAACAAGTTGATGGTTGAAGTATGCAACCAATTCAAGATCAATCACAAAAACTCAACTCCATATCGACCTTAGATGAATGGGGTAGCTAAAGCCGCTAATAAAAATATCAAGAGAATCGTTGAGAAGATGGCGATCACTTATAGAGACTGGCATGAGATGCTTCCCTTTACTCTCATGGCTTATAGGACCTCAATTAGAACCTCTATAAGTGCAACACCTTATTCATTGGTCTATGGAACTAAAGCGATACTATTGGTGGAAGTAGAAATACCATCGTTCTAAGTGCTGGTAGAAATTCAACTCAATGAAGTAGAGTGGGTAAAGAAGCAAATGGAGCATTTGAACCTCTTACATGAAAGGAGGCTTACAGCAATATGTCATGGTCAATGTTACCAACAGCAAATGGTCTGGGCCTTTAACAAGAAAGTACACCCAAGGTACTTCAAGGAAGGAGATTTGGTGTTGAAGAAAGTATTACTGAATGCAAAAGACCCTAGGAGTAAGTTTACTCCGAATTATGAAGGCCCTTATGTGGTAAAAAGGGTATTATCCAAAGGTGCATTAGTGTTGATAGAAATGGATGGCTCAAAATTGAGGGGACCTGTAAATTCAAATACAGTCAAGTTGTATTATCCATAAAAACTGAGTTCAATAAAGATTCCAATTTTTCTTGAGAATTTTTTGTGGTTAATCTTTCATTATTTACAAGTAAAGTGGATGTCCATGAATATTCTCGAATTTGGATGGTCATCAACAGATAAACACTTCACCAATAAATCCTTATATGCCATGTTTCTCAACCTCATACACTTAAATACCAAACACTTTCCAATGAATTTGAGTCACCAAAAAAATTGAAATCAAATGTTCTTAGTGATTTAATCTTGTTTCTTTCAAAAAGAGACTTATTTTTTAGGAATCATAATGAGGTGAAAATTGAGACCTTGTGATGACAAATACAGAATCAAGCCATGAGCATGGTATGGCTATAAGACTCATCAACAAAAGGTTTCAATCATGAAGAATATATTATTCCAAAAAAAAAAAGAAAAAAAGAGAAGCAAGCACAATCTTGGGGAAATACTTTGGTGATATTCTACTATTTGAATGAGTGAATATCGAGAGTCAATGAAAGGTATGCCAATTGGTTGCTATCTACGAAGTTCTCTATTCTTAGGTAAGATGATCCTAAAAGTCCCTCAAAGAGATATTTAGGAGAATTAAGAAGTATTTTTTGAAATCTTGAAGAGATCTATTTTATTCAAATCATCCACCAAACCAAAACAAATTAATTGACCCCTAGTAGTTTTTGCCCAATCCTTCTAAGATGAGTGGCCTAAATCTTTTGCCCGATTCTTCCAAGATAGGTAACCCTAAATCTTTAACCCTATCCTTCTAAGATAGGTACCCTTAATCCTTTTGCCTTATTCTTCCAAGATAGGTACCCTTAATCTTTTTGCTCTATCCTTCCAAGTTAAGCACCTTAATTCTTAACCCTATCCTTCCAAAATAGGCACCCTTCATCTTTTAGCCCTATCCTTCTAAGATAAGCACCTTAATTCTTAACCTTATCCTTCCAAAATAGGCACCCTTCATCCTTTAGCCCTATCATTTCAAGATAAGCATCCTAAATCTTTAAGCCGTACGCTTCCAAGATAGGCATCCTTAAGTCATGTCCTTTCAAGATAAGCCCCCTAACCTTTTGCCCTATTTTTTTCAAACATGCTCCTTTTCACCCCATCCTTTTAAGATGGGTTTCCTATTCCTTTGTCTCGCCTTTTAATTTCCTTTGCCCCGCCCTTTTCAAGATGGGATGTTATCCTTTACGTTAACTTTTCAAGTCAATATCTTAGCTAACCATTCAGTAATCCTCAGTTTATTAGTTCAAAGTAAGGTTTGACAAAAATGGCTATCTCTTTTATCTTTATAGCAAAATTCTAATCTAACTTCACTATAAAGAGAGATAGTTGTAAACACCTCCTTTTTGCTATTTTATTTTAGTAGTTTTATTAAGTAAAAAATATATAAAATAATAATAATAATAAATATAAAAAATTAAAAAAGATAATAAAAAATAAAAATAAAGTATCAAGTCGTATCGAGTTGAGTCAAAACGTATCAAGTCTAACCGTATCGAGTCCTGTCATATCAAGTCAAGTTGTTTAGGGTCGAATCGGATAGTGGCGTGCATTTAATTTAATAAATTCTAAGTTGTTAAAATGATTGGGCTTAATGAAATATATTTTAGTCCAATTCAATATAAAGTGGATTTTTTTGTCTAATTTATATTGGGCTTAAGATTTATTAAATAAGTTATTGGACTAAATCAAGTTTGACTAAGTTAGGCTCGAAAAATTGAAAGCCCAAATTAAAATAGGGTTTCTAGAAACTAGGTCAAATCTTCAAAGAATCTAAATCATATTTTCCGTATATGAGTTTATTATCGTATCTTTTTATACGAAAGATTTAATCGTAGGTATTATAAATAGGAATTCGGCGATGGACTTGAGGACCTTTTTTTTTTTTAAATCCCTAACCCATGCTGTCACTCACTTATACAATAGCCTTCACACCGTCACTTACTCACACAACAACCTTACGCACGTCCTTCACTCATAACAACCCCTATACCCTCGCCTGATACGATAACACATACAAGCACATGACACCTACTATACTGATACATTGCCTACAAGACAGAACACAATTACACATGTTCACTACCTCTACACCCTAATCACACTGTCCCTCGCACGTTTACCCCATTGTCTCACTAATTCACTTACCGAAATCAGCTCTCACTTACTGCACGCCTATACTGAATACGTCACGCATGCTAACACACACACTAACTGCACTCAGGTACATTGAACATACTCACACATCGAACTCATACACAAAACACACACACTCACTCACCGAATTTACTGCTAAACACATACTCACTCATCGAACTCATTGTTGAACACATACTCACTCATTGAACTCACTGCTAAACACACACATTGACACTCACGCACAGATCACACGCATATGCTCACACATTGGTCACTCACTCATTGATCACATGCACATGATCACACAAGCATGATGTACAACTTAATCACACATACGTTGCTGCCACTCATGACATCATACACACGCCTATTTAGTTCATGACACGAACATGCTAATCACATGCAATTCGATCTGTTTTGGTAATAAAGATTATTTTTTTTATTTAATTATTTATTTTTTTATTAGTTAATTCATTATTATACTAGTTTGTTTGTTATCTTTAGTGCAGGTTTTTATTTTTTTTATCATATTGTTTTACTATATTTTTTAGATAATTGTTAGTTTTTTTTATAATTTAGTTTAATTACATTTTTTAGCTGAAAGTTCATTGTTTTGAAAAATCATGTATTTTTTCTTTGATATCCATATCTTCAGACAAGATATATATCTCAGCATTCTTGTATGTAGGATCTAGAAAAAATATATTTGACACATAAATTTTTTTTAAATAATAAAAAAAATCTTGACCTGAATTTTAAAATAAGATTTAGTTACTTAGGTTTTTTAAAGTAGATTTGTGAAATTAGATTTTTTTAGGGTTTTTCTTAGAAAAATAATAAATAGTTAAATAAACATAAATCTAGTTTGATTTTCAAAAGTAAAAAAAATATACCTAGTAAATATTTTCTAAAAGGACTACATTTGTTTGATTCTAACTAGTGCGTACGTAAGTACCTTTAGGGCAACCATATGAAAAATTAAAAAAAAAAAAAAGATTTTTTTCCTTTTTCTTGAAAATTCGTAATAAAAATAATAATAAATTTAATTTAGTTATCTTTTGTATATTTGTATATATTTTAGTATTTTTAGAAAAAATATAAAAATAAAGCCCATTAATTTTTTTGTTTTTATATGATAACCTAATCTTAATAGGTTAACCTCCGAACTTAGTTTTTCTAGTTAATTTTCTAAAATTATTTTTTTAAAGAAAATCAGCGGATTAATGGCCAAATTAGGGTTTTCTCATCCAAAATCCCTAATTTTATTTTTCACTAGTTTAACTGGTTGGCGACTCCAATTTTTTAAAATATTTTTTCAAAAAAATTTTTTAAAGAAAAAGTGTTTCGTTAATTTAATGTCAAATAATTTATATTAAGCAGGTTAGTCTTAATATAAGTTGAATTAAGAAAAACAAAATAGGGCTCAACAACCGCTATACTCTAAGCACCATTTTCTGCCCCTTGTATTAGTAAAACGTAAAATGTATCTTCAAATTGAATTCCTTGAATCTCAAAGGAGAAATTCTCACATTTACTCTCATAAAGAAATCTTAAACCATTTCCAATCATCACATGGAATTTAGTAAGAAGCATAGTAAGTCTTAAATGTTGCATAAGTTTTTGTTGGACAAAATTGTGTATGCTCCCTGTAATTACTAAAATAAAAACTGGATTGTGATCAATCTGACCTTGAAACTTTAATGTTTTTGGGATAGCAATTCTTGACATGGCATGAAAACCGATCATGCCAATATCAACAATATCCTCTACTACATATTGTATCTTAGGTATGCATTCTTCTTCTTGCTCTTCAGCCTGTACATCCTCATCAATCATCAATAATAAAAATTGTTTCTTACATTTGTGGCCTTTATGGAACTTCTCATCAGAATTGTAATAGAGCGCCTTTTCCCTTCTTACTTGCATTTCTACTAAAGTCATCTTTTTAATTGGCAAAGTCTTAGATGCTGGTATTGTTGCACTTGTAGGAGTATTGTTTGATGAAAAATTTATTCCCTTGAATTTGAGAAGAAAATTGCAAAGGAGGATACTTGTCTTATGATGTATTCAAATTTTTGTTCACCACCACGTCTAGCATCTTCAATTCATACATTTTGGCTTACTATACTACATCCATCAAAGATTTAGGTCTTACTACTTGAACATTATATTTAATGGACTTCTTAAGTCCTGAAATGAAACATTTCATGAGAAAAGATTTTGGGATGCCCATTACTCTATTATATGTGCCTCAAACTCATCTTAATAAACTACAACAGTCCCTTTTTGAATTAATTTTGTTAAATGACCCTCAACATCTTCATATTATGAAGGACCAAATCTAATTTCAAGATCTCTAATGAAATTAGTCCATGAAGAAAATTGGTTTTTCTTAAACATCCATTGATACCGTTGAAAGGCTTCATCTTCTAGTGTAAACAACGCAATTATAACTCTCTAATTTTCGGGTGTCTTATGAAAATCAAAGAATTGTTATACTTTAAAGATCCATCCCAATAGATAAGAACCATTAAATTTAGGAATCTCAAGTTTGATGCCTTGGAGGAGCAAATCCTTAGAGGCACCCACTGCTGAAAATGATGAATTCGTGTTATGATCAGTAATATTTAATGAATTTCCATGTTAAGGATTCTGGTTCCCTGTTAACTTCTCTCTTAGCTACTCCATATTTCCCAATCTTATTGACAAGTTTTGCAACTCAAAATGCAAATTGGCTATCTTATCATCCATAGATTGTTTCAATTCCTTTTGTTGTTGTTGCATATTAACAAACATGCTCTTAATTGTTTCCATATTTGTTTAAGATTGTATACTTGACACCATGGACAAGAGCACCAAAATGTTAAGGCCCAACCCACTCACACTTCTCTCTTAACGAAACCTTACTCGCTTTCTACACATTGTGATCACTCAAAGGTAAAAATATATTCTCTCTCTTTCTTTTCTCTCTTCTCTCACATTCTTGTGTACAATTAAGGTTTTGGCTATTATCTACCAACTTCTTGATTTCTTGTGATTCTGCGTAAGGTAATGCTTGAGTGACTACTTCAAGTGAGTTAAGACTCCTAGCTTTTGCTACAATTATTAGGGATGATTCCTTCCCTAGTTTGTATGCTTACAATTTCTGTAGTTACATATCCATTGCTGTTGTTACTAGATCTTGTTAGATCCGTTATTTTTGTTACATCCTCTATCAGTTGTTTACAATCTATTTATACAATCACTATTGTCACATCTCGGCATAGCATAGGATATACCATCACATAGGAATACATGTTTATATCAGCAAAAGTTCTATTTATAACAAAAGAATACTACAAGGAAGTTTAGCTTTATACTGGTTTTTATAAAAGAGTACGTCATTCCAAACATAACTATGTCTAAAACACAATACTTTTTTTTTGTTTGTTTCTTTTATTACATATGTAAAGATCCTTCTTGGAACTAAGATCAGAACACAGCAAGGCTTCTTTAAAAGTAGCTAACTCTATCCTATGAGCTCTCAAAGGTCTTTTCCTTAACTAATGGTGATGCCCAATCAGTTCTCTTCATAACTTGAGGATACATAAGAACAAGCATGACACATTTACAAATATCATTATCATAAGATATTCAATTTCATATTCTTTCATATTCAGAGTTACCAAAACAAACTGTTTATATAGAGATTACGTACATGCTCATGTATTTAACATGTATCGGTACTGATATCTTATACTCGTCAAATTTACTCATCTAATTAGTTGACATACCTGGGCATCTGAATCTAAGGTCTACGAACCTAAAGGCAATAAGGAGCTACTTGGGAGTAAGACCTCCAAAACTCATTTAAACCTAAAGTCAACAAAGAGCTGCCTAAGAGTAGGACCCCCCAAACTTAGCAAAACAAAAACCACCCATTGTGGTTTAGAAATCTAGCATATAACCAACCTAGATGAAACCACATGAAGTAGCTTGAAATGATTAAGCAATGCAAATCTATATGCTCAAAAACCAACCTAACAATTTTCAAGCTTTTAGAAACTTGACCCATAGGTCTTCTCATGCCATACCATGAATGTAGCAAGCAACACAATAAACCAGTATTAGACATGAATTTTAAGTTCCATATCATAAACAATCTAATTAGCCTAGATCCAATTTTTTATCTAAACTTTATAATTCCTCCCTTCATATAAGGTTCAATTAGGTGAACACCCCAAAGGATAGATTAGTTTCTAAGCTTTCCAAGTAAAATACGTATTAGTAAATCAATCATACATGAGGAAACACTTTACTCAGTTAATGCACAATCTACATAACCATGTATCGAATCATTCCTTACATCATTACAGTTCACGACACAATTGATTCCAAGTCAAATAGACATGGATCTACTTATACAAAAGTAGAAATATCCACTTACCTAGGCTTGATAGTAATGCAAAATCCTAAACTTCACAACATGGTCCTTCTTCACTTATCACACCTAAGAAAATACACAGTCTCTAAGCAACTAAGGGTCGAAACCAAACTTTTATAAGCTTTTATTATTGCGTTTCTGAACTTCATTTGACCATATTGTATATTTCTTATCCACTTTTAGTAAACTTTATATCATCACAACTATTGTTTTGAGTATTATTAAGATATTTTAAGAAATAAGACTAATCAATATGGTTATAAGCCCGAAAATACTCTTTCTCACTACCGACTTGATTGTACGTTGTCATGACTTTTTAATTACCTAAATAAGCTTTAATTCTAAACTAAAAATCACACTTCCCAAATATGACAAGCATCTACTATGTACCCAAAAGGCTAATCTTGCATTATTTTAGCAAATATCATAATAGTTCTATTTACTATTTCACATACTAAGCTAATATGTAGGGTTATACTAGGAAAATACATAACAAATAGTATATGAGCATGACTAATTCCAAGAAAAATACTATGGAGTCACAAAAATACATAGTTTTAATATTGTTCATTACTTTCACTAAACTAGCTTCTTACTTATTTTACAAAAATAGCATTTTTAGCTCAAAATTATGGAAAATTAGGAAAATAAACAAATTTATGTGTATGAGGAAAATCCAGTGTTTCAAATATCCTTATAAACTTCTAGAAGTCATAATATGTAGGGCTCATTAATTAATTTACTCAAAAGCCAATTATATCAACAATTTGGCAAAATTGTCAATTTTATCGAAAATAATTATAAAAAATAGTAAATAGGTTTATTTTCAAAAATTGTTGTTACCACAAATAAATATATATATTAAGTGTATTGTATATAAAAATTCAGCTTGAAACAACAACGTTTAATATTTCAAAAAAATTAAATTATAATTCACCCAATCAAGACTTTTTCTTAAGCCACCTATATTTCCACATTTATTCAAAATACTTTACATCCCAAAGTCTATTCATAGCCATGTTATAAAATATAAAAGTGAAATTGATAAGGAAAACAACATTATTTAGAACTCCTAACTCTCCATTTGGCTTTATACCAAAATTACCCAAAGTACAACTTCTTAATTTTCCAAAAACGTTTACATAGCATCAAGCTAGAACCTTATATAAATATATGTGTATAAATATATATATATATATAGACATACATACATATTTTTATATATAAGCATATATGGCATATATCATTATTTGTAATAGTGATACTACAAAATGAGAGTGAAGCTACAACTAATGTTTTGAAAAGGCTAATTTTACATGCCTTAATAGGTCTATACTTCAACTTCCATTCTCGACATGTTTTATTGGTATTAGCATAACTAATCACATTTGCATAAAATTGATATCAAGTTGTTATATTTAATTCATAAGAAATGTGATTGATATGATAAGAGTCTAGAATGGGACCTCTCAATACCTACATATGGAGAATATAGGTGGTTTCATAAGTAAGTTTATACCCATTCTATCTTTATCTTGAAAATAATATGTTTTAGACTTAAAATCACAACAATTATCAAATATCATACAATACTAAGTCGAACCAGTAATATGACATATTATTATCACAAAAATATATCCTCAATACAAAATAGCTATTACATATATATTTATGTATATATATAATAAATACCTAATAATTTCATAAAACTAGAGGTAAACTTAATTGTTTGTTATGCTATATTTATGAAACTTGATTCACTATTCAACGTGGTTAAGAAGCCTAGCCGTCTATAGCTTAGTGGTAGTCTTAGTCGAAATGGTACATACGAAGATAAAAAATGTCAGGTTAAATTGGAAGAATTCAGGATGTGGATAAAAGGTCTTATAAGGTAGTAATCTGCCAAGCTTATAATTCCCTAATTAGTTGGTGTCAAATTCTAATTCTCCCGGCTATTACCAAGGGTTGATGATCCAATGAAATTTTGAGAACAAATCATCCCATTTGTTTGCTTTAAGAAATATCAATTAACATTTATTATTATTATTATTATTATATTTGTAGAGGATTATGCCAATTCAAGTTAACTAGCCAAGATTCCTATGTCCATTCATGTTGTTATGGCAATTATATTGGCATCCATCACTTTTATTTTGTTCTTGTAGATTTCCTAGCAACTTTAAGAGTAATGATAGATATACATACATACATATATATATATACATGCTAGCAAATGACGCACTCGTAATACTTGTGTAGATTAAATAAGATCAAATTTATATATTTATAATTTATCATTATTTATTAGATAAAAAATCATAATTTTTGTTAAATAATATAAATATAAATTTATTTTTATCCCTATCTATATTTGTTTTAAATCCTTTAATTTCCTACTTATTAACAAATTAGGATTACAAGCATAAATTATCCATGCGCGCGAACATCAATCATCGTCATGATTATATTTAATCATAGTTTGAAGTTTGGCCATGCTATGCAATGCACGCACTTAAAGCAAGTGGAAGAGAAAATGGAAAAAGAGAGAAACCATTAGAGAGATCATGGGAATAAGTGCCATGTTGTATGAAGAGATAAAGAAGAAAGTACAAAAATTGGGTTTTGGAATTGGAATAGATTTATCGAAGATAGTAGGTTGATGAATTTATTCATTATTTATGATTTTAATAAACTATATTAATATTGGTTTTTTTATTAAATAAAATTAAATGGAAGATAAATAGGTAACTTGAACCGTAGTAGTTACTTTAGTGCTAATCCACTTTAATAATATAAATATATAAGTATATTATAAAATCTTCATGTGTATTTTACAATATAGACATTCCTACGTATGTTATTTCCATTTACTAATATTATTTTTTGTCAATTCATTAATTTTAATGTCTAAATAATCTATCTTAAGAGCTTATCAATTATTGGAACTTATATTGCAACTACATAATAAATAATGAATAATATAAATATAATTTCCTTTTTAATTATATTATTATTTTATTACTCAAATATTTTATTTTTAAAGTCTCGATTCATATTAGAACTCGTTATTCCAATTACCAAATACAAGTTAGTAGTCCTATTTTCTCAAGCTACACCACTTAATACCATGTTTTGATAAGAATAAATCCTTGTTTTGAATTTGAGATAATTGGCTGAATACCGGGATACCGCAACTATTATAAGATTACAACCTATAAATTTGTATACATCATTTGTAATACATAATATAATCTCTAAGTCTACTTGATGCTCTAGTAGTCCTCTTTGTAATGCCGTGATTGTGCTAAATTTTTCTAAATCATTTTCATCCATCTTTATATAAAAAATGTGTCCATTTTCCAATGGGATCTTTTGATTATATATATTATTTGTGAGTACTATTTGTACTTATATTTCAATGAATGAGATTTAGTTTTTTAGCGGGAAAAGAAAAAGAAAAAACACATAAGGATACGGATTACGAGAGAGAAAAGAATTATATATCAAGGATATGGACATGGAAGAAATACATACTCGAGACTAAGAAGTGTCCATGACAAGACACCAGGGTCCTACACATCTTTCTTTTTCTTTTCTTTTTTTTTTTTTTCCTTGCCCAAGTCTTACACATCAAATCAAGTTTTGAATAAAGACACTTATTCAGTTTCTTGATATAACTAAAACTAAATAAAATAAAATATCACCGCATAAAAGATTTTTTCTTTGTTTTCGCCGGTGTCTCTCTGGAAATTAAAAGCATGTCTATTTAAACATTCCTCCTTGTATATTTTTAGTATATTGAAGAACTAGATACAATTGTAATTCTCAGTTGCATTTTGATGCGTATCATGTTGATTTTTGGTATTATTACAATATATTGCTGAATCATTGTATCATGTATACTTCATTAGTTAAACTCTACTAAAGATGCAACGTCTGTACTTTGATATTAATCAGATCCTTGAGAAAACATACATGCATATATAGGGATAGATACGTATATGAATATATATAGTCGTTTAGGGCTAACAATTTTTGTTACTTTGCCGTGTCTTATATATGTGCTTGAAAGAAATTGTGTCAACAAAATTTTAACCTATAATAGAACACGTTTATGAATTTTATATAAAAACCTAAACCTGTAACTGAATAAGCTCAATCAGAGTGTTTCATGTCTAGATTATACTTGTTTATCAATTAAAAACTTGAAAATGAATTTATAAAATGTTTTTAGAAATAAATGAGAAAGGATAGCTAGAAAATTAATATCAACAAATATAAATGACATACAGTCTTAACACTTAACAAAAAATTATCATTAAAACAAAAGCTTCAATGAAGTAAAGTCGGATATAAAATAACGAATATATCGTTGGAGTACCAAGGGTAGGATCACACATTAATCATCGTAACAGATAATGACTAGTACAAAGGCAAAAAGGAAACTCAAAAAGAACTAGACACTTGATTATCACATTTATAAAGAAATTAAACAATTTATTAGCCTAAAGAAACATACGTAGAATAAAATATAAACTTCAATGGATCATGAAATCGCCTTGACTAAGATGAATCACATAAAGCGATCTTTAGCTCTTACTCTTTGAATTAAAACCCCATCTATCTATACATGTGACAATCATTCTCTTCTGAAATATTCGGAGCATTAGATCGTGACCTAAAACCAATCTCCCAGTCTTTAAATATATAATTTCATTCAACCACTTTAACAGGGCTAAGAATATTTAAAGAATAATAAAACTAATATAAACAAAAAAATCATATGATTTGTAATCTATTGATCACTTGTCTTCAGAGCTTCTTATGCAATAAAAAGACATTTTCACTTGACTATTTAAACAAAGAGTAAATGATATAATAAGTAAACTATCATAGCTGTACCTTTGATTAAGAATTTTAGTTTGTTAACTTTAGAAAACAGAGATTGTGCCACCAAATATGAGAAGAAGAAAAAAGATAATTGTGATTTGTGTTTGTGCAGCATTAAATGAAAAAGAAAGGGAAGTTAAAAACTCAAAATCCTAGTATAAACTGGTAACTAGGGTATAAGAATGACAAATAAAATAAAAAATGCAAATTTTATTAACATTAAATGGGTTTGTGGGCTTGCTTACGGGACATGTTTGCCCCATTTATTATGCATGTCAATTTCCACCAAACACAAATCCATTTATAATTGTGCCCATCGTGTCTAAGTTCACTCTTAAATCGATAGTTTTACAATCATCTTCTTATATCCTGTTTAAGATCTCCTAGAATTGTATGATATCGCAACAAATAGGTAACGATGAGATGGAGTAAAATTATATGTTTATATAGGTATTTAAGGCTATCACTATTGGAATAAAATGGACTAAATAATAATAGAAAATTATGATAAGTAAAGAGGATTTCATAGCATGAATAGAAAGAAATAATCTATAGGATATTGTTAGTAGTACATTTCATTGTGAGCTCGAAATAAAGGTGAGAAGTGTACGAGGTTAAAATTGTAATGAAGCATGCCTTTTCAACCCTCTCATAACTAACTTGAATAAGGTTAGAGATAACACCTATAAATGTCCCCTCGAGTTTCAAAAGTAAGGCATTCAGATTGCTCATGATTAGGGACTCATATGTCTCTATTTTATATATTACTCCTAGAGTCTTCGCAATCATATCATTGATGGAGTTATACACACCGAAGAAATTTCCTTCGACACCCTGATAGCTCATGTATTCTCGTGGAGATTCTTTAAAGCTTATACGAATCACCTCCCAGGACGGATCTAAGGTGGTCAAAAAATCACCAACAATAGTATAATAATGCAAATAATATTAACAAAAGAGTCTCAAATAGTAGAAAATAGGAAGTCGAAACATTAAACAAGAAAGAAAATGCAAAAGACTGAGATGAGACACACCTTACTCCCATCCTTTTTATACCATTGAAAAGACCTTAGCCTCTCTTGAAGCCTACTCTACCAAGAAACCACTTGTTGTGATGAAACGGAGAAGCTACAATGAGGTTTCGACATGACAAATATGGAACTAAAGTTTGAACTTTCAAATTCATTATTGAAGAAGCTTTTGATAGGATTTATAATAATAACAACAAGATTGTAAGACTTTCAAAAACATCAGTTTTTATCTGAAATGTTAGTAAATTAAAAGTTGTCTAATTTTTTATTTTACCAAAAATTGTTAGATAGTTTATACAATCGAAACATAAAAACATTAGTTTTTATCACTATATAAAATAACTTTCAAAACCTATTATGTTTACAATAATTATAAAAAACTTGAAATACATAATGAAAATTAAAAAGATTAAGAAATTGAGTTATTTTTTCATAAAAAAGTTGTTAATGTATAATCTAATACGTATAGAAAAAGCACAAGCACAAGCACAAGCAAAGCTAAGACTAATTTTTTTCCACTATTTTTCTCAAAAAAAGAGAGAATTAAAGAGAATCAAAAATAATTTCACATACATTTGAATTTTAATGACATAAACTAAAATAAATAATTTCAAGTATTATTTGCTATTGAAGTTGGAACTTGAATGAAGGCTATGGTCATCAAATAAGGGACTAGGAGATAGAGAAAGGAAAAAAGAATTGGAATCGAATAGGAAGACGATGTAGGGTCCTCATAGTTGGTGGGCTTGTAGAAGCTTAGTTGTAAATTTTTATATTTTATCTCATCTAAATCAGATAGGTGGAATCAATAAATTCGGTTAAAAATGTAAGTTTCAACTAAGTGTGATGTTTAAACTCATGATTCTACCAAAGTGTACATGAAAACAACTTTATGCTTAAGTCAACCCGAAAGAGTCTCCAAAATTGTAAACTCATATATTCATATAAGTAAAATTATGATTTTGACAACCATATGAATTTAGGAAAAATTTGCAATGTAAAATTAGTAACTAAGACCCTAAAGACTCTGTAACACAAATTAAAAGACCACAAATAATGTAATTAAAGCATGTCTAAGATTTTAATTTCTAAATTATAAACAATGATAATAGATCAATAAAATCATAGTAAGAACAGCAGGATTTTCATTAAGAAGATTAATTTTAACTCATTTATGAAAATAGGTTTGTACTAATAAAATAGATAGTTAATTATGGATTTAATTCTAATATTTTCACATAAAAATATAGATAATTGAGATTTATATATAACAAAACCTTATGATGAATAACAAACAAAACCTTCATAATAACTTAATATAAAATCTCAATCATAATCTAGATACATGGATTAATAACATCTAGTTGCCACATGATAATCTAAAAGAAGTTAGTCTAAAATCTAAAAAAAGATCATACTTAATAAAGGAAATTTCGATCAACAAAATGATGAAAAAACTTCCTAATTACAAGAATTAAACCTTAAGATTGATACCCAAAATGAGTTTAAGAAGATTAAATGAGCATTGAAAAGCCCTTTCGTAGAAAGCAGTCAACTATTACTGCAACTAGGTTAAACACTTAGCAATCTTAGTCAATCACATTGCATAAGTTAGGGTGTGTTTGAACACTTCCCTTGTACAATTAACCTAAACCTTATAAGTTGATAAAGTATTAAATAAAAATTAAGATTATTAAGTTATTATGGTTGTTATTAAGTTATTCAATTGCTTCATTATTTAAGATTACTAATGAGGAACATGTTAAAAGGTGAAAAGAAAAGTAACTATTTTAGGAAAAACAAAGATGAGTAACTATACTATTGGTTCTTTATATAGGATTAGATAGAAATGAACTTAACAACCATATAGCCTTTAAAAAGATAATTATCTTTCTACTTGTGCTTAGTTGATACTAGCAGCTATTGAAAATAGGTAAATCGTAGATTGAGTATTTGCAATGTCCTTTTTAGGGGTAAACATCTAGATTGGAGTAGCTGTCAATTTAAGCTTTAGGTCCACTGTATGTGGATAGGTAAGTCATTAATGTGGTGAAATGGTCATCAATATAGGTTGGAAAATTTGTAGAGAAGCCATGAAATGGTCATACTAATGGCATAAGCACTACTATGCACAATTATAGTGAATTTGAGTATTGATAGATGATGCAAGCCATAAATCTTGTATGAGACAGTTAGCATTCTAGTGATATGTGGAAGGATTGTAGAAACCTAACAAGTGGTTACATAGTGAAGAGTTGTATAGCCTTAGCATGTAGTTTACATATAGAAGGGTTGTGTAGACCCTTGTATATTTGGGTCCATTTTATATGTCGTAGGAATTTGAGTCACTCTAAAACTTAGGAATCTAGGTTTGTGTTGTTTGCTTCTGCTTAAGTGCAACCTAAAATACACTTATTGTTGCATTAGTAAAATAAAGCCTATATGTATGTGGTCATACAAATTGCTATAGTTAAATTTAGGATTTTTGTATGTGTATCAATATTGAAAAAAGATTTGTAAGGTTTCTAATGTTAATAGGAAGAATAAATATAAAAGATATGAACGATTCAATAATTAGATGCTATTCAATTACATAAATTAAGGTAATATTGATTAACTCTAAGGTTGATGTTATTCACAATCTAATAAACAAGCAAAGGGGCTTAAAACTATTGATATGACACATAATAATGCAACACCCCAGGCTTAGGGTATCACAACCTACCACGTGTTCCTAATATCTAATAACACATCTGCATAAACAATTTTTAAAATCTCCAATGTTCCTGTATAGTCTCCAAATAATCTCTAAAAAATTAGATCTTCAAAATGAACCAAAATAATCTCTAAATAAAATAATTAATTCTGTAACAATCTAAAAGACTCAAATTCTAACTATCCAAACTCATAATAACATTCTCCAAGAGGCATAAGTAGCCATTGCTTTTCCTATCTCATTAGTAGTAACAAAGGTCTCCAAAAATTATTATAATCGATCAATTCAACTATAGTTTCTACATTTGAAAAAAATAAGGGGTTGATTGAAGTTTAGAACATGACATGCAAACACAAGCACATGAACAAGCGATGCAATAATACATGCATTAAATGCAATAAATAAATAAACAATCAATAGGTTATTATCTTCAGTTTAGTCCTTCAAACAACATATAAGGGTGTTAATGGCTCCACTCACACAATTGTATATTTGTATAATAGTGCTCATAATACTGCACCCAAGAACTACCACCTTCAGCCCTAAGATACCCCAAATCCTTTCAATGGGTAACTCCACTAGGTATATTACTACCCATTGTTCATCAAGGTATCCCTTAGGGTTTAACCACCATCAGATACAAGGTCAAGCCAAGCATAAATAGCATACAATAATTAAAAGTGTGATAGTACATTAGTCCATTTCAATTTAACAACCATAATCAACAAGCATATGTCACATACTCTTGCCACACACCCAAAACGTATTTTATTTCTTACTTTAGGATCCCCTTTTTCAACCCGATCTAACAACACATAATAACTCTAAAGCTAAGAACAACGCTAGAAACCTTCACCTCTGATTAAAATCATAAAGAAATGCATGATTAGTGTATCTTACATTAGGGTTTCATGTAAGGTTTCTAATATGGATATGGGAAAGGCTTCGCTTGTTGCAAGTTTGAGTCTAATGAGAAAATAACAAAAAGAGAGTTTATAAAGTTAGGTTAACTTTGAGGGTACTTACCTTTTGTAATTCCTAGAATAACCTTCACTT
Source organism: Lumnitzera littorea (assembly GCA_024138015.1). Lineage (NCBI taxonomy): Eukaryota > Viridiplantae > Streptophyta > Magnoliopsida > Myrtales > Combretaceae > Lumnitzera > Lumnitzera littorea. The sequence goes on from JAMXBB010000010.1 coordinate 40,228,969, forward strand.
AAATTATCCTTTTACTAAATTGTCCTTGCGTTAATTAATGTGTTTTCTTTATTTCTCTCTTACTTTTTTCTTAGCTATTGCATGTAATGTAAGAGAAAACTCTCAAACATGCAATTCAATTCAACCCTGCCAACTAAAATGACATAAAAAGACTTCATAGGAAATAAGAAAATGGATAAAAACACAAAATAAGAGAAATCAAACAAATATGAAAGAAAAAGGGAAAGGAGTAGTCGACCTTACCCTTGAGGGGATTAGTTGACTTAGGCTAGCTTAAGGCCAGTTGACCTAAGTCCTATAAAGACTAATCCACTTTGATCTAGAGTGGGGTAGATGACCTATACTATAATAGGATGGTTAAGCCTACTTGTAGTGAGGCATATTTGAGGTCGTACACACAAAGAAGCACTATAACAGATGCGAACCAAAAGAAAGTAAAAGAGGGTTAGCAAATATGGGTAGCTACCAATCGGATATAACACACCAATTGATCTTGCTATGCTTACAATTTGTTGGATATGATTCACCAATTCAAAATATAAGGTCACTCATTATTACTCCTTACTAAAAGGAATAAATAAAAGTTAAGAGAAAGTAAAAATACTAAGGTTACTTAGGAAAGGAAACTTACAACAATCAATAATGCAATGTTATGTTGTCTACATACAAGGAAGTAAGGTATTTATATGACCTCAACTAGGGTTACACTAAATAAAGAAAAGACAAAATGGATAATGTACAAAAGATTCCTAAAATATTCTAAAAGGGGGTAAAAATGGCAAATGACACACTATACAATAAAGTAAGGAATCATTATAGAATATTGTGCTAGAAGACATATGTCAAGAGGCAAATGGAGGCTTGTAATGCAATTGGCTAGGTTGAAACAAACTTTAAAGCTACGTAGCAATTACAAGATCCTGCTCGAATCAAGTCAAAGGAAGGTTAGCAGTCAAAGCTAACCTAATCTAATTCAAGTTAGAGCTTAAGTATTGAAGAATATTATAGTCCTCTCTAGGTTAGATATCTAGGTAGCCTAACTTGGATAGAGGTTTGATGCTGATCGACTTAGGAGCTACCTGGAGCATCTTATGAGCTCGACAATGGGTGTAATTATGTAGTAAGTCAATACATTTGCTTAGTAGCTTGAAAACTGCATTAGTCTTAATGAAGGCCCGGTACTTAGATCGGCAGTAGTGTAAGATGGAGATCGAAACAAGAATCCTCGTCTTAAATGGGATTTCGAGGTAATATTCTCCGTATGAGTCATTATAATATAGCTTGACTACATGTGATTAGTTTGAGGAGTTGATTTCTATCATGTGGGTAGGCTTGGAATCCAGTTTTCATTGTCCCCATAAGGTTAGTGAAGATTCACCATCAAATATAACTTAGGTTGAGAATTTGAAAGTAAAACTAGTTGAGAAGAAAAGCTTTTCTTTTATGGTTTCTAGTTACCTATTCAATCCCTTTTAATTTCTATAGGACATACGGGTATAAGTACTTCACTACACAACTTTCTAGAAGATATAGGTGTTATGAAAATTATCATATATCGTGCTCTTGTCATATTGTCATAGTTGTCTTACAAAGATATTAACAACATCCATCAACATCATGTCATAGGTAATCTCATTCGTATACATATCAATGGATAATGGTACTTGCTTCCTTTTTCTAACATACATTAAATGCTTTTCTCCAAATCTTTATAAATGATAAGGAGCTGGATGTGCCTTAGTCTTTAGTGATAAAGTATGTACAAGTGTAGTTAAGGCTAAGTTAGTATACATGGCCTATCAATGATCACATATCACACTTTATTTTAGCTAAACATTTGGTGTGAATAAGGTTATCTAGTTGTTCATACTTTGCCCTAAGTTGTGCTGTATTATTGGATTCTCCACAGTTTTGGTCCCATGTTATTCCTCATTGAATGTCTTGACCTTAGCCTCCATATTAGCCCACTCCTCCTCTATATCTTCTTCACTTTCAACTACAAACTTAAGAACTTCCCCATTAATAACCATTACCCCTTTACTGAGACACTCTACAACTAAGTAAACAAAGCCTAAACACTTAAACATTTTATTTTGCTGGTTGTCCTTTAGATTTTCCTCTTATCAATCTCTAACATTTCATGTTTATCAGGAAACTTATATTTCACTTATCCTTTATTTCCCTTCCTAGGTCCATCTTACCTTAGACCATCTTGGTTACATTTCTTGCATCAACCGCAATCTCGGAATTCAATCCTTATCATTTTGTAGATTAGCTCATGTGTAAACACAGTATGGTTATCTTGCTTACTAGGCCTTTTGCTTATCCTTAACTATGAGACACTGAGGTTATACCATTTTCTTCTATTAAATTATAACCTAAAGTGGATTTGTTGGTTCATCTAATAACTGTACGCTTATATAAGCATTATAGATTAACATGTGTGTATGTGTAGTGTGGTTATCTATCTAGGCTTTTTACATATCCCTCCTTGGGAAATTTATTTATTTATTTTTTAAGAAATTTAAAAATTTGGATATGAGGATTTCAGAGTAGAGGGTCAATCCTTGTGTGACCTTATCAAGTAATAAAAACCCATGGTAGACGCCTTAACACAATCTCTAGGAAACTTCTTATATAAATCACATCATTTATAAATATATGAACTTAGTATTTTTCTTTTTATGAATTCCACATAGAAAGAAGGTCTATATCTGAATATAGCTATTTTATTTGTTGTCGGTATTGTGATCCAGCACTGTCTCACTAGCCATGCAATACAACCTTAAAAGGTGATCGATGCATGTGCCCTAGGGAATAGGAGAATAATGGGCACACACAACTTGGCAGAGAAGACACCGTCTGCCCATATGCTTATTCATCCTCCACAGGTTGAGCTTCAAGTGTTAACACAAACCATCCAATATTGTTTCTCATGCATCTATTCTCTCTCTTAAACATCTCCCTCACCATTTCCGTAGTATGAGGAATCTTCCCACTAGTGAGGACCCTCACATGTTGGGGCTCACTGTTCATTTCCTTTGGCTGACTAGATACTATATATACCACGGAAAACGACGCTTATGTTACAATGTATCTTGCTTCTAGGGTTCCTATATTGTTCTCTCCCATAACCACTCACAAATATCTTAGGTTTTGCTCATACAGACATGGTGAGAAGAAACAAGGTCTTGGGTGCTTTTTATTTGGTTTTATTGTACATTATGTGGCATGATCTTGTATGTATTGATGGGATAAGGCCACTGAAATCAGATTATAAATTTTTTGCTCGAGGAGGAGAAGTGGATCGTCAAAAGATATCTATGTTGCAGGAATTAAGTACAACTAACGGGCAACATGTTGAAGAGTTTCGACCAACAGAACCTGGACATAGTCCTGGTGCTGGTCACTCCATCAAACATAACTAGGGTTTTTGTTTCCTGAAATTCAGTGTGATTACTTCTCGCTGGTCTGGTCATGATCATGAGAGATTAATGTAAATTCGTCGAGTCTCTTTTTTTTTTTTTTTTTTTTTTTTTAACATAATTTGTTGTTTCTTCTTCCTAGTCATTTTCATTGATTTATTTTCAGTAACCTTGAATTCCTCGGCCCCAAAAGGCAATTCTTAGTAGGGACCTAGCATAAAGTATAATGCCAATATGGTATTCAAAAGAGCTTCTTTATTTATTTTTTTTTCCTTTTTCCTTTTCCGTCAGATGAATTTGACAGACATGGCAAATTGTCCAAGATCGACGATACTAGAGAACTTGTAACGTCTCCTTTGAGTATTGGTGTAGAATTTACTCGTGAAGAATGTGCTTTCCAAAGAAGACATAAACTTATCATCAAAAACCCCGTATAACTATTAAAATTCAATAAAATAATAAATTTTAATAATTAATAAATGACTACAGGTGTCGATCATAATGTCCATAAGTAGCAAAGGCCCAAAACAAATTTGGAACTAGAAAATCCAATTCCAATATGAAAACCCCGATAAAAATGAAGATTCATATTTATGTCAAAACAAGGATTTGCAACATAAATTGTAATTGATAGAAGATTCTTGGAATATGAATACATTATAAGAGTTGATAAACAATTTAAATTGAAAATATAGCAAAGAAAATGTAGATATTTCAATAAAAGATTAATTGTTGATAGATAATTTTGGATTTAAGATCTCAAGGTCCCTTTGAACTCACTCCTACTTGTAGGCAAGGTAGGAAGGTCCATCTTGACGAGGGCTTAACCTTCCAATTGGACCAACCTAACCTTATGCCTAGTCAGGTCTAAGATCTTGACTAACTTGCCCTCAAGTTGGAGCAAATACAAAGACTTGCAAAAGCCGAATGAAAGGTATATCTTTAAAAGATACACTCTAATTTTTAGAAGATGTATATCCATTTTACTAGATGCACTATAAAAGATCTAATTCTTGATATAACAAAAGATGTTTTTCCTAATATATCTCAACCTCATTACCTGTAAAGAGGAGATAAGGCCTCTAAGTAAAAGGATTCTCATTCTCTCCCTTTTGCTCGGTTAGAGTTTCTATTCCCTCTTCATATTTGTTTACTTAGGTTAGAGCACCTTTGACATTGCCTAATAGTTGCTTTCTATTTTGTAGGTGATCACATAATAGAGCAAAGATTTACCATCAACATAGATGAATAGATTTTAAATATAAAAATCCATAAGATTATTAAACCACAATTATAACTTTAATGATAGAAACACCTCAAGAGAGAAGAATATACTATAGAATCAATAGGTATGTGAGTACGGATGCAAAGGTTACGTGTACGTCATGTGTGAACTCGCATTATACGTAACTAGGGAAATGGCTTTGAGTGATTCGTGCAAAATGATTAAAAGAGAACCATAGGGAAGAGGAATAGACAATCTTGGTAAAACTCTTAAAATGTACGGTGACAAGTGGAGGAGCGTAATAGTATCAAACTCTACGATTGATAAATAACAAGCTAAAATTCTTGAGGTGTTTAAGTATTTAATCTTTCAGACAATATTCTAGTAGAGTAACAGCGTTAATGAAGGTTTTATTCTTATTCAAATGAAGAAGTAAATGGATTATTTATAGGAAATGATAGTTCATCCCATCCATCAGAGCGTGATGGTAATCAATAGTTAAGATTGAAGCCCTTCATTAAATGAATCTCAAGTGGATTTTTTTACCCAGATATTTCCTTAACTCAAAAAGTCAAACTCAATTAATTAGTAGGCTTAAAGCCCAAACTTCAATTTAGCCCTCTACAAAATCAAACCTAAAAACAAAAAAAAAAAAAAAAAAAGAAAGAAAGATAGAGGAAAATTAAGTATAGTAATGAAGACCCAACAATAATAAGTCTCCTTAACTACCATACTGTAGATGGTCAATAGCACCAAGATAAACAAAATCAACAATCATAATACTCTAAGTTGATCACACTAACTCGAACTTAGAGACCTCATCCTTAAGTTAATTTGATTAGTTGATAGGATAAGTTACTGCTTAAAATAAATTAAACAACTTATGAAATAGGACATAATTATATTAAAAAGGAATAATACTAAATAATTAAGGATTTAATTATTTAAATTTCTTTTAGGGATATCATGTCTTAAAAGATCAAGTACAATTTTAAAAAAATAACTATAATATGGTTTGTTTTGTATCCTTATAGTATTAAATAAATAAACTCAATAACTATTTGGCCTTTAACTAACTAATTGCTTACTATTTGTGCTTAAGCTATGCTAAAAGCATGAGAAACGGTAGCCATAGATAGGGTTTTTACATCACCTTTTAAGGATTGAACATTTAGAATGATGTGACTTGTAGTATAGGTACTGAGGCTACTGTTTTCAAATAGGTTGGTCATTGGTATGGTGGAATAATGGCTTATACAAGTTAGAAAATCCAAATAAAAGTTACCATGGTCGCTCGAGCATTATAGGCTACTATTATAGATGGAGGCAATAGACTAAATTATTGATGACTAATAGGGATTGTGATTACAATATGAGACAATTAAGGTTTTGAGTGGTGAGACTTAATGGCCCTCACGCGTTGTAATATGGAGATGGGTTCTGTTGAACCTTTTACTTCTTTTTTCCTTTTGTTGTCATAGTTCGAGTAACTTTAAACCTTAGGATACTGAGGTCATGTTATTTGTACTCCTAAGATATAACCTAATTGGTATTTTTCCATTGCATTTAGTAAGATTAAGTCGAATGTATATTTTTTTCATATAACATATATATGCACTTTTTACAGTATGGTTATTCTCTTAGGGTTTTAACTCACCCATTTCATGAAACTTATTTTGCCTTTATCCCAAAAATAAATTACTTTGGACTTAAAGATGTAAGAGTATAGGATCTAATATTGCATATTTCTATGGAGGAAAGTGTATGTGATAAACTAACCATGCCCTTCATTTAGAGGCTTAACATATAATTTGATATATGAATGTATGATCTTCTAAGATCTTATTTATCACTAAGAGTTATGATATTTAGAAGCTAAAGAGAGAGGGAGAGAGAGAAAGTACGTATCAAGAATTGATAAGGCTCATATTCAAATTGACCTAAATCCCAAGCAAGGACATTCATCAAGGGAATGCTTTTATGGTTTTCTCTACCTTTAATAATTGAAAGAGATTTTGTATTTAATTGACAATAAAATAAATAGTTATGAAGGAATTGCTAATAAAATATGACATACCAATTAACAATTTGAGCTACTTTTAGAATTAAAATAGGTATTAATATTACATATGATCATAAAAATTAATCAAAGGATTAGAAGAAGGTTGATATTACCCATGATGGTCTAATTTCTTATGGGGATTTGTGAGACTACTATAATGACGTACAATTTCCTAGAAATTATGGTTCGCTACAATTAGTAAAAGTGATTGATAAGAACAATTATAATTAAGAGACTTAATTAACAAGTAATACAAGAAAAGGTCCTACTTTATCAATAACGAAATGTCTATTTACAAAATATATATATATATATATATATATAAAGAATTGTAAAGTAAGCTACATGTGTAACCAAAAAGTATCATAAAAAGGAAACTAAACAAATGTATCAAATAATCAAAGATAGCGCAACTAATCAATTGCTCACCATTTTCCCTTTAAGCTAACCTCTACATTGCCATTCTTTATTGCTGGAGGCTTAAAATTTTTTTGTCCTTTTCTTATGTCATCTTAGGTACAATTTTTTTATTTGGAATTTGTTATCACCTTTGGTTGGCAATTATTTGCCCTCGAACCTAAATCTTGTCTTGCTTGTCACCTTAGATCTTTCTAGTATTATATTTTATCTTAGCTAACAAACAAAATTTGCTTCTATTTGCCTTATCTTTTCCTATTAAGTGCCATCTAATTAAGTTTAATTTCCTCTAGAGTCAATGGTAGGAGTATAATTCCTAAGCTATCCATTTTGACGAGCTAAATGTTTAAAGGTCTAAAAACCTATTTTCCTAACTCATGCACTAAAGGCTAAGTTAATGTAACTTCCTCCTCTAATGATAACAAAACAAATCTTCTCTTAAATAGGCACCAGGTGTGAAATGGGCTATCTCTCTATTCATTATCACACTTAGACCATACAGTTAGGTTCCTCCTATTAACAAGACTTATAAATGGAATCTTCCACAATTAGTCCCATCTTGAGCCTAATGAATATTTTAGCTATCTTCCACATCTTCTTCAATGTCAATTTCCAATTTAAGAACTTCCCCTTAATAACCATTTCTTAATGATTTGGCCACTCTTCAACTAAGTGACAAAATCCTAAACATTTGAATCACTTCCTTTTACTAAACTTTCTTCGTGAAGGCCTCTTTTGAACACCTGCATTTGATGTATGTGAGGAGGTTCATGTTGGCTATTGTCACCCTCTTCATAAGCCTTCACTTCTCTCCTATCATGCTCTACATCACCATATCTTTACTCATTGTGATCATTTAATTTCAACTACGCTCCATAAGACTTCACTTGCCGTCTTTGCCTTTGCCATCTACTATATGGGCTAACTTGATCATATCCTCTAATATCTCTTAAGATTATAGTTTAACTAAATTCACATTATCAAATTTCAACCATATAATAATCCGACGATAGTTTATTCTTTTTTATTTATAAACTTCACACTTGATCATGAGTCTCATACTCTTCTCCAGTCATTCTACTCCATCTTGATGTTTATTGTTTCAAAAATAACTCTTACTTGTAATAGTAAGGAACAAACCTTTTTCTCAATGATAACTTCATGACAATACATGTAGTCACCTATTCCTCTCCAATCATGTCTTCTTGAGTTTTTATGTTCTTCCACTAAAATCAATGAAACATGTAATATCTAAAGCAGTTAAATTACCATCATACTCATAATACTAAAGATCTTTTCAACTTGATGCTTCTAGTTCGGGTAATCATAATGGAGCTACACCCATTAAGTTGTGGTATTTTAATTTAACAGCCTGTATCCTACACTCTGATGGTTACTCTCTCTAGCAGATTCAACATCAAAATTATCATCTCTACCTCATTAATTGCTAGTGCCTCTATATAAACATTCCAATGAATAACATTCAACTATGTCCCTAAATTTTGCATCATTGTAGTTTGCATAACCATATAATTAGGCATCGTCTCAATAATATTCAGCATAGTTTAGTGACTCTCAACACATTTTTGTCTCTCTTACAACCATTGCTATCACTTCCATGACCACCAATACCTTTATTCACACTCTTACCAAACAAATTATGAGGGATTATCATGATTAGGACAATTCATGAAACCCGTAGTGTCTAACTCCAATACTAATAGCTGCATTAAAAAAGATTGAATCTTTATCCATTATAACCAAATTCACAACATCCATATCTACACTTTATTATGCAATAACCATATGTAGCACCATAATTCACAGCCCAAAAACCTAAAAAATTTCTAAAAGAAATAAGAGCATTCACTTATTACCACTCTATAGAATGTCTCGTTACAAGCTCCACTTTGATTATCAAATCCAAATTGACCTAGATTACAAATGAGAATAATCACCAAAGGAATGTTTTTAGGTTTTCAATGTGTTCAATAATAATAAGGTATTAGGTTTTTATGTTTGATTAGCTATAAAGTAAAATATGCATGAACAGATTGTTAATAGCATATGACAAACCCATTAATAATATGAACAACTTCAAGGTTAAATTTTAGGATCAATATTATAGAGAATCATAGAAATTAATCCATTAGAGAATGGTTGATATAACATCCAATGTTCTAATAATCTATGGTGATCTATAAGATTGTTGATGTGATAAATGGTTCTTAGAAATCAATGTTCACTACAAATCAATAAAATTGATTGATAAGGGTAATTGTAATTAAGAGACTCAATTAACAAGCAATATGGGAAAAAGACCTTAATTCATCAATAATGAAATGTTTATTTCAAAGAAAGCCTTTATATTAGAACAGAAATAAGTTAAACTATTATAATTGAAAAATATCATAAAAGAAAACTATATAAGAAGAATTAAATAATGAAAGATATAACAAGTTTGTTAAGGAAGGTCCCTTAGACTGGTTGGTTAATTGCCTTGCTACAGTCAACCATCAAGTTGTCAAACACCTCACCAATTCCCTTTAGGCTGGCCTCTACATTGGGTTTTTGTATTATTGGATGTCTAAAATTGCTTCTATCCTTTTTCCTATGACTTCTTTGGTGTAATTCTTCCAACTTGGATTCATATAAAGAAGTCTTACATTCTACTCCATCTATCATGAATTGTTAATGTTAAGTGTCAAACTGTTCAAGGTTGTCATAGCCTAAAAGGCAATATTAGAAAATTCATTAACCAAAGCTAAAATTTGTATAAAACCATATTAGTTTATCGTTAGCATATTAATTTCTAGCTAGAAAATCAATCAAATTATTAGCTAAATTAGTTAAACTATATGGGTGTATGTATGTAGTGCTTAGACACCTTACAAAGTTTGATTGATTGTATTGGTATTCGACACTAATTAGGGGTCCATAAGATTCCGTCGTTGATAAATTCATTCATTATAGAAAAGTTTGAAATCGAGCAAGTGCCTAGAAGAGATGTGGGCATGAGCTATGAGATCATCATGTGTTAATCTAGGTCATATGCATTAATCGAGGAACTAGGTTCAAGAAGAGACACATAAGGAAGCCTAAACAATTGATTAGTTGACATGATTTGTGGCATAAGGAGTACTTCACTTAAGCTGATCGATTCCTTCCATAGTGAACCATTGTGATTTTAGACCTAAAATTATCATGCACATAGCGTGTAGGCAATCTACTTTGATATTGATAAAATGTGGTTTTATCCATTAGCCATATGAAGTCGGTCGTTGAATATGGCCTAAACCATTTAAGAGCAATAGTGATGATTCAAAATGGAGTTCGTTCATCTCAAATTAGAAGATTGCATATTATAGGCACTTAGTCAACTATTAGCAACTCAAAAATTTATGGCTATGCAAGACCAATTCAATCTCAATCATTTCTATAAGCCAAGCAAAGGATAAATTTTGTAATGATGCAATCATTTATGAGCTACCATGGGATATCAAAATAAAGAGATACAATTAAGCACATAGGATTACAATTAATCTAGATTATAGAGTTCTTGCTCAAGGAAGCAAATGATAATATAGTTAGGTATTTTGAGATAGGGATAAGTCGACAATCCCTCCATGCCTAAGGAAAAAATTAATTATGAATTTCTATAAAAATGAGAAATTACATATATTATATGTTTTAAAAGTGTAATTTAATAAATTGTTATATGTGGTTTGGTGGTTAAGAAGTGTTTTGACAAACAAAAGGTCATGAGTTTATTTTCATGATAGATATTATATATATATATATATATATATATATATTTTAGTTCATTCATCTCATATATGTAGAATCAATAAACTTAATTAAAAACATAAATTTCTAACGAGTTTGACATGTAAAATGGGTTAAAAATGTAAATTTCTATAAGAAAATGACTTTACACTTAAGTTAACTTGAAAGAGTCGACTAAAATTGTAAGCTCGTAAAATTGCTAAGGCAAAATCATAATTTTAATAACTATAACTGAAGTTAAGACTAATGTTAAACTTGGAATGGTGCTAGTCATAAGATGAATTTGCGAAATTGTGTAGATGGCACCTTGACAGTAGCATTGTACTATCCCAAACAATAAGCTAAAATCGCACCTTCTTATAGCCTACCATCCAAAAGTTAGTTGAGGTGCCATCTAAATGGCAATAACTTTCAAAGTCCACAAAGTGTTACTACATTCTGTTTGATTGGTAGCATCAGGCAAGTAGCTATGACCAAGCTACCGATAACGAAGCTAGTTGTTGTCCACGGAGTACTTGAGGTCGCCGTCCGAACGGTGGCCTACCTAGTGTTTCAACAATAGCTCATTTTTCTTGCACTTCTATTTTTGTGTGTTAAGTACTTTTCTATACCATATTGCCTCTAAACATGAATTCCATTATATTAGGGGCTTATTATCATTATATAATCGGACTATTATTAACCTTAAGCACTTGATAGATATTTTATTAATTTCATTGCTCTTATTGATCAATTGAATTTAGCAATCTTTGGATCAACTAACTTATAGATCATATTGAGATAATCTATCCTAAGCCAACTCTTGCATAACATGTAATATCTAAGTGAGAAGAGGTGATATCTTTAAGTGGTACTTAACTTAAAAGCTAAAAATAGTAACAACACTTAATATCTATTATAACTTAGATCAGTTTCTTTTGGTTCATATCATCGTTCATTCTTGATATTGAGTGCCACATTTTAAGATCATCGAGTCCATTGGCTTTGACTTCAAAAGTTTCGATAAATATAAAGAGATACTCTCCAACACTCCCTTATTTGCCATTAAACTTAATGAATCTATTCCAACACTCTCTTATTTGCCATTAAACTTAATGAATCTATTGACTCATGCAACGGTTTAGATATGCCACTTTTGATGTTAGGCCTCTAATCTTCGTCATTCATGTTGATGATGAGAAATAGGTGTGTTTACTCCTCAAGAGCATACTATTTCTTAAAAAATGATTGTATTGAAAATAATTTATGAAATACAATCACTAAGTCACATTTTTAAAATGCAATTTAACTTTTTACCTATAAATAGTCTTGTAGAATAAAGAAGAGGAGAAACAAGAAAGAAATCGCAGGTGAAAAATGCAATTTATTATGCCATCTTACAAAACATTGTTTGGTCAAGGAGAGGAGCAAAATGATGACTTGTAGAATACAGTGGGCATGACGATGCTAAGTCGCATTTCAATACAACGATTTTAAAATCGCATATCACACTTATGAGTTCTTTACAAACAAAAAAACAAAAACAAAAACAAAAAAAAAAAAAAAAGCAAAGATATTTCACAAATTACTTTTATTCTAACCAATTTTTAGGAAATAGTATACCCCAAATGATGGCATTGATCACTCCTACGTAACTCACCAAAAGCATGCTGAATTTATCAAACATATTGTTTTTTTTTTTTTTTTTTTTTTAAATAACAATGTTTCCCACCCCACACCCCCACCCCCCACCACCCCACCACCCCCTCCCGCACGTAGAAAGGCGAGTTCGTCGAGCCTCAATTCCTTCTTTTACCATTTTTATGTTGGATTTTAAAACCGTTGCCACAGCATAACCAAAGCACAGGACAGACTGCACAATTTTCAAGTCTCATTGATGTCATATGGGAGAATAAAGCTAAACATTATAATCCCTAAATATCATACTATCTGGTCTCAAGTTAGCATAAGCCAACGGAAAACAGAAAAAGGAAAAGAATAGCTAGCTATCGTCTCTAAATCCTGTTCCTCGCTAAGATTTGAGTGCATGAATTCGATAGGCAACTTTTGATTAAACAACCGTCTCTCAAGAGTGTTGATTGCTAAAATTTGACGGCGTGACTTGGATAGACAACTTTTGATTAAACAAGATAAATACAATCCAATCGTGGATGAGTCAGCAGAGTCCATCTTATGTCAGTACATCCATCTAATAACGAGTCGTCAGGCCACAAGAGAAACATTTCTACATGGCAGTTGTAGTTGCACACTCACTAAACCTTTACAATCAGAAAACACTGAAACCTAAGAATCCCATTACTCGATGGCAATGGCTCATATTACTCCGGTCTAGTACATACATACACAAGCTTGCTTCCTACTGAGATAACATGCCCCAATCGCCGTAAAGAGGAGCCAGTACACAATCTTCACGGTCCAATATAAAATGCCACTCATTGATTGCAACACCATTAGCCAGGATTTTGGCAAGCCTCTACTTGAAATACAGAGCTTCTATTGAGTTTTTGCTAATGTCCGACTTGAAACACCATGCAGTAGTTTTACAAACCCATGGAAGCTCAGCTTTCCATCAGTATGTCTGATCCAGTCATGAAGAACAGCATAGACAGGAACGGAACTGCTCACACCCAGTTCCTGGAGAAATATGAACATGATACTACACATTACTTCAAATGGATTGATGTTCCACAAGCAAGCAAGCCATGATAAATTTCCACCACATAAACACACAGACCAAACTAAATTAGCAAAATATGCAAACAAGCCATAGTTAATGTTTCAAATTTAATAAAAACAAGAATGTAACATTCAGCAGCACATAGAACTAAATTCCAAGTAAGCTGATTGAATTACTTATTAGAACAAGTTTCAAGACCAAATAAGTTATTCCATCAAATACTTTGAAAGAACTAGTATGACTGAAGAATCAACCACAAACATTCACTTGAAAGGTAATAAAATATTGCATTCCACAACTCAAGATATGCTATATATAATTGTGCCACTAGGATGTTAAGTCATTCACCCAATCCTCCTTCGCAATACAACTTAAGATATGCTAACGTAAGTATGCATAATAGAATCTTGTTATAGACCACTTGATACAGCCCAACATGATATTATGCCTACTGCACCAGGAAAAGAGAAGATGAGAACCATTTTGAGATGATGCCAGTTGGACTCAGTAACAGCAACTTGTCAAGGATTTTAGAACCACATGTACTGGGGGAGGAGGGGGCCCCAAAAAGAGAGAGAGAGAGAGAGAGAGAGAGAGAGAGAGAAGGAAGAGAGAGCCAAGGGGAGGAGATGTAAAAAGAGAAAATTTGTATCAAGGTTAAAATACCACACATCATTTGTCGATAACTTGCAATATATTACACGACAGAATTTTGAATTGTGATAGGGAAAAAAAGATATGTTACTCATGCTTGAAAAGATTTCATCAATAAACATGACATACCGATGCCAGCTCATCTATCACAATAGCCCTGTTTCCTTCTTTCTCAAAAATCTCATAGGCACAACGAGCATGTTGTTCCCATCTATCCAGCGCTTCAAGTTGATGGACGCTTAAAGCAGCAGCACAAAATTCTTCAAAATCCATTCTCCTATATTGAAGTGCACTAAGCTGCAAATCAAACACAACGTTCAAACTCATAAATCTTTTTTTGTTCATCACAATTAAAATTGGGTAATCTTGAAATAGCACTAACAAGTGAAATTTCCTCAAAGTGAAAATGTTGAAACACACCGATGCCAAGAAATCTGGGACCCGGGAATCCTTCATAGCATCTGTGGAGTACTTCATCAAGGCCTGAAACAATAAATGTGCAACTGTCACCAACGTAACACCACAAAAAAAATAAAATCTTCAGACTACTAAAAAAGCTTACCGTCTTGATGTTTTCCAAACTTATGGTGCCATTTTTGTTTGGTTCTAACAAAGCAAACTGCTCTTTCAAATAAAATAGCTCATCTACAGTCAATGTTTTGGATAAAGCCTGCGAAAGTTCCAAATAAGATATCATGCAACCAATATCTTGGAGAGAAACAGCATATTGCGATAGAATAATGACAGAGGGTGATATATCATATCTTTTCTTTTCCATTCTTGACCATCATTCATCATATCTCATATTCCAACATCTAACGAAAGTTTAATTTTCCTCCTATTCTTGCTCACAAATCCTATGAGCAGCACTGTTACAATGGACAAAAGCTAATATAAAATCTTCCAGGTTTTCTAACAACCATTTGTTAATTTAGCAATGGACATTGTTGAGAACAAAGGAATGAGCTGTCCTTAATTGGGAAGTCTGACAAGTTTGGGAAGACTTCACACCATACCAGGATATCTCATAATTCATTTCATACTCTAAATAAATTCCTTGTTTGAGCATCATAAACAGTCCACAATTTTGATATTCACTAGGAACTAACTGAAGCCCCTGGGTCAAATTTATCATTCTATATCTTACTTTTAACAAAATCTTACATGCTTCTTATTTTGAAATGTAGTTTTGCCTCAACTATCCAATTTAATTTTTCCATTGTAATCTAGGCACAATATTATCAATCTCATATTAACATACTGATGCAAAGTAACTAGCTACACCCATATGATTAAAGTTAATCGACCAATAATGTGCATGACTACGATCAATTAATCTGAAAATACACCGCAATGCCATTATACGTTAGGAAATTTATGGAAATATTTAAGGAAGTGATCACACTAACTACAATAGAAGAATTTTTTGGGCTATCAACACAGTGGAGAAGTTCAACATTACGTGATTAGAAAAATGACTCAATAAATTTAATACAAGTCCAGCTATCTAATAAAATCAACCTACGATCTGCTACAATTTTAGACATGGTCATTGGTGTTTGAAAACTATAATGGATGGAGTTTTCGTCAGATATCACCTTAATTCAATTTCATCCAACAAATCCTCAACCAATGACATCCTATTTGACAGCAATTCACCTGAAGAAAATTGATTCGTTGTTATTTCATTTAAGGCTAAAAATTTATGTGGCCTTCTTACTCACATCCCACGAAGATTACTTAATTGTTCATCAAGGGCAAGTCAAATATGACAATTGGAATGATCATTCAAGACAAAGCACATTGTGCTGGAAAATTATATTGCAGATAAACAATTTCGACATTACATGAATCAACCCCATTCTATCAGTAGTTTTATAGAAGACACTGTTCCAAAACCACACACAAGCATCTATTAAGATCTTACATACCTTTAAAGCAGCTCTCCGAAGTGCTGATGAGCGCATATAGGCCTTCATGAGTTTAAATATCAATATATCCAAAGGCACTTTTATGTCTTTATGATTTTTTATCCAAGGATGACCTGGAAGGAGAGAATGAAAATTAATTCAGGCATAAAAAGATTTTAGCTCCAGTAGTTTTGCAACTCACATAAAGCTTGCACAGCCGACGTCCTTTTTCTTGGGTCTTTAATCAACATGTGCTTGACAAAGTCCTTTGCCTCAGAAGATAGAGAAGGCCAAGGTTGGTCACTAAAACAAGGATCAGCTTTGAGAACAGCTCTAAATATTCCAGATTCACTGCGTGCCCAGAATGGACGACTGCCACAGAGAAGAATATAAGCAATTACACCTATACTCCAGACATCTGCCTCCGTAGTGTATGCTCTATGAAGAACTTCTGGAGCCACATAATAAGCACTCCCAACAATATCATTCAACCTTTCATCTGCAATACAATAAAAGGAATTTCAAGTAGCAGAGAATGACCTATATATCCAAAGGACAAAAGCAGCTGCCAGTGTCTATGTACACAACAATCTCCAACAAACCTGGCTTAACAAAGTCTGACAAACCAAAATCTATGGCCTTCAATGGTGAGTCCTCATCCTTGGATGAAAAAAGAAAATTCTGATTCACGAATTTATCACATTAGCAAGAATGTGTTATTTAAAAAAGATTATTCATGAAACATGAGCAAAAGTATTGGCAAAATGCAACATACATGATAATGGTTACAGTTAAGCAAATAGCAATTATTTGCTTGTGAATTGTGCAATAAACTCTGAATTCTGCTCATCTTCATTGCAGTTTGCTGAGCATTTACAGGAAGTTGCAAAATTACCTCCAAACATTTTTTACTACGGTGATTTGTCTTTCAAAAATGCATATACAAACATGCACACGTGTGTACATCTATATATCAATATATAAATATTTGAATTAAAACTGCAATGGTTCAGTTCTAATAATATACCAAATTCGATTTAACCAGTTCAGACAAAATATTGAATGATTAAACCTAACAGCAATCCTGAGATAGATAAAGGGCATTAATTTACCAAAATGGAAGTTTCAGTGCTCAAATTGACATAGACACTAGTAAACAATTAACAATCTTATAGTGACAAAAGGGCCTTCAGTTATTTCAAGAACACTAGTTTTCAGTTGTTTTATAAACTTAGATAATTGGCAATTATTTCTAGAGAATTGGCAATTTCACCCCCAATACTATTGGTTAGGTATGAATTTGTCCCCAAAACTTTCATAAATTTGCACCTACGTCCCAAACCATCTCTAAAGCACAAAATTTAATTGCGGTTTAATTAGTTAAATGTACATTTTCAGAAGGGAATGACACGTTTTGGAGTTTAGAACAAATCCGGTCCTAATATAATAGTTTGGGGGATAAAAAAGCAATTATTTCCTTATTTCTACGGTATGCAGGCCAGTACTTTGGTAAGTTAACATAAACGGTTTTAGTCAATGGAAATATTTGATTGTCATGAGGCCAATTGGCAAAATGAGAAGCTTTTAGGAGAAATTGAAGCTCTTAAATCTTTTTTCCTTTTTGAGCCAAATTGAAGCTCTTAAGATTTTTTAGCATAAAGTGCAAAATTTTCTTGATCCTGACACAAAAGAAATCTCAGGCATGAGCTTGCTTTGCTGCTGGAGTTTATGACTAGGTAACATAATCAAGTTTGCAATGGCAGAGCTGTTAGCAGCAACTTCAACTTCAATCAGGAATTCCCGCAGCAGGGAAAAAACAATTAAGCACACCTCAGGTTTAAGGTCTCGATGCACAACTCCCTGGAGGTGACAAAATGCAACAACATTTAATATTTGTACCAAAACAGCTCTTGCATCATCCTCTGTGTACTTTCCACCCCTAAACAAGAGAGAAGGGAAATATCACCACATCAAACTATGGAAACAGTAATACAAATGACAGATCTTCACAAATATTCTGCCTTGTACCCAAAATTTACGGGACAAAAATAATGCAATCATGTGAATAACAGCAAGTGATATACAAGTACCTTGAAAGTATTCTATCTAATAGCTCCCCTCCTTCACATAACCTGAAAATTCATGGAATTGTAAAAGCATATTGAAGCCTGTACTTTTACATGTGAGCTATGCTAATTTTAATCAGCAATTGTAACAAGAAGTCCCATGATCGCACTTACTCCATTACAATGTAGACATTGTCTTGGTCCTCATATGCATCATAAAACTGCACTAGGTTCTTATGTCCTGTCAATGCTCTCAATATTTTTACCTCCCTTCTCACATCTTCAATTGCAATTGCTGTCGTCATCTGACAACAAAAGGATAAAGAGCACATCAGCTTATATTAAAACAAAGCATGGGAATTTTGAAATTTTTCTTAGAATCATTAATATTTTACAAGAATAATTGGATATGAAAGAATATATACTACCAAATTGTTTGAACCAAATCAAAAGTATACACATAATATCAGAAGAACAGTTAAGGCAGAGAAATCTCTAGCCATTGGTCTAAAAAAAAAAAAAAAAAAAAACAGAAACATATAGAATAGCTTAAAGATCATATAGCACCTCGTGGAATCCATCCAAGGCCATGTAGACAGGGTCTGTACTAACAAATATGCAATTGTGCTACTGCCTAATCCCCATATGCTGAAAATCTTATGAAGATGGTCTTCCGGTCTGGATAACTCATTTCCTCACACATTTACATCACCCTTGTTAGCAAGACTTTGGCCTCTGACTTCTATAGAACTTGTCGGTCTCTCAGATACTGTGTTCTATGGTCAACCAATCCCCTTCTAAATGAGCAAATTTGCAAGAGGTAGACCATCCCAGTAAGACAGGAAGCAAGGGAAGTATTACAAGAAAACCAGCATAGGCAGTATTTAAGGTGTTTTGTTAATTCCTTGTAACTAATACTGTTTATTTGTAAAAATTATTTAGAAGGTTCCTTCATGCATGAGTTTTCGCCTTTAAAGCTAATTTCTCTCATTTTAACTAAAAAGATACACCCAACCATTTTAGTCTGTGAAATAGATTAATCTATCCCATAGTAGTATCACCTGTATACATAAAGTACCTGATGCTACCCATTTAAAATTAGCTATGTACTGACAAATGACACAGCCTAAGGTTATCAAGGTCATGTTGAAAAGTCCTTCAAGTTTATCTAGGATGGGCCAACCATAAAATGATTGTTGCAAACTGAAGTTAACATCAATGAGACAAAATCCTACATTACAGAACCAACTTTAGTTGGTCCATACTAATGCCAGAATTTGATGACAATTGACGGAAACCAACAATTAGGGAACTCTCATCAAGCTTCAACGTTGTCTTCATCAACACAAACTCCCTCAAACAGTCAATATTTCCCCACATACAAAGGAAAAATACTCTTCTTCTGAATCATTTCATAGCCCAAACAAATCATATTCTGTGCATGATCCAATCTAGAAGAATATCAAGAAAAAGCCACAGGTAGTCAACTTAAAACAAGCAAAACCAGATCAATTCATCCTTTTTCAAATTCACATAATAATCAGCATCCTCAATATCAGATCATAACATAATAGCAAATTATACATGAATAACTATGCCTAAATCAAACAGCAAAAACACAAGAAATACAAGAAAAAATTAAACAAGTTGCTCCACCAACTCTCCAGATATGAACAACATCAAGCAAAGCTGGATAATCAGATCAACCCTTTCACTAATACAGACGATCACATAATCATCATTTCGACACACCAATAAACACACAATTGAGAATTAAAACATATAACCAACAATTTAATACACGGATCTCAAGAAAAGGGAAATCAATCGCAACCTTCGATTTCGGTATAACCTTCACCGCAACCTGCTGGCCCTTAAGCTCACCCTTCTTGGGCCTGGCCTTGCACGTATATCCGAAATGCCCTCTGCCAACTTCCTCTTCAACCTCATACTTACTCGCAAAATTCTTAGAAAACCCGAAGCACTTGTCGAGTCCGGCCCCATTCCCAGCCCCTCCCTCCGCCTCGCTCCCTTCCGGTATCGCCGCCTCGTTTGGCTTCACCGTCCCGCGCCGCAGGGCAAGCGCAGCCCTAATGTGCTTCGCTGGAGAAGGCGGAGGGAAAGGCCGTCTGAAAAAACGCTTCGGCGTGGAGTTTTCACTGGCATTAGCCGGAGATCTGGCCGGTGACTTCTTCGAGAAGAAGTAGCGTGCTGGGCTAGGGCTATAAAACGGGAAGAACGGTGATTTCTTTACATTCTCAACGCTTGTGTCTTCCTTACTTTTATTTTCACCATTCAATTGATGGTTAGTAGAGTTTTCTCCATCGAGGAAGCTCGAATTAGAGGTTTTATCATCTTCTTTAGATGAAGCGACTCCATTTTGTATGGGATCGTTCTTTGGAGAGGAGAGATCGGGGTATTGTGAGGGTTTTGATGTACAAATCCCCATATTTTATCTGTATCTCTCTCTCTCTCCACTTTCTCTCTCCTCTCCCCGGAACAGCACAGTTGGGATTTTCTGTTGGTGTTATTGCATTTTGAATTTGGAAGTGGAAACAAATAAGAAGACAGAGAGTGTGCTTGTTTTATGCTGTCTTTGGTCAGTGGAATTTGAAGGTAGAAGTAGAGGAGGAGAAGAAGGAACAGAACAAGGAGAAGACAAGGAGAAAAATCAATCAAAAACAAAAAAAAAAAAAAAAAACAAAAGGAAAGAAGATTGGCAGTACAAAATATATCGAAAAAAGGAAAGAAATAAAAGTGGTAATGGATTTTGTAAAATACTAAATAATAGTGTAGGAGGAAATAGAGGTTTGTCTCTGCGTTCTGAGATAGGAGGATGGAGAGAGAAATCTCTGCAGATGAGGGTAAAAAGGCAAAAAAGCGGATGCTGCTACTGACGTCGTCACATAATATTTTTTACCGGAAAAAAATAAAAATTATATACCATTTTAGTTTATTTAGTTAGTAGTTACCAATCTGCTGTGTATTAGATAAGCACTTGCACCTCCCATTCACACGCACCAGATTAACTAATCCGCTAGGTTTTCACACTTCTAAACGGAATTTTGTAATTGAAAAGCACGAAGCCAAGACCGTGAGCCGCTGTGTGATACGAAAAATCAAAAGAAGATAGAGATATCCGTGTCGTAAAATGCATATAAATGAAGCCTGATTTTCTTTTTCAGATGGATAGACTTTTTAGTAAAAAACTATTTCTTAAAAATAATTATTATTTGAAATGATTAAATAATATATGTTGCATTATTTACTTGTTTTAAATGTCTATAGTAGGGATAACTATTCTATTTTTTACTTCTCACTATTATTTTATACTATTAAGTTTGAAATAGAATAGAAATACCATGCCTTTATTTGA
Source organism: Lumnitzera littorea (assembly GCA_024138015.1). Lineage (NCBI taxonomy): Eukaryota > Viridiplantae > Streptophyta > Magnoliopsida > Myrtales > Combretaceae > Lumnitzera > Lumnitzera littorea. Next base: position 40,250,567 of record JAMXBB010000010.1, read on the forward strand.
TGACATATTAATATCACCGTCATTACAAACCACTGTCGTATCACTAATATACCCTAGCATCATTACTATCAATACCACTATTAAAACCTCACACAACTACTGTCATTACTTTTACTGTAAAAACAACCTTATTGTAAGCACTTTATCACCATCATTATCTTCGCTATTGCTACCATCATTGAACTACAACCATAACCATAATCGCTACTACTACCGCTACTATTACCATCATATTAATGGTGATGCCCATGCAATAGTGATGATATTAATGATGGTAGCGGTGATGGTGACAGTAATGATAATAAATATTATGATTATGATATTTGTATAGCCATAGTTGTAATATTGTTGAAAGACTTATTATCATTAATACACTCTACCACTACCACTATCACTATCAACACCATCACCATAACCTAGCATAACTATTGCAATTACCTTTACTACAAAAACAACATAACTACAAGCACTGTATCACCACCTCAATTGCCACTATCATCTCCACTACTGCTATTACCATTGAACCTTACCGCTGCTACTACTAATACCACAATAGTAATGGTGATGACCACGTAGTAATGCTAGTATTAATGATGGTGGTGGTAATAAATATTATGGCTATAATATTTGTATAGTAATTATGGTAATACTGGTAGAAGTGATGGTAATACTATAAAGGTGCAATTTATAATGATGGTAATGTTGAGATGGTAAAGGTGGTGGTGGTTACTATAGTGACGATAAAGAAAGCAATGATGTTAATTATTATGATAAGATAAATCATACATATTCCAATCTAAAACGATAATCAAGTAATACTTAATTTTCGTAAGGAAGGAATAATTATTCCCCAATCAAGTTTTAAGAAAATAATAGAATAAATGTTATTAGGGAATAATGATAATTCTATTTCTCCATGTTAATACAAAATAAACAAGTTTTTCTTTATTAAGTTATCATAAAAAAGTATATAAACTTTTTTAATTAATTTTCTACATTTAAATGATAAATTCAAATCCTATATCAAAAACTCTTCGTTCTTGTCAAATAAGAGAGAGGCCATAATGTATTTAAAGAGGATATTCAGTACAAAATTCTTTCATAGTTCATTCAATCTACTAAATAGAATAAAGGAGGAATAAAATTACAATTTATAAAGAATGGAATTAGGCCATAATTGTTATTACTTTATTCACTTAGATAAGAAAAAAAAATAAGGAATAAAGTTGTAATACAACTCAAATGACTAAAGTACCCTTATTTTCTCCTTTCATATATGACTCTCTCTCTCTCTCTCTCTCTCTCTCTATATATATATATATATATATGTCAGCTAAATAAAACCTATCTCCAAGCAAAGAGTAGACCCAAATTATATAGAATAAGAATTCTAATGCGTCTTCTAAATATTAATTATATTCAATTAAATCTTTTCTGTTATTGTCTTTTGTATTTACAAACATAAAAGAGGAAAACAAACCAAAACTTGACAAAAATGATCAATGATCAAGAATGTTGATAAATTTTTATGAAAGTGCTCTAGCCAAACTATAACACTAAACAAATATTGTAATACTTCAACTTCTTCTTCCCAATTCTCTGGATTATATTGTTTAGACATCTACAGAATAAAACATTCTATTAGTACCAATCACTATTAATTATATTAGTATAATACCATTCATGAAATTCAATTGCACTATCCGGATGATTATAAATATGAATATCAGTAATGACTTATGACATAAATATGCATGCAAAATTTAATTAATACCACCATAGGCGGCAATGCCAAGTCTAGTGGGGCTTTTATGAAATTATGAAACTTGATGCAGATATGAGATATGAAACCTCCAAAGGCGGTAATACCAGCCGATTATGGGGTTTTGATAATAATTGAAAATAGACAAATATAATCTTGTAGAATTGCACCCAATTTAATTAGAGATTCCCCACACGAGATGTAATGTAAAAGAAGAATCAAATAGAAATTTTATTGATTAACACTGATTTTTACAAAATACAGAATACAAGAGCATAAATGGATATTTGAAAAGGAAATACTGAGAGGTAAAATTGTTCTACCTCAGAAACAGAAAGAAGCAAACAATTATGCTTTAGGAAATATTTGGATGATTGTTAAGAGAGAAATTGTGGAAAAAGGGTAGAGAGGATTCAGAGATTTTTTGGAAAGAAGTGGATAAGAATGAGTCGATGCCTTAAATGAATGCTTGAAGGTGTTTTTCTAATGAAAATGCAGACAGGGTAGGCCGATAGGGTACTGTTTTGAATAGTGATTGATTGATTGTCAGATAGTATTGTGCACTGTGGTACATATGTATTATACCGTATTTTTACTTTTACAATGCAAAAATGATACAGAATAATTGGTAAATGGTACAATTTTCATGGATCTCCTAAATCTATGCCATAGCAGTCATCTTCATTGGTATTTCCGCTGTGATGAGATGTTGAGTTCGATTCTGAACTTGATTCTTGTGCTGATTTTGATTCTTTGATATGTTCTAGTGCTCTTTCCAGTATTTGTTTCAATTGATCTAGAGAGTTTGCACTTGCAAGTGATAATATTAAAAATCCTCTATTATGATATTGTTTTGTTGCTGATAGAGATTGTGGTGGATTTGCAGATTTAGTACCCAATTTAGAATTGAATTCTTTTCACACTTATTCCATATTTTGAAGCTATCCCACCATTTGACTTTATACATCCTAACCAAATTGATTGTATTTGATGATCGATCTAGCTTGTATTCAAATCACCAAGCCATAACCCATGATATTCTGAAGTAGATGAAATATAACATTTCTTTCGAAAAATTCTTTTCATGAGATGTAGGATTATAATTTTTTAGGAAAGTATCAAATCCTTCTCTGGCATTTTGATAAATGATTTCTGATGTAGTACTAAATTGTTCCCACCAGTGATTAAACCAGGTAAGAAGATTGANAAGATTTAATTGAATATAATTAATATTTAGAAGACGCATTAGAATTCTTATTCTATATAATTTGGGCCTACTCTCTGCTTGGAGATAGGTTTTATTTAGCTGACATATACTTTAATCATTAAAATTTCAAATAAGCATTCCCTGGGAAGACGACCTCTTGGTATCAGAGCCAAGAAGGGAGTATAGGTAATCTAAGAATTTTTATATTTTTTTATTGAGACGATTGTCTTGGTGACGATCTAAGACTTATATTTCCTAAATCACTTGAGACGAATCTTTAGTGGAAAGTCTTAATATTGTGATAAGCTTACTTGATAATCAATCAATTCGCAAAAGAAATTTTTGATTTAATAAATCTCCTTGGAATTTAGAAATTGTTAGGACAATGGCCAGAATTTCTTTCTTGATTGTTGAATAATTTGATTGGTAATTATTCCAATTTTTTGATACAAACTGAACAACACATTCTTTATTATTTTGTTTTTGTTTTAGAATTTTTTCGAATCTTAAGTCAGAAGCATCGGTTTCCACAATTTTTGGTAATGAGGGATCTGCAACCTACACATGCAAAAACAACAAAAATTACCTATTTACCAATAACCCATTGCCATATAATAAATACCATGACAGCAATAACTAACCACTTTATTGCTAAATGTGAGCCCCATAATCTTACATAGTCGTTATAAGCAAGTAATTTAGGGTATATGTGAAAATTAGCCAATTAGGACAATATTTCATGTATAAGTTCTAAGAGTAAGTCAAGGGCATCCCATGAGTCTAGATTGTAGAAGTATAATAACGTAATGATAATATAACCAATAATAGTTAATTTTTATTAATTCATATTATAGTGGATTTTATCTCTATAAACACACGATTTAGGTAGCAAAAATTTATTAAACTCTAGAGATAAAATAATGGGACTATAAAATTATAAAATAACATATAATAATACAGGAAAATAGAGTACGCTTCTCAGGTATAGTTATCGTATATAAATATATACTTGAATTTACCTAAAATACTTGAAAGTATATAAAACTAATTGACTAAAATAATAAGGCAAAATAGTAAAAGTTATTAAAAATATTATTAAGGACAGCAAAATCCAAAGAGTAAGGGTGTGGCAACATTTTAAGAAATTTGAAGATGAATGGCCTCTTATAATGACACTTAGTTAAGCTTAAAATGGAGGTTAAAAAAGTAGGGTAAGAGAGAAAATGCTCATTTTTCACCATGCGAATTTGAGAAAATTTCCAAATCCTCTCTATAGGTTCCTTAGGATCTTTGATTTCTAGGAAAATTCTATGAAGGTAGAAAACTTAAAGGAGAAATTTTAAGGAAAATCAATAGAAAATAGGACAAACTTAGCAAAGTCGTAGAGCAGAAACCTATATACGACCTAGAGGCGAACCACTATCACCACCCAACAGTGGTGGTAACGACTAGGAAGGTTAACAAAGGGGGGCGGAAGATGGTGGTCAGACGATAAATGTTTCCTAAGTTACAATTTCAATTCAATTTTCTCTAATTTTATAAAAATATTAAACTTACTCTAAAAATTATGAGAAAATTCATTTTGAAGTATTTTTACATGTACTTTTGAAAGAAAATATCAAATTGTAAAATTTTAAGTAAATTTATGATCGCCTTAAGAAATCACCCAATACCAAGCAAATTTCGAAGTTGTTTTACATACCCTAAATGTTGTTGTTTTAAAGCCAAACTATTTCTAGAACCGCTCTATATTGTACGTAAGAATTTTATGAAAAAATTTCGATAAAAAAACTTTTCTATGATTTTAAGTCTTTAAATTTGATGAAAAATGTTATTTTTTGGAAATTACACAATTAATTTAATGAAAAATAATATGCAATAGATTTGGAAGTTTGTTTATAATCTATGTCATCGTAGAGAGCGATCTGGAGTTAGAAGGATAATGTGGGATCGGAAATATACATAAATCACTAGTTGTGGTCTACATGTATTAAGATAAAGATATGACGATTTGGAAGTTGGGGTGATATGGGGATCATGGATATGATGAACTTATTGTATGGTCATGGTTTTCTATGCTTGTAAACTATAATAAGGTAGTAGAGCAGGTTGCTCTATGTAAACATGTAAATTGAATCTATGCAGAGAGTTCTTTAAAAGGTTGATCTAATAAAGAATGACTTAAAATTCTTGGGTTAAATACTCGATCAAAAGGTTAGTTAATGCAAGGATCTTGATTTTAACAATGCTAGAGTCTTGGTAAGGACGTTAGTTGGTGAATAAGGCATAGTTATAATGACTTTAGAGACATATTCAAAAAGTTAGTGGATGAGAGGATTTTAACTCTAAATATTTTAAAGCTTTGTTTGGAAAGTTCTTTGGTAAAAGAATTATGATTATTTTGACTTCGGAGACTTGACTAGAGGTTAGGTTTATAAAGAAGAGGATTGATCCTTTAATTCAAAGGCTAAATCAAAAGGTTAGATGGTAAAAAAGACTTAACTAGACCCCATCATAAACCTGATGTGATTATATGGTAAAGGAAATGTAACTGAAATGGCTTCAGAGGCTTGATTTAAGGATTGAATGGCATGGAAGAATTAGTGGAAATGACTTTAGAGACTTATTTAGAGAGTTGATTTGAGTAAAGATTACAATTAGGATAACTTCAGAGACTTTAATCAAAAGGTTCTGACCCCAAAACTTGGTATTAGGCAAGTTTTTAAGATCTTGTTCAGAAACTTCAATAGCAAGTTAGAACTTAATACAAAACTTACATGACTTACTAAAGATAAGTCATAACCAGACTAAAACTATTTAAATGAATTCATTTACCTCATATTTAGTAAAACTAAAGTCATTGTACTGAATATTTAGGCGAAAACGGAAGCAAACAAGACCTATATACAAGATTATTAAGCATCACTTATCCAGGTAAGTGAAATCAGTGCTTTACTATACATTAAAGCATTATTTAAGGATACGTAGAGGCCTTAGTATATGTATTGATTGTGATTATAAATTAGTTGCTTGTGTGTATGTAACGAGTGTACTTGAATAATGTTTTGCTATTTACAGTGCTAGATTTTATCTATTAGTCACCTTATGATGTTGCTTGATTGAACTATTTGAAATTACTTGATCACCCTAAAAGCAATCTAACTAAAACTTGGCCTAACTTCTAATCGAACATGCATTGCAACTCATTAGGAGAACGATTAGGATTATCGGGCCAAACACTAACCCTTCGATAAGGATAGCTAAAATGGTCCTCTCTCTAACCTTAGTTAAACTAAGTGATAGAAGAGGAAGTTGTAGTAAGGTTGAGAATTGTGGTTTAAAGTAAAGTCTCTAGTAGAGCGTGTTTCTCCATTACATAAGCCTCAATTTGGTTTTTATCCGCAAAGTATGTAGCTTTAAACTCTTCAACCTAGATTAGTGAACGTAATTTCTCTAATCTTACGATAGATCGAATAATGTCATGTGATGGCATATGCTTAAATATGCGTTGCATCTAACTAACCCTACTTAAAAACCTTAGATACTCGGTATTAGATATATGCTATTATCTCCGTTCCACTTACTAAGCAAATTGTTACTCATTCCCTTATAGTCATTTTGCAGGTTTTCCAGTAGATATACTAATATTATTCCAAGTTCTAAATGTGTAGAGAACGAGGTCAGGGGGTGAGATTCAAGATCAGTTGGTTAAATTCCTATTTTGTTTATTAACATTACCAACCTTTAGGAAAACTAATATGGTCTCTTCAAGTAATCTTCTAGTTTTCAACTACTGTTACCTGTATCAAGTTTTGTAAATTTATGAACTTTTATAAATCCTTATTATGTCTTTTTTTTAAGTTATTTATAAAACTTGGTTTTTTTCTCAAGCTTTTACACTGTAGAATCTCTTTCAAAAGTTATTTTAGAAAATTGCACCACAGGTTAATATCAAACAAGTACTGAATTGGATGACTAAAAGCTATGAAGTAGTAAATGCTAAGTATAAGCTATACTAAGGTTAGCAGCTTAAGTAGTTAGCTTTTAGTTTAGATTAGTTTTCATGACAAGGCTGTTACGACTCCCTAATTTGAGGTGTGACATTAGACACTACTAACCACTCACTCATATATCACTACTAACCATAACATCAGTATAAACCACCCTATAAATCACCACTAGGCACTTTATTGCCAAACAATAACAACCTATGATAACATACAATATAGTGTGAAGTGCAAGAATAGAGGTTCGAGCACCTACTCACATACCCTAAAGTAGATTTGGATCCTCTCTCTATCATTGGTCAAGTCTTAGTCGAGAACAAAAAATCGAATATAGAAATTTTTCTCTCTTCATCACTCCTTCTCTTCTAATCTCTTCGATCTAGGTCTTAGTTGGGTAGTGGTGTAAGGGGTACTTCGTTTGTAGTGGTGGATCTAGATCTTAGTGATTGTTGATCCATGGTGGTGTAAGGAGTGCTTCAGTAGTAGTGGTGGATGTGGGTCTTAGTGGTCATTAGTCAAGTGGTGGTGGAAATGGTACTTTAGTGGTAGTAATGGTAGTTAGTTGTATGGTGGTGTTAGGCGACAATGGTTATGTAGTGTTCATAGGTTAACGATGGTTGTGCGATGGTAATGGGTCTATAGTAGTTGTGTGGTGGTGATGGGTTTGTTGTGAAGAAAACAACAACGATAAGGTAGATTTTTCTTACATGGAATTGGAATTCTTAGCTTTCATCAAGTAATAAGGATTCCTATCTATCGATAAAATTTTTCAAGCATGAAACTCTAAGCCTAAACCAACTAGCCAAATACTTAGTTAAGCTTTAATAAGCTTTATCCAAGAATAACTTAGCTTCATCCCCTAAGTAAGGAATTCTCTCTCTCTCTCTCTCTTTCTTTCTATCTCTTTCTTTTAACTCATTTAGGGTTTTGACCCTAACATCACTTCTGTTGACTTAAGCATTAGAGTAGTTACGTTAAAGCAACCTCTGATGCTACCTTATAGCATTTTTCTTTTACCTTACGGGTGATCTTACAATGGAGCAAAAATCAACTATCAACACTACCGAACTGCAATTTCGAGACACAAAACAAAGTGAATGGCATAATAATGAATAAGAGGGAATGGAATAGTCATTCCTCCTAAGTGAATGAGACATTAAAGTTAAAGTAATTATCTTTAACCCCAACTCTCCTTATTCTTAGTGCAACATCCTACAATGCTAATGAATACAATTATTCAATTGTTATATCATTTCATATTATATTTTTTTATTCGCACGCATTACATACTTAAGGGAAAGGAAAAATAATAGCAAAAAAAAAAAAAAAAAACCTCAAAAATATTGTTCTTAGAAAAATACTCCTAAGAATATGGTAGTTAAAGAGGCGATTTTAATTGGCACATAATCCTTGCCGAGCCTCCTCTTTTTCCCCCTTCTTCCTCATTACAAAACCCATTCTCTCTCTCTCTAAAAAACTCCAATACAAAGAACCTCTTCACACACTACCATTTTCAACTCCTTCTTTTCTCCAAATAAATTGTAGATTTTGCACGACAATGTATTATACAACAATTCTTTAGGAAAATTTTTAGAAAAGAATACCGAAAACATGTGATCTCCTCAATTTCTCTCTCTAGAAAGTGACGAACAAAAAGGTAACTGTTTTTCCTCTTTTGATTAATTTTATGAACATGTAATTGTATGAAAATGGCATTGTTATTGAAAATATTATGGTACATTGTTGTTTATATCAATTTTTTTTTTCGAATTATTTATTTTAGTTTGTTATACATGTACTCATAGTATCTGATATGAGGAGACTTATTTAGTACCAATGCAACTGATTGAATTAGTTAGTTTTATACAAAAAAATAGTTAAGAAATAACTAATTATTGTGAGGAGCATGCTTCTTCATATTAAATTTAGTTGTCCTGTTAGTGGGTATTCATGAATATATGGTTGTAAATATAAGATATCGGTTATTTTAGTGTTGTGAATTTTATTTAGTTAACGTGACAAACAGTTGAGAATAGATAATGTAAGTGTGGTTTGTTACATTAGAGGAAATATTATGGAAGGAAAAGATAGGGTGTCCTATGATAGGTACCCAACAATAGTAATTGGGGTACCGATTGGAGCAACCTATGATTAGTTGGTTGGCTTGATATGTAACCAACTCCAGATTGACATGATAAGTAGAGTTGTGCAAGTAGGTAAAATGAGCCAACTTAGCCCAACCTAGCTTAACCTACTTTAGTGTGCAGGTTAAATGAACCAACCAATTTTGGCTCACTTTTTAAGTGGGGTAAAATTTACAAGCCCAGCCTTACCCGTACGAGTTAGTGGGTTAAATAAGTCAACCTACTTAGTCAACTCATTTAACCCACTTATATAGTGTTGTGGGTTAAATGAGTCAACCTAGCCCATTTAGCTCATTTAACCCACTTATATTTTAAATATTTTTTATCGAATACATTGGATTTATCTGTTATTGTAATATAGACAACATAGTTTCAAAATCTTATAAGATCATTGTGACATTGTCTCACTCACCCAAATATATTAACTCAATAACAACCATACATGAGTCATAACAAACAAATCATGATCCCTTTACCTTAAATTTAAATATCATGCTAATCACAACACATACTTTCAAAAATTCATACAAATCATCAAAATAGGATCATTGTCTCCTCCTCTAAAGCTATCAACTCAACTACTACATTCATGAGTCATGACTCATGGGTCATGACATAGAGTCATTGGTAAAGAAATCATACTCCCTTAGTTCATCATCAAATAACTTGTTCATGCTTATCTCAATACATGCATTCACAAATTTATGGAAATCATAAAAGAGGATCATCTTCTCCTTTAAATAAGTTAACATAACAACTACAATCATTACACACCAAAACAAAAATAAAAAAAGGTCCAGCTAATATTAATCATTCTCCATCATCAACCATGTTTGAATCCTCCTTTGACAAAGTTGTTTCAAGTTTTTTCTCACTTTCATCAACAATTCAAAAAATAGCACATAATTAGATAAAAATATTAAAAGGTGAAGATAAAATACAAAGACAACATATTATCAAAATGAATAAATTACCTTCCTAATTAAATCCTTGCAACCAATTTTGTGTACAAACTAAAGCTTTTACATTTTCAAGAAGCATAGAACTACGATACTTGGTAAGAATACGGGCATTAATACTACAGGTAGACTTTGAAGCTATTGTAGTAATTGGTCTATTAAGAACATCAACAGTCATTGTACATAAATTTAGATACCTTTGACATTGAGTTTTCCAATAATCTAGCACATCTAACTCAAAGTAAAAGCTCATATCTAGTATCGATTCATTTAGATAAAGATCTAAAGAAGACTTACTGGTAGCCTATACCTCAACTTGATAGTACTCTTACATCATTAGGATAAATAAAAGCAATGATTATTGATTGTAAAAAAATACAACATTATTAAATTGATGGCTAAACTACAAGAAAAAAGAAAAGAAATAAGCCTTATGAAACTTATATCTACAGTAGCAAAATCGATGCCTAAAATTTTCTCAAATCCTAAGTCTCCTGCATTTGCTATACATTTACCTATATCTCTAACTGTTTAAGAAGATCTACCATGAGAGCTACTACTAGTCATATTGCTTCTCTTACCGTTGTCATATTCCTCAAAGAGCCTATACAACTTACTCTTTATTCTATCCAACTTCTCTTCACAACTAAGTGGATCGATCTTATTAAAGTAAACTTAAAAAAATTGAACCTCATATGTATATTAAGAACTGCTCCAAGTGCAAGAGTAATATTGTATTCTCTCCAATATTTATCAAATTTTTGCTTCATCTTAATAAACATGTCTCTTATGACAGAATCCTCAACTGTTAGATTCTCATTTAAGAGACACTTTATTCTTCAAACTTGCAAAAAATATAGATTCGAAGTTGGATAAGAAGACCTAGACATTAAATTTATGATAGTGTAAAACTAACTCAAAAATTTGCACAAATATTTATAATTTGAGTCATTCAATTGAAAGAATGAAAAAACACATTGATACTTCAAAGAACTTTCAAGCATAAGATAAGTTGAATTCCATTTGATTGCTACATCCAAATGCAAACCAATACCTACATTAATATTACCAACTTCTTTAACACACTCCTATAATTGTTTCATTCTACTTTCAGAACCCTTTACATACTTTACACTTTCACTTATCTTATGCAAAGCCTCCATTAGCTATTGCGAAGACATCTTTAACTATCAGGTGAAGAATGTGGGCGCAACATCTAACATGGAAAAATTCACCACTACACAACAAACTACCATATAAATTAAGTTGATCCTTTAAGAAATCTTGCATGCAATCATTAGTAGATGAATTGTCTAATGTAAGAGAGAAGGCTTTTCTATCTATACCTCAATTTTTAAAAAAATCAAGCATTTTTTTTTTTTTATAGTTCAAGTCCTGGAAGAAAAGGAGAGGGGTTGGGGGGGGTATGTGATGTTGTACATATAACAAAAGGAAAGAATTTAATTATGAAGTTTCCAATTTTCATCCATATAATGTGCAGTCAAACACATGTAGCCTTCACTTGTACAAGATGTCCATAAGTTAGAGATCAAACATACTATACTAGGAATTTTTTCTAAAACTTTCTTTAACTTCTTTTCAAATAACTACAACTTCTACACATCAAATGTAGCTGTTTTTGCATAGTTAACATCTAATCTTTCATAATTGAGTCTGATCTAAGAAAGATAATTAAACTACGAATATTGAAAATAAACTTTAAAACTCACAAGACTTCAACTTAAGTAATTCCTAAAACAAGAGTAAAATATAGGAGACTTGGGACCTTAAATGATAAAGTGAGGCTCTGATAAATAGAATTCTCCACTTGTAGCAAATGCAAAATGCAACTTTAAGGGTGAGTTTTTTCAAATGGATAGGAAGGGAAAACCATTGGAGAAGAATCTTTAGGAACTAGTCTTTTACATCCATTAAAAAATCTTACCAGCACTTAAAGAGGCATAGATATGTAGTAACCTATTAAGTTCATATCCTCGCTCCTACTAACTAAAAGTTAATTAAGTAGCACGTGAGAATTACATATGTGAATTATAAAGACAAAAAAAAGGATATGTACTTAAAAAAGCGTATTTAAGCATGAATGTATAGTTTGATGGATGAAATGTTGATCTTGTTATGGAGGTTCAGATAGCGAAGAATGAAGAGATGCATGAAAATAACTGCAAAATTAAAGATAAGATAATTTACTTAAGATGACTTCTTATGTAAAATGCAAATGCAACAATGAGTAATCCATGGTTATGGACCTTCTTGCTCTTAGTAAATGTAAGTTTGAGACATTACGAAATATTGAGAATTGATAAAAAGTTAGTAAATGTAAATTTAACCCTCTTTCTTTGCCAAGTATAATATCTGGGTACTTTACCTGTAGATGGTCTTATTTTCATTTTGCTAGTAAAAAAACAAAAAATCTAGTGTTCTTACAATTTTTTAAGAAATAGCTCATTGAATTATTGTGGCTCCACCAACAAAAATTGTGCGAATACTAGAGTATGTTTAAGATTACACATTGGGATACCTCATACACTACCCCCGTTGAAGAAAAATAAGAGAAAATGGTGCTAATAAGTGACAAGTTGCAAGTATCTTTATGAAGGGAAAGAAGAGGCATGAGCATATACTAAAGCTAAAGTAGACAAAAGCTAATGCTAATTCCGCTCCTTTCTAAAAACTTGCCCTTATCTTACAAGGGTCCATTAGTTGGTGCCTTAGGCACAATGAACAAGTCCAAAATGAAAAAAAAATTCTTAACCTTCTTTAAAAATATAATGGTAAAAAAATTTCTTTTGGCTCTTAACGAGTATCATATTCATACAAAATTTTTTTTCTTTCTATAATGCCCTTTTTCCCATATTTGTAAATGAACTAGAGAAATGAAATATAAAATCAATCAAGCCAATTGAAATTAAGCAAAACTTCATTTTATTCCCAGAATTAGAAAACTTGCTCAGATGAGTTCCACATGAAATTAGATTAGATCATAGTCTGTCATATACCTATCAACCTAACCTTACTTCATAATTACCTTTTTGTAAATTATGCTAGATTAGTATTTTATAAGAATAGGACAACTATACCAGACGCTTATTAGGAGCTTTAAAAAAAAAATATTGCATCCTTGTACATTCTTGTTTCTCCGTAAATTAAAAGATGAAAACCACGAAGAAATTAAACTCTCGCTGGTGACATGGCATAGCATAAAGAAATCAAATGTTGTATATTCTACTTCAAGATGGCCATCCTTTTGCTTTGCATATATAACCTCGATAATAAATGAAAACCTCGAGGCTAGGATTGTATGGTTTACTTATTATCAAATCCTAAATCAAAATCACCAGAACAAAAATAGCTTCGAGATTTTTGTTACACGAAAGATAACTACAAGACACACCTAAAAATGGGAGAATCGCAAATGATAGATAGAGTGAAGTGAAGGTTGAACGACGGATGGCGAATAGCAAATGACAGACAGCGTACATCCGATTACGACGAGCGATGAGTAACGAACGATGGACTTAGGGTTTTTTTTTTTTTTTTTTTATGTCATGACTAGCCTCCTGTTGTGATGTATAAACTCTAAACTATAAGAGTAAGTGTTAGAAACTTAGGGTTACAAAATAAAATATTATTATTTTATATAATGTAAAGTATGTTTTTATTTTTTCAATTTTCCTATATATTAAAAAAAAGTAAGCCAACTCATTAACCCATAGGTTAGCTTACTTTAACCTGCAAGTTAAACTAGTTGAGCCAAACTGGCCTACTTTTTATATAGATTGAAAATCTTGACCCTAACTCCCTTTTAAAGTAGATTAAATAAGCTGACCTGTAGGCCAAAACCCATTTTCACAACTCTAATGATGACTAGTTGAATCGATTTGATTCATAGATGTCCCTTTGTAGGAGGAAATAAAGACATGTTTTGTGTTATACCTATAAATGACAATTAGACGTGCTGGAGTAAATGATTCAGTAGAAATGTATGTTGAAGTTCATGAAATTGAAATCTCACTAACTTCAGACTCAATTTTGAAGGGTATGACCATAATGTTAGGGTTAAAGTAGAAAATCAAGTGTTGCTTCAGTCTCAATTGATTCCATGTAGTGATATACTAACTAGTAGTAGTATGCCTCGTCAAAATAACATAATGATCATGTGCAAATCCAACATGGATATTGCTGTAGAGAATAAACTAACTTGTGAAAACATTGACAAAGACTCAAATGATACCAATTCTAATCTTAATATCAGTCAAAGTGAAGTGTAGCTCTAGGAAGTTAAAGAAACTCAAGGGTCAAGTAAGAAAAACAATTAGAGGCAGGGGTTGACCATAGATGTAGATGCAGTTAGGATGTTAGAACCCATGTCGTTCTATACAATACCAATTGGTGGTGAACTTATATCTTTCAAAGATAGTAGAGATGATGGTAAATAGAACTTTAGTAGTATGAATTTAAGGTAGGGATAAGGTTCTCAAAAAAAGAACACTTAAAAATAGTAGTGATGATGCATCATGTTATGAATCTAGTTGAGGATGGTCTTAACTAAGAGTAAGATTCAAGCACTTATGTAGGCCTACGGACTTGGTTATCACAAAGCATCCGACATGCTTCTTATTGCATGCCTATAGTCTTCATTTGCAACCCTTCTCCTAATCAGCACATTTGATTGGCTAGATAGTAGGGTTAGACTCCTTCACTACGAAGTTATGAATATTAAGGTAAAACATATTCAGCCTTAAGCAGGTTGGCTTTCTCGATGCTAGGTAGATATCATTCATATAGCTTAATTGGCATTTGATTATGGCCTTTAGTGGAGCATTGGAGAAAGGAGATGCATATGTTCCATTTCTATGAAGGGGAGATGACGGTTACACTTCAGGATGTTTCCATGCTAATCAGTTTACCGGTTAATGGTCAAGTTGTGATGAGCAGCTTACAGTCAAGCCGGGCTGATATATGCTTGTAGTTATTAGGACTACTCCTTCCTCCTAATGCTATTAATGGGGCTCAAGTGAAGTTATCCTAGTTGAAGGACAACTTTGTTGACTTTCCGATGGATGCAAATGATATTACTGTCCAGCGATACATTATGGCTGATATTATGTAGTTGATTGAGGGGATGCCATTCTTAGACAAGTCAAACAACATGGTGCATCTAATGTTCCTTCCCTTCCTCTCCAACCTCAGTATAGCTAGCCGATACGCATGGGGTGTTGCATGCTTGGCATGACTTTATCGCCAATTGTGCTTTGCATCATCGAAGGATGCAAGTGAGATTAGTGGCCCACTTATCTTACTCCAAGTGTAGACATGAGAGCACTTCCTATACATAGCTCTAATACGTAGTCGAATCATAATAGTAATGGATGATCGACTGTTGATGAGCCAATGGAGGGTTAAGTTTAATGTTACAGAGCTTCTTATACATATTGTCGGCCTATATAAGGATGCATTTGACTACTAGCGTCCAAAGCAAGTACACAAGTTACTAATTAGAGTTTTATTGTCTTTTGCAATATTACGTAGTTGAATGTTCTAATTTGTTGATTTTACAGGTTGTACGGATGCCTTACTCCTATGACAACATTGTTAAGCTCCTTGCTTTCTACTATACCGATAGTGATATATGGACTGCGTGAATATTGCTAATTTGCTTCCATGTGGTCGAGTTCTATCTCCTAAATTGTGTGACAAGATAGTTTGGTGGGATGCAGGGGATTCCTGCTACTATAGATACATCCTAAGAGTTACACGATATTTACTTATGGGGTCAGACAGAGATAAATTGGTCACTATACATGGTAGCTGGTTACAACAGTAGGTGAATTGGTGTAACAAGATTATTTGTGTAGTACCACCACTCAATATAGCGTAAGACTACCATGACTAGTACCAATAGGTCACTCGCTGATATATTGACCAATTAGGAGCCTCCTGAGTATACATGGTATAGTTTCATTCTTCTTAACAATATTTTACCTATGCCTTTATATGATAACCAAGCCATTTTATGTGACATATGGATAGATTTTATCCATAGGCTATCTTAGATGTCATATGAGGATATTATGACAGAGCAGCCAGAAGTAGATGTCGTCGTTCAGCAGCTTAGGGGTATCCACCTAAACAATGCACTATGCTTGGGACTAGATATCAAGTAGGGTAGCTCTCTACTTTACAATCCTTATCATGGAGAGCGCCATCAAGCACAAGTACAGGGGTAAGGGCAACGATAAGCTGAGTTGGGCATTAGGGATGATCCTTCTCTAAAGTACTTCTTGTTGGCCGCATCTCCTGGACTACTTAAATTTGAGTTTTAGACATCCTTTTGATATGGATCAAGGACTGATTATGCGTTCCTAAGCCTAAGGACTTTCTTAGGTAGTTCATCGATCTATCTGAGGTGAGTTAAGTGTCGAGGAGTAGTGCTTAATCTAGTCTAATTTGCTGAACTATTTTGCTCTCCACTCAATCCAAGATGTTGCCGAGGTAACTAGTCGATGTGTTGAACTGAATCTTTCGCTTTACACTAGTCCAAGCACCAAATTTGAATACTACAATCTCTACTGTGTTGAGGTTAAGCTGACAGTAATCGAGAGCCAACCATCCAAGGCTAACCTTGAAAATGAGTTACCCTTGAGCCAACTTAGTCTAGTACCAATTATTCGAGCTACCAAACTACCGATGCCAAATTGCTTTGATCATGATCTGCCCCTACTCGACTCGCAATGTTATTGGGACCATAGATAATAAAACGTATGCACTATCCTTTTTCTGACATCCATACTATCTTTTTTCTAATTGTAAATATTCTTTTGTACAATTACGTGTTTTCTCTATAAATTATTCTCCTTTTCTTAGTAGCTAAGGATCCATTAAGTAATTTTCTATTATTTAGGACTTACCCTAAGTAGATACTATAAGTACTCGCATCATGTAATCATCACATCAATAATACATACAAGAATATACTAAACTTTTTTTTTACCCTCTCTCGAGCTAAGTGTCATTTTGCTTACTCTTGAGTTACTCTTATCTAGCCTATTAGAGCGTAGACTAGTGGCAAATGACCTCCAGCCATACTTATGCATCATATTAAGTGTAACCCAAGCTCTTGTGAGGCATTGGTTCATCATATCCATCGTCGATGCATAGGAACCCCTACTCATCCCTCGACCATTATGTACTCTTCAAGCCATCTCGTGGCCCGAACTTATCCTCTTTGGTTATGTGTGATATTGGGTCTATGTGTTTATCCATGAATCCGTATCATCTTAGTATCAGAGCCAGGTTACGTTTGAAGCTGGAATTATGTTTATGTGTTCTTAAAGTGGTTTGTTACTATTCTTGTGTGATAACATTTCTATTATTAACCCTGGAGTTTAGTAGTTGAGATTTGTTCAGTGCTCTGTTTTCTTTTATTTTCAATACGCAAAACAGAGTGTGGTTGACTATTCATTTGTTGTATAATTATCATGGTGATTGGAGTATTAGTCATTGATCTCTAAGTAATGTTATTAGATGTCAATTTTGTGAAGTTACCAACAATATCAAACTTAAGTGTTCCAGGAACTTTAGGAAATCAAGAAAGTGGTACTCGACATAGCCAAGGGCAAGAAGGAAGCTTTACACCTCAGTCAGTAGGTGACCACTTGGATAGGCTTACTGACTTGGTAGCTAATTTGGTAACTGTTATCCAAGAAGATAGGCAGCGAGCTAGAAATTGTCCTATTAGGGAACGCAAACAGCAAAGATGAGGCACTGGTCAATTTGGTCAAGCTAATGCCCCAAATCAACTACCCCGAGCTAAAGGAATTGGTAGAGATGCGAAACGAAGGCTAGTACTTGAAGAGATTGAGGAAGAAGCAGAAGGAGATGATAATGCAGAAGAGTACTATGAAGCTGAAGAAAGAAATGTATAAGCCCCTAGAGTCAAAGGATTGAGGATATGTATCGTGAGTTTCTCTAGAAGTGGAAGTTGAAAAGCAGTTTTTCTTATGTCGTAAAGTACAAGACTGGAAGAAACAATGTAGTGGTTGATGCTCTATCAAGACGACATACCTTCCTAACTAAACTACAAACAAAGCTGCTTGGTTTTTCAACCATAAAGAATCTATATGTTGAGGACCTATACTTTGGTCCTATCTATGCTCGATGTGAGGAAGGACGGACATTGAATGACTATCACAGGGAAGACAGATACTTATTCAAGAAGAGGAGGCTATGTATCTCGACCTGTTCCTTAAGAGAATTGCTAATGCGCGAGGCATATGGAGGAAGATTAACAGGACATTTTAGCCAACACTAAACCCATGAAGTACTATCTATGAGATTCTTTTGGTTGACAATGATGAGAGACGTACAGTTTGTGTTGGAAAGGTGTGCAACCTGTAGAAAGGCGAAGAGCTAATTTGAGTAAGGACATTATCTACCCTTGCCAGTCCTAACCAAACCGTGGTTTGAGCTAAGTTTGAACTTCATATTAAGATTGTTGAAGACGTCTGGAGGGAAGGACTCCATCATGGTGGTTGTAAATCGATTTAGAAAGATGGCACATTTTGTGCTATGTTCCAAAACTAATGATGCTTCGGTTATCTCTTTTCTTTTCTTGCAAGAAGTAATCAAGTTGCGTAGAATTCCAAAAACCATTGTTTTGAACCGAGACTCAAAGTTTATGAGCCACTTCTGGAGGACACTGTAGAGGCGAATGGGAACCAAGCTACTGTTCAGCACATCCTACCACCCATAGACCAATGGACGGACCGAAGTTGTCAACAGAACCGTAGGAACTTTACTGCGGGTTACCATTAGACGAAACACGGCCAAATGGGATCTATGCTTAGTAATCTTAAGTTCACTTATAATAGGATCGCCTATAGTGTAACAAACATGTCTCCATTTGAGGTTGCTTATGGGTTTAACCTTGAGCTACCATTGGACTAAGCGCCCCAACTATTGATGATGACTGACTAGCTGTTGAAAGAGTTAAGGCCATTAAAGCCATGCACCAGAGGGTTGTAAAGTAATTGGGTTGAGCTAATATTAAGCTTAAGAAGCAAAGCCAAGGATAGAGGAAGAAAGAATTTCAACCAGGTGATTTGGTTTGGATATACCTCAGCAAGGAACGATTCTCAAACTTAAGGAAGTGCAAGTTGTCTCCTTGGGTCGACGGACTTTTTAAAGTGCTTGAAAAGATCAATCCTAATGCCTATAGGATTGAATTACCCTAAAGGATATAGAGTCTCAGATTCCTTCAACATTGCCGACCTCCAACCTTATACCCCTAAAGACAATCAACTTAGAGTCGAACCAATTTGATCCCAAATCTTAAACAACTCGAAGAGAATGATAGGGATCAAGGACTGATCACATGCTCTCGAGCTCGAGCACTTTCTCAGGTGGTTCGTTAATTTGTTTGAGGTGAGTTAAGCACTAAGAAGCAATGCTTAACCCAATCTGATTTGTCAAACTACTTTGCTCTCCACTCAATCCAAGATGTTGTCAAGGTGACTAGCCAACTTGCCGAACTAAACCCTCTGCTTTACACCAGTTCAAGCACCAAATCTAAATACTGCAATCTCCACTGTGCTAAGGTTGAGTTGATAGTAATCGGGAGTCAACCATCCAAAGCTGAACCTTAAAATGAGTTACCCTTGAGCCAACCTCGTCTAATACCAATTGTCCGAGCTACTAAACTACCGATGCCAAACTGCCTTGATTGGGATTTGCCCTTTCTCAGCTTGAAGTGTTATTGGGACCATAGATAGTAAAACGCATGCATGCTATCCTTTTTCTAACATCCGTACTATCTTTTTTTTTTTATGGTAAATATTCTTTTGCACGATTATTTGTTTTCCCTATAAATTATTCTCCTTTTCTTAGCTACTAGGGATTAATTTATGTAATTCTATGTTATTTACGACTTACCCTAACTGGGTACTATAAATACTCACATCATGTAATCGTCGCATTAATAATACATCGAAGAATACATTAAACTTCTTTTTTTTTACTCTCTCTTGAGCTAAGTGTCTTTTTGCTTACTCTTACCTAGCCCATTTGAGCATGAACTAGTGGCGAGTGACCTCTAGCTATACTTGTGCATCATATCAAGTGTGGACCGAGCTCGTGTGAGATATTAGTGCATCATATCCATCGTCGATGTATGGGAACCCCTGCTCATCCCTTGACTACTATTTACTCTTCAAGCCATCTCGTAACCCGGATCTACCCCCACTGGTTATGCGTGATATTGGGTCCGTGTGTTCATCTACAAATCTGTATCACCTTCACCGTAGAGAGCTCTGGTGGTTAGGTCTTCCATATGCCTTTCATCTAAGAGAACTTTAATAATGAGGTATGTACTCCCCCTAAATTATTAAGGAGGCCAGTTAGAGATCACCACGATAACCTAGGTGAGTACTTGGGCAAGAAACTCACCCAGGTGGAGCCTACTCCAATCCTCATGCATGCATCATACTCTAGTACCTATAGTCAAGTTAGATGAGGACCAAATGGTGTAGCCTTAACTAGATTCAAACCTTTAGGATGTTCATGCATATATATGCCAACAGCATTAGCTAGGCACTAGTTTTAGTTATTTGACATTTTCGATTACAATTGATCCTTACTTTGTGAACACTTTGTACATACTTAAAAGTAGTAGTAGAGCTTTCATATTGCTTAAGTGTCATTTTCCATCTTTTCATTCATCGTTTATTTTGCTCTGACTGTTATTCTTATTCATAATTATCAAAGCTAGAAATTATTATGATATTTTGTATTACAAGTAGAGATAAGTTTGAATGATAGTATAGTGTCTTTAGATGATTTTGTAAGGTATTGGTTGTGTAAACTTTATTGAATATGGAGTGTTTAGAAATTTTGATATATTTGGTTTGTGTGAATATATTATTGTAAATCGGGGCCCTTGTGTTGGTGAGGGTTCGATGGAGGACGCTTAAGTCTATGGTTAAAATCACCTCTTGAAGAGGCAATTTTGGATTTAACCAAAATCGATCCATATCTTTAAGAGACTTGGTTGCTGATATCCTAGTTGATCTTCAATGGATTTTGCTATAGAAGAAGTCTTGATTAATTTAAGTTGTTTCTTGTAAATTTCTACACAAAATTTAAGACTTAATTTTGGAATGAAGTTTTTAAATTCATTATTGCTATAATAATAAGTCTTTATTCGGATATCATTGGTATTTTTCTACATAAGATATGGCTTATCGTTAAATGGTATCCTAATGAATGTGGATAGACATAAATTAAATTGCTATCCAGATCTTTTTTAAAATTGTAAGTGTTATTGAAATCCTCTTAAACTTGAAAGTGATCCAAGATTATCATATTCTATTATTTATCTTCTTTTAAATATCTAAAACAAAAAACTTCTACTTTTCTTTAGCAAAGAATATTCTACAACTTTAGTAATTCCAAAATCTAATATCCGTCAATTTCCAAACAACTCATCTGATCTTGTGCATAAATAACTCTTTCTTCGTAATTCTCAAAATGAATTTTTCTCTAAATTTCTAAAACGTCTAGCTTTAGACTACTCAGATGCATCTTATAAAGTCTTTTATAAATCCAACATTAAATAATAAATTGCAACTTATTAAGATAAACTACAACGAGTCTTATAAAAATCTGCACTAAGCGTTCATATATCTTCAAAATAGAGCACTTAGAGACTTTTTGAGAGAATTATTCTACTTACATAGAATTCATATTTTATTTCTATTTAGTACTTAAACCAAAACCAACAAAAATTTTGAGAAGTCACATATTGAAACAAGTCGAAGATAAAGTAAGGAACAAAGTTTGGATATGAAAAGTAGAAATAATATACGAACATAAATCAAAAGGGAGAAGAAAAATAAAATCAAGATCAAAACTCTAAGATGAGAGCAACCTAAAATTGGCTAGAGGAACAAAAGGGAAAGGCAAGTGAAACCAATCTAACCAAGGATAGATGGAACGAAACATAGAATATGGCTTGTTCTAATGAGTTAGCTTTAACACCGGAACTTATCCAAGACCGTTTTCCCTCATACATTCACATTATAGTAGACTTTCCACAAATAGAACTTTGTTTGTCAAGATATACTCATTTTGTATCCATAATACTTTAAATCCACAAATATCTTCCACTCCCTTCTCTTTATATAAATTTACAAATTCTCTAACCATAATTTAAGCCTTGAAACTCCTTTCATTTGTCATACTTTGCTTCACCATTTATTAACATCAATTCTCCTTAAGGTTATTTTAGATTTATAATTCGTAAAGAGTAGGTCATTCTACTTATTTATTGGCAATCTCCAATTTTATTAACATTCAAGTAACCTCATAATTCTACTTCTTTGATCCTATTATTATAGTTTACCTTAGGTCATTTTACTTAAAAAGTTATCTTTTCTTTACACATTGTGCTTCAACTATCACTAATTGGAAAGAAAGATTAAAGATATTATTATTATGTATATCTATGCATATATATATGTACAACTGTATATTATAAAAGAAAAATAAGGTTTAAAAGCTATCGTTTTATTATTCCAATCTCTTATATATACAAAAGAGGAAATAAAATTCAATCCCTTAAAATTTGCTTATGATAGTAAAGTTAATGGTAAGATAAAAAATAAAAAGGGTGAATAGAAAATTAATTTTTACAAATGTGGTTAGCTTCCTAAAACTTAAAAAAAAAAAAAGAACCTAATGATTAATCCTCATAAATGTGGTTTATTTCCAAAATTAAAATATTCCAATATCCCCTCATTCTAAAGAATAAATATTAATTATTCCTAACTTTCTTACAATAGATTCTAAACCTTGTTAAGGTAAAGATTAAACCTAATAAAGATATAAGAAAAAATTAATCTTCATTCTTCAACTTCAAATCAAATGAAATGCCTATCAATGCAAACTATCACGTTGAAAGTGATTCCCTCTAGTTCTAGTGGCCAAATATACAATCACTATATATATATATACTTCAATAGCATTTAAGCCTAGAAATGCAAACCCTTCTTATCTTTACAACCAAATTACTTCAAATATGTCAAACAAGATATCTCTAAACTTTGCTTCTACACTCCTTGTTGCTAGTACAATTTTGTTTTTTAATTCTCCAAGTAACCAATGTTCCCCATAGTTTAATATAATAACAAGTGGTTGACTTACTTTGAAATACTCTTCCAGCCCAATCGGTATCCATGAGCACTTCCATTCCTTAACTAGAATTATTTTAGAATAATATTCTCTTTCCTAGATTGTCCTTAAGTTATTAAAGAATATGACTAAAAAAATCCATGACTTCGGTTTAGAGAATACATTGCTTTAATTACAAATTAACAACATATGCAACATCAGATCAAATCAAAGATAAGTAGATTAGTCTTCCAACTAGACGTTGTTATTGTCTTACATCAATTAGGGAAGCATCATCTCTCATCTTAATCTTCTAATTTTCTTTGAAAGGAGTGTAAATTGGTTGAAGTGTTAATTTTCGAGTTTTTTTAAACTAATCTAAAATATATTTCCATGAAATGAAAATTCTTTCTCACTTCTTGTGTCTTTCCATTCTTAAGAAGAATCTTTGTAGTCTCAAGTCTTTAACTTCACATTCAAACTTTATATGGCCATTGAGAGCATCCATCTCCTTTTCATTGTCATTAGTTACAATTATGTCATCTACATACAAAATTAAGATAAAGTTTTTTCCCCTCCCATTTTCATCCTTTTTAACAAAAAATGTCTCATCCAACTAACCTTCAATATATCCTAGTCTAATTAGAGTTGAATTAAATCTCTTACACCAATTTTGAAGTTTATTTTACTCTACAAAGAGACCTCTTCAATGGACAAACGGCCTTTTGTTCTTCTTCATTCTCAAAGATAAGGGAAATTCACACATACAGTGGCCAATAACATGCTTATCCTTGGGTAAACCAGTCACTTCCAAAGTTTCATTCTTATATAAAGCTTGCATCTTTCCATTTACTGCAATTTTCCACCATAAATCACTAATAAATATTGTAAAGAATTTTTACTTCATCCACTTAAGCTATAAAAGCTTGAAAATTTAAAGATAAATTTCTATACCTGAATTCACATATTGCCTTCTCCTTTTTTTAAAGTTTAGTGGGAAGATATAAGGTTTTGATCAATTTTAAAAAAAATGTTCATCTCTGATATGGATCAAGGACTAGTCACATGCTGTCAAACTCGAAGGCTCGCTTAAATGATTCACTAAGCTGTTCGAGGTGAGGTAAGCACTGAGTGCTTACCCTAGTCTAACCTACTGAGCTACTTCGCTTCTTACATCATCTAAGAAGCAGCCGAGGTGACTAGTTGACTTACTGAGCTAACCTTACCATCATGCAAGATTCTGCAATACCTTACAATTTTGAGCTAATTGAATAACCTTAGGATCTAAGCCCTTAAATTTAGAGCGTTAGACTAAGTTATCCGTTTTGTTTTAAACTTCACAATAAAGTTAGAAAAATTAGACAAAGTAATTTAAGTAGAATCAATTTTTCAAAATAAGCTATATAAAAATATTAATTTAAGACAAACGCCAATTTATCAATAAAGCCAATAATCATAAAATTTAAGCTTTTAGATATAGCGAGATATTAGAGATAAGTTAATTAACTTTCAAAACTAATAAATAAAGTTGAATTATACATAATATACATGTATTTACATGTGATATACATTATATATATTAAATATATACATATAATAATAATAAATTATCGAAATTAGGTAAAATAATGGAAAATTAATAAAAAAATTGAATGGATGAGTCACCAAATGATATGTCAACCTAGTATCAATTGGAAATGATGAGTCAACATTTGATGAATGAGGAGATTACTCATGTCACTTAGGAAAATGGAAAATTGACATGTGTCATAGACATGTCCAAATTCTATTTAATTAAGCAAACTTCAAAAACTATAAATAGGACCCAAACTCTCAATTTTAATATTTCATAACTCTAAAAATAAAAGAAAAAAATTTAGAAAAATTAGACAAAAATAAAATAAAAATAGAACAAGAAATAAGGTCGGAATGGGTTTAGAGTGGTTCATATACCAAACCACAACTTGAATTGGAGTGGCTCGGAGGTCCAACAAAGGGTGATCGGAGAAGCTCTTCTAACAAGTTGCGGTGGCCTAATGGTGGTTGAAGACGGCCGGTTTAGGTGAATCAATTTTCCTCCCATAACTTGTTTAATTTGCTAAAAATATCAAATGTTGTCAATTAATTGTGAAATTTATTTTTCTAGGATTATTTTAGGTGTAGATTAATTTAGTAATTTTATTTTCATTAAATAATTAGTGAAAATATAGGTTCCTTAAGAAAATGCCCTATTTGGGTGAAAATTAAATAAATTTTTATCAATATTAGATGATATTTTTTCAAGCTCAATTTTTGTATATAATACACCTAATATATATATATATATATATTTAATTTTGGTGGCAAGAATTTTCGAAATTAAGCATGTTTACTATTTTTTATAATTATTTTGAATAAAACTGCCAATTTTACTGAATTTTTAAAATAAATAGTTTTTTATGAAATTAATGAATAAGCCTTACATGTTTAGACTTCTAGAAGTTTGTAATGATATTTGGAACGATATTTGGAACATGAAGTTTTTATCTCACACATAAATTTATTTATTTTCCCCAATTTTCCGTTATTTTGAGATAAAATCACTATTTTCACAAAAATAGATAATAGCCAATTTAGTATAATTCATGGTCAATAATTAACCCACATATTTTTGTGAATTTATAGGATTTTTTCATGAAATTAATTAGGTTTGTATATTATTTGTTGTATATTTTCCTAGTATAAACCTATATATTAGCTTTATATGCAATATAACAATTAGTACTACTAAAATCTTTATCAAATCTATGTCAAATGAACACTTAGGGATATATTAAGGGTTGCTAGACAGGTTTGGAAAGTATAATTTTTAGGGTTTTTAGTTCAGTACTAAAGCTTACTCGAGTTAATAATGGAGTTAAGATAACGTACAATCGAGTCGTAATGAGAAAATGGTATCTTTAGACCTTGATAATATTGATAGATTTTGTGCTATTACTAAGCTTAAGTAAGTAGATTTAACTCATCCTTGGAGTAGATATATTGCTACTCATAACACTGCGTATTGTTTGATGATGTGCCAATTGAATATGGGTATAACTTGGGTGAACTGATATGCTACTCTAGTAGATGCTGTCGTGGTGATTTTGAATGACTGTAATTGTATATTGGTTGAATTGTTATGTTGCTACGTTGGGTGATGAATTGTGTTTACGAATGATTGTGGTAACTAGGGAAGTTGAGTGATTGCTAACTCAATCTTCTAGGTGTTCACTTAAGTGAACACTAAGTAAGATACTAGGATTCCGCTAGGGAGAGTTCGAAAACTAGAATAAAAAAACAAAGTTGAATAAAACTTAAAGATTGATTGTACTGATTGATATTTTTGAGTTGCTATTACGTATCATGGTATGACACAAAAAGGGACCTACGGGTTATGATTTTTAGAATGAGGCTTCCAGGTGATTATAGAAAAAGCATGGCTTTACGAACTTAGTTTTTAGAAGCATATGAATTGCATTGTCCAAACATTGTGACTATTTTGATAATCAGATCTGGTAGATTACAGTGTATAGTTTAATTTGGCAATGTTGCCACTTTGATTTGGTAAAGTATAGTCTAATTTTGTAAAGCAAAGTTGGAGGTCCTACTCTTAAGCACCTCTTTGTTGCCCTTTTTGAAAATGATAGATTACAGTATGTGGTCCAATTTAGTAGGAGTTCTACTCCCAAGCAGCTCCTTATTGCCTATAGGTTCCTGGATGTTGTGTCTAGATGCTTGACTATGTCGATTAACCAAATGAATATTGGAAAGGCATAAGATATCATACCGATGCATGCTATATGCATGAGCATAGCATAACATGCTGTATTGCTAGTAGTAAATGCTCGGTTGGGTGAATACATATGTGAAGTTGAACCTACGGGTTCTGATTGAAATGTTTCAGTTGTGATATATAATATTGTCTATCATATTATCTATATTATGTTGTTTTTTATCCACTCACTCAGTTTCAGTAACTGAAGGGATAAAATGTTTTATCCTTAAGTTAACCGCATCGTGAAGGGCCTAACACTAATGGGAGATATGTATATACTAAGAGTGTGATTCGAAGTTAGCGATTTTTGTATGGAACTTGTATTAAGTCAAGAATCCTATTATTGTGAAGATGATAAAGGAAAAAGCTAGTTTATGTTTTGATGTAAATATTATGTTATACATATAAGTTATAGCAGAATATCCAGCTAAACTTCGATGTACCAACCCTTTTATCATGTAAACAACGTTGTCTTTTGATGAATGAGTAGATTGACTTAAGTTTTCAACAAATATTCTTATGTAATGGTGCATTTTGTGCTAAGCCAGGATATGACACATTCCTAACATCAAATCAAAATACTGTCAACTTGACCATTGTCGAAGCCGAGCTGACAACTACCAAGATCTAAAAACCCGAGGCTGACCTGAATGTGAGTCACTCCTAAGCCAACCCTTGTCTAATCTTAGCAATCAGAGCTGTCGAATAGCCGACGCCAACCAAACCTAATTAAGGCCCACCCCTACTCAACTTGCAGTTTATTAGGACTACAGAATGAGCAAAATTATGTACGTACTATCCTTTTCTAACATCCGTACTGTTCTCACTGTTAACAGATATTCTTTTTACACAATTACATTGATACCCTTATAAATTATTCTCTTTTTCCTTTACCAGTAGGAATCTTTTTTGTAATTTACTCTCACATAGGATTTACACTAATCGAGTCGTATAAATACTTGCACATTGTAATATCCACAACAGTTATTAGATTAAACTTTTTGAACATACTCTCTTGAGCTAAGTGCTTTACTACTTACTCTTGAGTTACTCTTATCTAGCCCTTTGAGCGTAGACTAGTGGCAAGTAACCTCTAGCCACACTTATGTGTCACATCAAGTATGTCCTAAGCTCGTGTGAGCCGTTAGTGTATCATATCTAATGTCATTGCACAGGAACCCCTACTTAATCTTCGACTATCATTTACTTTTCAAGCTTTCTCATAGCTCGAACCCATCCTTTAGTTACGCATGATATTAGGTTAGTGTGTTCATCCATGAATCCTTATCATCTTAGTATCAGAGCTTGGCTACGTTCAAAGCTGGATTCTATTACTGTGTTTTTTGAGTGGTTTGTTACTATCCTCATGTGTTAGAGGTTCTGTTGCTAACATGGGATTTTAGAAGTTAAGAAGAGTTCTGTACTCTGCTTTCCCTTATTTCCTATAAATAAAAATAGAGTGTAGTTGTTTGTTTATTCGCTATGTGTAGTTATCATAGTAGTGGGACTAGTAATTATCATTCTATTGTTGTTATTCCCAAAAAGAACTTTGAGTGGTGCTTTAAACACCATTTTTTTAAGTTAACTAACAATGTCAAATTCAAGTGCTTAAGGAACTTTAAGAAACTAAGAAAGTGGTACTTGACATGGCTAAGGGTAAGAAGGAAGCTTCACACCTCAGTTTGTGGGCAACTGCTTGGATAAACTTACCAACTTGGTAGCTAGTTTGATGATAGTTATCCAAGAAGATAGACAATGAGCTAGAAATAACCCCACTAGAGGTCATGACCAACAAGAGTAAGGCAATGGTCAATTTAGCTAAGTTAATGCCCTAGCTTGATTGCCTTAAGCTAAAGGAATGGGTAGGGATGTTACGTGAAGGCTAGCACTTGAAGAAATTGAGGAAGAAGAGGAAGGAGATGACAAAGCATAGGAGTACTACGAGCCTAAAGAAAGAGATGTATGAGCCCCTAGTATTGAAGTGTTAAGGATACGTATTCTAAGTTTTTCTGAGAATGGTAATGTTGAGGACTACCTAGATTGGATATATGGGATTGAAAAGCAGTTTGAATGTCGCGACATACTCGACAATGCAAAGGTTAGACTTACCGTGTTAGAGTTCATTGGTTATGCTACCCTATGGTGGAAGAACTTATAAGCCACCCAAAGAAGGGAAGGAGAACCAGAGATTAGGAGTTGAGATGAAACGAAGAGGGTTATGCAAAGAAGGTTTATGTTGAGCTATTATTTGCATGATGCCTTCAAAAGACTGTAGGAGCTTAGGCAAGAAGGGTCGAGTGTAGACGCTTATGTTAAGAAATTCCAAATGTTAATGATCCGATGTGAAGTCATGGAGCTAAAGGACCAAATTGTATCTTGGTTCATTGGTGGATTGAGGTATGAGATTGGGGATGTCTAGAAACCTTGGATAGTAGAATGCTTGATGATGCAGTTTAAGTTGCCTAGAGGATAGAAAGGTGTCAAATAGGAAGGTTCCGACTACCTGTCAACTGACTTGGCAGTAGCCAATCTGTTCTAAGTAGACTTATGTGAATGGAACCAAGTAAGGTTGCTGAAGTCCAACCTACTCATATTACTCAAGCAAAAGAGAAGGAACCCCCAAGGAAGTTTGAAAAGGGCTAAAGTTCAAGGAGGAACACAAGTGAGATCAAATGTTTCAAATGCTAAGGTTTTGGACACATGGTCGCTTAGTGACCAAACATAAGAACTATGGTGATCTGAGGTGAGATGCAGACTGTTGAAATCGATAATATTGATGAGGAAGTAAAGGATGGACAAGCCGAGTTGTCCGAAGAGGAAGTTATCTATAGTGAGGAAGGTAACTTTATGCTGGCCACTTTAGTGTTGAGAAAGACAATGAGTGTCAGTCCTGCGCCTGAAGACGAGCAGAGGGAAAATCTCTTCCATATTGGATGTAAAGTGAATGAGTCTCTATATGCGTTGATCGTTGATAGTGGGAGCTGTACTAATGTAGCCTTTGCATTTATGGTCTAGTAATTAAAATTACCGACTAAGCCCCACCTAAAGGCTTATAAGCTTCATTGGATTAGTGATAAAGGAGCCCTATAGGTAAACAAACAGGTATCCATGCTGATCTACATTGGCAATTACCGAGATGAAGTACTTTGTGATGTATTACCCATAAATACGTCCCACATTCTACTTGGGCAACCATAGATATTTGATCGACCGATTATATATGTTGGAAGAAGGAATATATGTTCTGTAGAGTATAAAGGTAGGAGGATGAAATTAAGCCCTATGACCGCCGAGCAAGTAAAGGTCATGCAGTCCCAACTGAGTCAAACCCTAAAGAAAGAGGCTCTAGTACTAACTCAAGTTAAGTTGAAAAGAGAGATGGAGCTCATAGGACCAACCTCTCTGCTAGTTCGAAGAATTCTAGAAATGAGACCTGAGGAGAAGGAGCTGCCTACTGAGGTAAAAACCCTTACTAGAGGAGTTTGCTAGCTTATTTCCAAAGGAGCTATTGAAAGGTTTACCCCCAGTCTAAAGCATCAAACATGAAATTGATCTACAGGCAAGAGCTACACTGTTAAATAAGCCTGCTTACAGACTGAATCTTAAATAGGCCACCGAACTGTAGAAGCAAATCGATGAGTTGATGGAAAAGGGGTATGTACGCGAATCCCTCAAACCCTGTACCATGTCGGCCTTATTAGTTCCAAAGGAAGATGGATCATAGAGGATGTGTATAGATAGCCGAGTAATTAATCGCATTACCATCAAGTACATGTATCCTATACCAAGGCTTGATGATATGTTACATGAGTTGAATGGAGCGAGAGTGTTCTCTAAGATGGACCTTAAATTTGGATACCATCAGATTTGAATGCGCGAGGTTAATGAATGGAAGATCTCATTCAAGATACGATATGGTTTATATGAATGGCTTGTAATGCCATTTGGATTGTCCAATGCGTCAAGCACATTTATGTGCTTAATAAATCATGTACTTTGAGAATTAATAAGGAAGTTTATCATTATTTATTTTGATGACATTCTGGTGTATAGCCTTGACTTGGAGACTCACTAGGAGCATCTTTGAAGAGTCTTTGCAAAACTCCAAGCTAACCAACTCTACGCCAATTTGAAGAAATGCAGCTTTTGCCGAACTGAGGTGATCTTCTTCATGTTTGTTATTAGAGGTAACATCTGAGTCGATGATGAGAAAATAAGAGCGATCTTAGAATGGCCTATGCCGACCTGTTTTGCAACCGTAAGAAGTTTCCACAGCATGGCATCATTCTACCGTAGATTTATAAAGAATTTTAGTATAATTGCGGCCCCATTTACCAAACTATCAAAGAAGAGCATTGAATTCAAATGGGGAGAGAAAGAGAAGAGGAGTTTTGTAGAGGTGAAAGAGAAACTAACTATAGCCCCCATCTTAGCTCTGTCAAGCTTTGACAAAGTTTTTGATGTAGAGTATAATGTGTTCAGACTAGGCATAGGTGTCGTGCTGATGTAAGAAGGATGACTTATTGCTTACTTTAGCAAGAAACTTCAAGGAGCTATACTTAACTATTCTGTATATGATAAGGAGTTTTACTCCTTAATCAAGTCTTAATGGTGTGGCAACATTATTTGCTACCCAAGGAGTTTATGATCTACACTGATCATGAATCCTTAAGATATCTGAAGAGCTAACCCAAGTTGTCTTAGAGGTAAGCCAAATGGGTCGAGTTCATGGAGGTTTTTCTTATGTCATAAAATATAAGAATGGAAAGAACAATATAGTAGCCGACGCCCTATTGAGATGACATTCTCTCCTGATCGAGCTACAGACCAGGCTGCTTGGCTTTTCAACAATAAAGAATTTATATGTTGAGAATCTACACTTTCATCCTGTCTATGCTCGGTGTGAGGAAGGACAGACACTAGACGACCATTATAGGGAAGACGAATACTTTTTTAGGAAAAGGAAGCTATGTCTCCCAACCTGTTCTATGAGAGAATTGCTAGTACGCGAGGTGCATGGAGGAGGATTGACAGGACACTTTAGTCAATGCCAAATCCATGAAGTACTATTTGCAATATTCTTTTGGCTAAGAATGATAAGAGATGTATAGTCTATGTTGGAAAGATGTGCAACCTACCAAAAGGCGAAGAGCCAAGCAAAGCCATTATCTACCCTTGCCTATCTTAACTAAACCTAGTTTGAGTTGAGTATGGACTTCATATTAGGATTACCATGGATAACTCAAGGGAAGGATTCCATTATAGTGGTCATAGATTGATTTAGCAAGATGACACATTTCATGCCTTGTTCTAAAACTAATGACGCTTCGGCTATTTCTTTTCTTTTTTTGCAAAAAGTAATCAAGCTTTACGGCATACCCATAACCATTGTTTCAGATTGAGACCCTAAGTTCATGAGCCACTTTTAGAAGACATTATGGAGACGAATGGGAACCAAGCTATTGTATAGTACGTCCTACCATCTATAGACCGATGGGCAGATCGAGGTTGCTAATAGAATTGTGGGAACTTTGCTATAGGTTGCTGTTGGATGAAATATAGCTTATTGGGATTTGTTTTTACCAATTATTGAGTTTGCCTATAATAGATCCAACCACAGCGTGATAAATATGTCTCCATTTGAGGTTGCCTATAGGTTCAACCCCAAGCTCCTGATGGACCAATTACCCTAACTAAGGCCTAATGATGACTAGTTAGTCGTAGAAAGGGTCGTGGCCATCAGTGCCATGTACCAAAAGGTGGTAGAGCAATTAAGCTAAGCTACATCTAAGATCGAGAGTTGAGGTTGAGGGTTAAAGAAGAGAGAGTTTCAACCTGGTGATCTGGTCTGGATCTACCTTAGTAAGGAGCGATTCCTAAATTTGAAGAGGAGCAAGTTATCCTCTAAGGCTAACGGACCTTTCAAAGTGCTTGAAAAGATTAATTCTAATGCTTACAGGATTGAACTACCTAAAGGATATGGAGTCTTGGACTCCTTTAACACTACCGATCTCCAACCTTACACTTCCGAAGATGAGCAACCTAGAGTTAAGCTAGATTTGAGCCTAAATCTCAAACAACCCGATAGGGGGGGAAAGGGATGGATGATAAGGATCAAGGATCGATCATGTGCTCCCGAGATGGTTCATCGAGCTATCCCAAGTGAGTTAAGCACTAAAGAGCAATGCTTACCCTAGTCTAACCTACCAAGCTACTTCACTTCCTACATCATCTAAGAAGCTATCGAGGTGACCAACTGATGTGTTGAGCTAACCTTTCCATCAACTTGACCACTGCTGAAGCTAAGCTAACAACTGCTAGGAGCTAACTACTTGAAGATTACTCGAATGTGAGTTGCCCCTAAGCCAACCCTTACTTAACTTACAGTGTTATTAAGACCACAGAATGAGCAAAATTAAGTATGCACTGTCCTTTTTTGACATTTGTATCATCCTTACTGTCAACGGATATTCTTTTTATACGATTACATTAATACCCTTGTAAATTATTCTCTTTTTCCTTTACCAGTAGGAATCTCTTTTGTAATTTACTCTCACCTAAGATTTACCCTAATTAAGTCATATAAATGCTTATACATTGCAATAACTACAATAGTTATCGGATTGAACTTTTCCAAAATACTCTCTTAAGCTAAGTGTTCTACTGCTTACTATCGAGCTACTCTTATCTAACCCTTTAAGTATGGACTAATAGCAAATAGCCTCCAACCACACTTATGTATCATATCAAGTGCGTCCTGAGATCGTATGAAACGTTAGTGCGTCATATCCAACATTAATGCATGCGAACCCCTACTCAACCTTTGACTATTATTTACTTTTCGAGTCATTTCGCGGCCTAAACCTATCCCTTGGTTACGTATGATATTAGGTTCATGTATTCATTCGCGAATCCATATCAATCTCCTAGTAAATTACTTGCATCATTCTTAATACTTAATAAATTATGCTTGACTCTTTCTCATTATTTGGTTTGATTCTCATCTAAAGGGTTAAAGATTGGCATTTTTTAGGAAATTTTGGTCTTTATGTAAACATATTTATACCAAGTGATGCATATCACTTAGGAATATATTATGAGATGATCTCATGAGGATATAGAGTTTAAGTGAAAGGAGTTTAAATGTTTGACACAACTAAGATAGATAAATCAAATGATTTGTCTTTTAGTACACTTCTCCTAGAGTGAATTATTGTTGAAAGAATGTTGAGATCCAGAAAAGGACACAAATAAAGAACCATAGAATTTCCCACAATGAGGATGATAACATTCATAACCCTTTTGACTAAGAGAATGGCCAACGTAAACACATTTAGTAGCCCTTTCTTCAAGCTTATTTCAATCGAGTTAATTAATGTAGACATAAGCCATACATCCATAGACTTACAAAGGTATAGAAATTCATCATTCTCTTATGAGGAAATTGTTTTCACAACATATCTAGAGGAGTTTAAAAATTCAAGGGCTTAGAGATAAGTTTGTTTATGAGAGATGTAGTATTCAAAATTGCTTTTTCCTAATGAGAAATAAGAATTTGAAACATGACTAACAAACATCATAAATTGAGCCACTTTTGGGAGATGATGACTTATGTGCTTAGGAGCGCAACAATCATTAGGATTTACCATAGGGAAAAGGAACCAAATGGGTCATTCATAATAATGAAGAAAATGAAGTGAAGAAGTTAACAAGCACAGTAGCTTACGTAAGGCTACTCGAAGGATGTGACTCACCAACGAACATAATACGACTCAACACTTCTCTTGATATGATGTACAAGCTAATGTTAAGGTCTGCTTGCTCTCAATCTCAAACTACTCAATAAGAATAGATAAGAGTGTAAGAAAAATGTACTTGAAGAGGAATATCTCACAAGAGCAAGTATATTCAATATCTGAGAGCAATGTAAGATATTTTGCCTATAAAGAAAAAGGACTAT
This sequence comes from Lumnitzera littorea, assembly GCA_024138015.1. Classification (NCBI taxonomy): domain Eukaryota; kingdom Viridiplantae; phylum Streptophyta; class Magnoliopsida; order Myrtales; family Combretaceae; genus Lumnitzera; species Lumnitzera littorea. The sequence continues at coordinate 40,285,587 of JAMXBB010000010.1, forward strand.
TTATAATAAACCCCTACGGTAACATAATAAATAAGCAAAATTACAAAGAGAATAAAGAAGAAAGGGATTCCTAGTATGTATGTAAGGGATAAATAGGACAAATGACAAAAAGGAATAATAGTACAATGTTAGAAAAAGTGATGGATAGATGCTAGCTTGTCAATGGGTTCATACTAGGGAATCTCTAAGCATAATAGCTGAGTTAAGTTCCTAATGTAGTAGCTATAGATGGGCAGTATTAGGAGTTGCCGAAATAAATAAGAGATGCTACTGTGTAGTAGGTGGAAAGGGAAGGATCTAGAGTGTAAGGGCTTCGGCCTTAGCGCTCAGCAGGTCAACCTCGATACATGAGGGTCCAAGTGGTTGGAGGCTTGATGTTTATGGACCTTAACCTTGGCATTTAACTAATCAGCCTTGGAAAATGAGGGGTTAGTAACGACACAAGGATTAAAACAAAGTAGGGTGTATTTGAGCTAAGTCCTCAAGGAGTTTGCTTACCATTCTTCTATATATTGTATCTCGTATTTGGTAAGTTAATGAGAGAGAATCCTTAGGGTTGTTGAAGATTTACCCTCAAATTATGGTCTTCTTCTTCATTTGGTATATAAGGTGTTAAATCAGTGATATTAAAAGTAAGGGACATGTTGTATCCTTTAAGCAGCTCAAGCTCATATGTGTTGTCATTGATACGCTTAAGGGCCTTATAAAGCCCATCCAACCTAGGGGATAGCTTGTTTGTCCCTTTTCCAAGGAAATGCTTCATGTTGAGGTGGATCTATATAAGGTCTTCGGGATTGTAAATCACTCACCTCCTTCCTTGACTTCCTTGTTCTTTCTATCAAGCTACAGTCTTAGCCAGTAGTTCAACAACCTTCTAATGTAAGTTCTAGAACTCCTCAGTATACTGCAAGTCAGATTGACTTTCTCCTTACATAGTTGAACTTAATGATGACTAGGCATAGATCCTAATCTTGTAGATTCTTCCCAATAGCAGCTCACAAGAGGTTGCCAACTATCTTGTTTACAACTTTGATTTACTTATCTGTTTGCGGGTGGCAAGAAGTACTGAACACGAGCTCAATGCTCAGCTTCTTCCATAAGGTTCTCTAGAAGAAGCTTGTAACCTTTAAGTCACAATTGAACACAATACTTATTGGTACTCCATGTAGCTACACGATCTCCTATAAAAAGAGGTTAGCAACAAATAAAGCATCATTGGTTTTATGGCAAGAGATGAAGTGACTCATCTTGCTGAATCGATCGACCGCTACCATAATAAAGTCATGCCTTCTTGAAGTTCGAGGTAAGTTGAGCATGAAATCAATGCTTAGATCGGTCTATAGCCATTGAGGTATAGATAAAGGTGCATACTCTCTATGAGGCTCCTTTCTCCCCTTTGTATGTTTATACACCTTACACCTCTCAAGAATTTAGTACACATCCTTTATCATCCCAGGCTAATAGAAATGTTCTCTTAGCATCTCAACCATTCTCTTCTCTCCGAAGTGGTTGCTAAACCTCTAGCATGAGCTTCTTGGATGAGTAACTCTCTAGTTGAACCGCTCAATAGATAAACATGTTTGCCTTTCATCAGAAACCCTTGGCTCAAGTAGAACCTATCCATAACTCCTCTAACGTTACATTTTGCCATTAAGGGCCTAAAATATGGATCATGCCCATACTAATTAGGTAGAGTGCTAAATCTAAGTATCTTAGCTTGCAATGATATAATGAGGACATGTTGACGAGAGAGAGTGTCAGCCATAGTATTGATGCTTCTTGTCTTATACTGGATGACATAGCAAAAAGACTTTAAGAATTTAACCCATTTAGCATAACATTGAGAAATTTTTTGTTGCCCTTGGAGATGTTTGAGAGATTCATGATCTGTATAGATGATGAATTCTCTCGGTAGCAAGTAATGTTACCAGTTCTATAGTGTTCGGATAAGGGCATAGAACTCCTTGTCATATGCTAAGTAATTTAAAGCAGCTTCTTTAAGTTTCTTGTTGAAATAGGCAATTAGTTTGCACTCTTACATAAGAATAGCACTAATGCTGACTCCTGATACGTCACATTCTACTTCAAAAACTTTCTCGAAATCTAGTAGGATAAGTATTGGAGCTAATGTCAACCTAGAATTTATCTCATCAAAGCTTTTTTGAGCTTTCTCGAACCACTTAAACTTTGAGTTTTTCCTTGTCAACTCAATTAGGGGAGTAGTTATGGAATAGAAGTTCTGAATGAATATTTGATAGAATGAAGCTAAACCATGAAAACTCCTCACTTCGGCAGTGTTAGTCGGCATCGGCTACTCAATAATAACTCAAACTTTCTTGTCATCAACTCGGACTCCTCCTTCTAAAACAACATATTCGAGGAATACAACCTTATTCTTGGAAAACATACATTTCTTTAAATTGCTGAATAACATCTTGGTATGGAGGATATTAAACATTGATCTTATATGACCAATATGAGAAATAAGGTCGGCATTGTAGACTAACATTTCATCAAAGTACATTACAGTGCATTTACTAATTAATGTTCTCAAGACATTATTCATGAGTCATATAAAAGTGCTTCGCATATTTGTCAAACCAAACAGCATCACCATCCACTTAAACAGACCATCCCTTGTTTTGAAGGTCATCTTCCATTCATCTCTAAGTCTCATCCATATTTGATGATATCTACTCTTTAGATTAATCTTCGAAAAGATGTGGGCACCATGCAATTCATCAAGCATATCATCCAATCGCGAGATCGAATATCAGTATTTAATAGTAATTTTGTTGATGGCTTAGTTAGTAATGCACATTCTCTACATATGACCTTTCTTCGACATTAGGATAGCTGGCATGGCATAAGGGCTCATGATTTCTCAAACATGTCCGCGATCCACCAACTCATCTACTTGTTTCTTTAGCTAGGTTGCCTATTTGCAGTTGAGCTTGTAGGTAAGTTGGTTTAAAAGAATAGTTCTAGGCTAAAGGTCATTACAATGTTCTATACCCCTGATGGATGGCAAACCTTTGGTCATCTCAGTAGGAAAGAGGTTGGCATACTCTTATAATAATATCTACACCTCAGTAGGTAAGCTTCCAACTTCTCTTAACTTTAGGAGTTTCCTGACTAATAGGAGCACACATTCTTCCTCCTTGACTTCTCGAGAAAATTGGGCATGGGAAATCACCAAAGATTTCTACTACAAAGATTGGGTAATTTTCTCTTATGACTCGTGTACTTCCATAGCGCTCATCGAGGTTAGTATAACCTTCTTCCCATCCTTTTGGAATATATAGGTGTTCCTATATTCATCATACAACACCTTCAAATCAAATAGCTAGCATTGGCTAGGTAAGATGTGTGAAGCGCATATGGGAAGGACATCGCATAGCACCTTGTCCTTGTACTTGTCACCAATAGTAATGGGCACTCTAACCTACTCGACAACCGGTAAACCTCCCTTCTTATTCAACCAATGAATCTTGTAGCTTAGGGTATGAGTAGGTCGATAACTTTAAGGCCTTGACTACTCCTTGTGCTATGATATTGGTGCAGCTTCCCCAATTAATGATTAATGCGCATAGTTTGCCATTCATTTGGCAATTCGTATGAAAGAGGTTCTCCCTCTACTCATTCTTGTTGACCACGAAGGTACTGAAAGATCTTCAAACGATGAAACAATACTCGGCTCCCACTTCAGGTGGTGTCACAGCATTGGGGTCTTCTTGAAATTCTTTTAGTATCTAATCAACTCCCCCTTCTTCCTCTCCTTTACTAGCACTTTCCACTTCAAACTAGGGCTTGTCTCCCTTGATGGTCATGATACATCAGTTAGGACATTGACTAGCGACATGTCCATAATCAAGACATTTAAAACATTTGATTTCGCAGGTCTTTCTCCTAGAGCTCTAACCTTGGTCTCTTTAGACCTCATCAGCCTTACCTTTACCTTGGCTATCTTTTGGTCAACTAGGCACCTAACCTTAATGGTCTACCTCGAAATTATTTTGTGTTCAATTGTTTTTAAGTCAACTCAACATACCACTTTAGGTCAGCAATCTTGGTCGGCTACTCAGCATTTAGCTAATTTGGCTTTACCTCTGTCTTAAAATCCTTTGTGCCACTTGGATGGCCTCATCTAGAGTCCTAAGCCTTTGTAACTCCACTAGATCGCCAATTTCAATTCTAATCCTAGAGATGAATTATGTTATAGTTCAAGTCTTAGGTTTGTTGACGTCACATCAAATCATTAGTGTCGAGCCTAATTTTTTTCGGTTTTTATAAATAAGTTTTCTTCAAACCAATCAATATTAAACCTTACCTCTCTAATATTGATTCTCGACTAACGTTTAAAAAAAAAAACTGGTTCTTTTATTTTTGAAATGTTTTGCAGTTGCCACCTAACCGAAGTTGGGAAAAAAAGTTAAATTATAACCAATTAATCAATTGGGTGAATTGGTTATAATTTAGCTACTAGTCTTTTGAAAAAATCAATTTTATTAAACGGTTTTGAATACTAGAAGATCAAGTTCGGGGGATAGGTTTTTAACCCTTACGAGTTCCATTAACTTTCCAAATTGAGATTTAACTTCTTTGAAATCACCATTAAAAATACCAACTTAATTTATTAAAATTACTTTTAATTGAATAATTTTAACTTAAATGAAAGGAAAAACTAGTTTTTTCATTTTTTTATTCACCCTAGAGGTACTTATGTATCCATTATTCCGAATCGGACATACGTAGTTTTTTTCAAAAATATTAGCGAGTTGATTGATTTTAATTTGAGAAAAACACTCGAGTTTACTTTACTTAGCCAGTTTGGTTTCTTTTTAGAAAAGATCCTAAAAGGGTCCTAAATTTTAACTATTTTATTTTGAAAAAAATCTAACGAGTCTTAACTTCGAGAGGATTCATTTATTTTTATTATTTGGGAAGAAAAACTATTTTAAGTGACAAACCCCCTTTATATATATATATATTTTATCATTATGTTATTATTATTTTATTTTATTTATTGTTTTTTATTAAAGCCTAAAGTATGATAGTCTTTCCTTTTTTTTCCCCTTCTTCTCCTTTTTTTTTTCTCTTTTTCCTCTTTTTTTTTTTTAAGGGTTTTCTCTTCTTTTTTTTCTCTATTATAATACAATTGTAAAAGAAAACTAAAAAAAAAAAAAATACAACAACAAAACAAAACCAAAAAGAATTCAACAAGGGAATTGAATTGGAGCATAGGTTAGATCTTCAGCGGACAAACAGGTCATTTTTGGTTAGGTTGGGTCAGTAGTGGTCTTTAACAACAATAGCGGCAAGGTGTGGTTTTAGCTCTTCTAGACACTGAAACGAGTGGGCGAGGACTTTTTTATGAGTTTTATATTAGAATGGGGAGGGGGTAGGAAGGATATTGTAATGAATGGTGGTCATTTGGTAGCTTGTTAGAGGGAGGTGGCGGTGGTGGTGTTGGCTCAACAATGATGGGAGTTGTTGGGTGTGTAGTGGTGGTTGGTTAAGGGGTTTTAAGATACGGTGAAGTTAGCTGTGGTGTTGGATTGAGTTGAAGGTGGCTAGATATGGTGGTGTCATCGTAGATTGAGGTGGCGTTTAGGGTTTAGTGGTGGTTGTTTGTTTGTTAAGCTACAAGGCATGGTCATGTATAGGGCAGGTTGGTTTTGTGAGTTTGAAGTACAAGGAGTTTCATGGGTTGCTTAGTCTAATTCACAGAGCTTTAATCAAAGCTTAGGGTAGAGAGAAAGAGAGAGCTTGGCTGTGAGTATAGAGAGAGAGATGTCATGAGTGTGTTTTAAAGATTGTAAATGAGAGATTCGTTTGGTTTTATCTTGAAATGAAGCTAGGAGATACAATATATATACATACAAGCTCAAACAAACTCAGAAAGGTCGATTTTGCCATGAATGCAAGGAAATTAAGATGGAGTTTAACCGGCACTTAATTCTTGAATGGGTGTGATTTTTGGTCAAATGCATGTCTTAGATGTTCGTTTTTGCCAAAAATAAGCATCAGAAGCTTCTAAAATCATTATAATATCTCAAATCATGGAAATTTAAAGAGAAGAAAATCTACGCTTTCAATGTTTTTCCAATTTTTAATCCACCTATTGACCCTCCAAAATCATTAATTTAGCGGAATTGTGACATAAAATGGCTTGAAATTGATGCAGAAGTAGGTTGACTAAGGAGGAAACTTATGACATTCTTAGAGAAAATGAAGGAAAGGGAAAGAAAGAGTCGTTAATGTGGCATCACGTCAGCTATGCAATCTAACAGGAATGTACCATGTGTCTTGAAAGACACATGGTCGATGACGTATCATGCCACGTGTCAACTACGTATCTAATACATATTTGTAGCATGCAACATATAAATGAGAAGTGTCATGCGACATAGTTGACATGTGTGCATGACATGGTACATCCGTGAAGTGCCAATTGTCATAACTGGACACATGGCCTAATAATAACATGACACGTGGCAAGTATATTTTTTTAGAGACAAAAGGCATTTTCTACCTTTGATGTGATTTGAACCTAGGACCTTCAAGCCATATGCAATGCTAAGTTAGAGTGTTGAACCATTAAGCCATTAGCTTATGTCTTGTTCATATGTGCAATCAACAGAGTCACCTTAGGCTAGATTTGAATCTAAGCCTAGGCTTAACACTCCTCACCTATTTAAGGCCTTAAAAGCACTTAAAAATATAAATGAAAACTTATTCTAAAACTACCTAGAAAATTTTATCATTTACAAATTTATTTAGATTTCCTAATTTTTTCCTAAATCTTCAACTTTTTTTTTTATTTATCCAAATTTTCTAATTTTTTTTGTTTCTTTTTTCTAAAATTTCTTCTTCTTCTTTTTTTTTTTTTTGTTTCTAAATTAAGACCCTTTACATTATTCTAAAAATTTTTAAAAATAAAAGAGGGCAAAAATGGGTTGTCTACAGCTACTTCTTTTTGTGGTAAAGTTCGAGTAAAATTTTGCCACAAAAACAATAGGAGACACCATTTTTGCCCTAGGGAATGAAATTGTCCTAAGAAGCACTATAACTAGCTATCTATCTTATGCTTGATCCATTGGAGATTTGGTGAATGGTGAGAAATGAAAGAAAGAGGAGGTACTCTAAGAGCTAGCGAGGACAATAAAGAAACTGAAAGAGGGTAGCGTCTCTTTGGGCTGGTAAGAACCTTAAAAGAATTTGAAATCTTGGTCATCCCCTTATGAGTTGATAGACTTAGGTAGGAGTGTCTCTAAGGGATTAGCAACCCTAAATTGAAATTGATTTGAGAAAACCTAGTCGTGCTCTTCTGAGCTTACTAACCTAGATGGGTACATCTCTAAGGGACAAGCAGCCTTAAATTGAAATCAATTTGGAAAACTCGGTTGTGTTATTATGAGCTAACTAACTTAGGTAGGAGCATCTCAAAGGATTAGCAGCCCTAAATTGGAATCGATTTGGAAAACTTAGTTATACTACTTTGAGCTAACTAACCTAGGTAGGAGCGTCTCTAAGGGATAAGAAACCTTAAATTGGAATCAATTTGGAAAACTTAGTTATGCTACTCTAAACTAACTAACTTAGGCAAGAACATCTCTAAGGGACTAGCAAGCCTAAATTGGAATTCATTTGGAAGACTTGGTAGTGCTACTCTAAGCTAACTAACCTAGGCAGGAGCATTTCTAAGGGACTAGCAACCTCAAATTGGAATTAATTTAGAAAACCTAGTTATGCTACTCTAAGCTAACTAACCTAGGTAGAAGCATCTCTAGGGGATTAACAATCCTAAATTAGAATTGATTTGGAAAACTTGGTCATACTACTCTAAGCTAACTAACCTAAGTGAAAGCATCTCTTAGGGACTAGCAACCTTTAATTATCTTAGAAGAAGCGCCCTACAAGTTCGCTAAAAGGAATCGATGATGAAAGGAAGCACCCTATAAGCTTACTTGAGAGAAATTGGTAAAGAAAAGTTCCCTACGAGCTTGCTAAGAGAAATTGTTGAAGAGAAGTGTCTTATGGGCTTACTAAAGGAAATTGATGAAGAGAAACGCCCTATGGGCTCGCTAAAAGAAATTGGTGCAAAGAAGCACCTTATGGGCTCGCTAAGAACTTGATGAAGAGAAGTGCCCTATGGCTCCAATAAAAACTTTAAAAGGAGGATTGGTTAATGGTTAAGATCCTAACGGAAATGAGTTTAGATAGCGCCTTTGAAGGTTAGCTAAGACCCAAAAGATGGTACAAAGGGTAAGTATTTCGTGGGTTGGCTAAAAACTTTGCCTAAAAGACTATTAGGAGAAAGAATCACTAATACTGGTTACTATCCAAGGAGATATAGTCTAAATGAAATGCCATGTTCAAAAACTAATATGCTAACATCATATAAAAGTGCTTACCCAGTCTTGCCGATAGCACCCAAACTATTAAACCTTTCTTTGAAAAGTCCTACCAGAACCAACTAACTCATTCTTCGAAATGAATTCAATATTTTATCCCCTATCATCAACCCAACTGATCTTGGCATGGAGCCTTTGAAACTTCATTGGCCTTTTAAAGAAGTCATGAGAATTAACCCGATACAGAGTGTCATCCACTATTTATACTCATTAATTGATTGCCTTTTAGATTTTTTTCTCCACTAAATCTCTTATCCTTAACAAGTAAATATCTACCATAAGGTGTTTGGCCATCTAGATCTCACCTTTCCCTAAAAAATAGACAATAAAACTCCTCGTCAAGGGGGATCAATCCGTAATAAAGTATTTTAAAAAGTTTTGTTAATTACCAATATTCTATATCTTACTTTCAACTTCTCTTGTGTTTTTAGTATATGGGTTCATTTAAATGGAGTAAGGGAATTGGACCTTTTGATGGAGCAGCAAAAAGGGATGGAGACAATTCTAATGCCAACAATTGCCAAGGATACTAACTTAGCTTATAGAAGATGAAAATTAGACCATAATAATATTTAAGGCAACTGGCATTTTCATGTTTTAAGTAGAAATTTCCATTAACTTTTATGGTTAGAATAACTTTACAGCGTTAGCATTTATAAGGTCTCTCAATTCTGGACCATCCATTTGAGACAAAATTAAAGCCCCTCCTGGTAAGACTCACTTCATGATATAGGGGCCTTTGTAATTAGGAGCAAATTTTCCTATAGAATCTTGTGCACTAAGGAGAGCCTTTCTGATACTGATTCGTAGATGAATACATGAACTTAATATCATGTGTAGCTAAGGGATGGGTCTGAGCTGTGAGATGGCTCAAAAAGTAAATGATAGTTGAAGGTTAAGCAGGATATGATGCACTAACACCTCATACAAGTTTAGGACATACTTGATATGATGCACAAGTGTAGCTAGAGGTTACTTGCCACTAGTCCATGCTCAAAGGGCTAGATAAGAGTAGCTTGAGAGTAAGTAACAGAGCACTTAGCTCAAGAGAGTGTTTGAAAAGTTCAATCTGATAACTGTTGTGGCTATTACAATGTATAAGTATTTATATGACTCAATTAGGGTAAATCCTAAGTAAGAGTAAATTACAAAAAAGATTCCTACCGGTAAAGGAAAAAGAGAATAATTTATAAGGGTATCAATGTAATCATGAAAAAAATAATATCCATTGACAGTAAGGATAGTATGGATGTTAGAAAAGGACAATATGTACGTAATTTTGCTCATTATGTGATCCTAATAACACTGTAAGCCGAGTAGGGGTAGGCTTTGATTAAGTCCGGTTGGTGTTAACAGTTTAGCATCTTTGATTGTTGGGATTGAACAAGGATGGGCGATTCACATTTGGGTCGACCTCAAGTGGTTGGCTCTTAGCAACTGTTAGCCTGGCTTCGACAATGGTTAGGTTAATAGTATTTTGATTTGATGCTAGGAATGTTGCGTGATGGAGAGGTTGGCTTGGCACGTAGGCTGGTTACCTTGACAGCTTCTTAGATGATGTAGGAAACAAAGTAGCTCAGCAGGTCGAATTAGGGTAAATACTGCTCCTTAACGCTTCACTCACATCAGACAACTCTGTAAACCATCTGAGTAAGCCTTCAGGTTTGAGAGTGCGTGATCGGTCCTTGATTCCTATCACTTTCTCAATACCATATTACCCTCTTTGAAGTTTCGGGGCTGCATCCTTTTGTTGGAAAATCAAGCCATTCTTTGTTGGCAACATTGATTATGACACAAGGTTATCAATCTTTTCTCATCAATCAAATTCAACCACTTGATGCATTTCTTTACTTAATCAACTTCATCCAATTGGGTTTTTGATAACACTCTGAGAGACAGGATCTCAACTTCTACTAGTAACATTGCCTTAGTACCATATACTAAAGAGTAGGGTGTTCTCCTATTGATGTTTTGATGGAGGTTTGATAAGCCATGAGCACGAATAACAACATTTCATGCCTATCATTGTCTATAACAACCATCTTTTCAATTATTCTTTTGAAAATTTTATTGACTGCTTCGATGGCTCTATTCATTTGGGGTTGATAAGCAGTAGAGTTCCTATGGATGATCCTAAATTATTGGTACAACTTTAACATAAGCTTGTTGTTAAGATTAGTGCCATTATTTGTGATGATCATTTTTGGAGCCTCGTATTGAGCCAAGATATCTCTCTTGATGAACTTGACTACTACCTCTATAGTAACACTTAAATAAGATGAGGCCTCAACCCACTTACTAAAGTAATTGATGGCAACTAGTATGAAGCAATGCCTATTAGATGCCTTTGGAGTGATTAGGCCAATGATGTCTATACCCCACATTGAAAATGGCCATAACGCAGAAAGTGTGTGTAATTCTTGAGGCAAGGCATTTATCTTGTTTGCATAAACTTAGCATAAATGGCAATGCCTAACATGTTTAATGCAATTGCCTTCCATTATCAACCAGTAATATCTTAACCTCATAATTTTCTTGGCGAGCATGTAACAGTTCATATGGGCCTACATACTCCTTCATGAACTTCTTTCCTCAAAACCTTAACCTCTTTATCATCTACATACCTTAGAAGTGTATCGTCAAAAGATCGACGATACAAGGTGGACTCATTTACTAAGAATTGGGTAGCCAATCACCTGATTATCCTTTTGTCCTTTTTATCATCTTCTTCAAGGTATATGCCTTGTTGTAGCAACATTTTAATATCGTAGTACCAATGCTTTTCATCATATGTACCTTTAATTTTTGTATAGAAGGTAGGCTTTTCTTTAATTTCAATGATGAAGGGCTGAATTTTGACTTCACCAGATATTTAGACCATAGCTGTCAAGGTGGCTAATGCATCAACAAATTGATTTTGCATCCTTGGTATGTGAATGAAAGTAATTTCTTTGAATTTTTCCATTAATTCAATCAAATGCTGGAGGTATGGTACCAATTTATGATCCTTTGTTTTGTAATCTCCCTAAGCTTAACCAATAATGAGTGAAGAATCTCTACACACTTCTAATTCTTGAACGTCCTTGTCCAAGGCCGTTTTGAGTCCTACGATGTACGCCTCATATTTAGCGATATTATTGGTGTATGAGAAAACAAGCCTTACAGCTATAGAGAATTGCGTACCTTTAAGGGATATCGGTATTGCCCTAATTCTATACTTGGACACATTAGTAGCTCCGTCAAAGAACATCTTCCACTTTAGGGGTTCGTCATCTTCATTAGAACTTCCTTCAGCTACTAAGATATCTTCATCAGGGAATTTGACTTGTACCTCTTAAGGGGTATCACCAGAGGGATTTTCTACTAATTGATCTGCTAGAGCTTGCCCTGTGACTAAATTCTGGTTCATGTACATAATGTAAAACTTTGATAGCAACATTTGTCACTTTGAGATTCTGCCAATTAGGGCCGGTTTTTCTGCCAAGTACTTTAGGGAATCATGCTAAGTCAGCAATTTAATATGATAATAAAGCATGTATTGCTTGAGTTGATGCATTACCTAGACCAAAGCATAACACATCCTTTCAATTTTTGAATACTTCTATTCACCTTATGTAAACTTCTTACTCAAGTAGTATATTGCCTGCTCTTTTCCTTCATCTTTTTGACCAAGCATATACCTCATGGATTATGGTAATATTGTAAGGTACAGAAACAATGGCTTCCCAAGTTTAGGAGCTACTAGAATTGGAGGGTTCATGAGGTACTCCTTGATTGTTGTGAAGGCTTGCTCACATTCTTCATCCCAATTTAACTTGACGTTCTTTTTCAACAACTTAAACAAGGGACAACGTTTATTTATAAGTCGAGATATGAACCAGGCTATGTAGTTCAAGTGGCCCAATAAGCCTCTGATTTCTTTAAGTGTGCATGGAGGGGGGAAGTTGACTATTGCTTTGACTTTATCAAGGTTAACTTTAATGCCCCCTTTAGCTGATTATGAAACCTAATAATTTCCCTGAAGTTAATCTAAAGGCACACTTTTCTGGGTTGAGCTTCAATTGGAATTTTCTCAACCTATCAAATAATCTTCTTAGGTTATCTACATGATTTTCTCCCTCTTTGGACTTTGCAATCATATCATCAACATATACTTCAATTTCTTTGTACATCATGTCATTAAAGATTGCTGCCATTACTATTTGGTAAGTTACCTCAGCATTTTTGAGTCCAAAAGGCATTACTTTGTAGCAAAATGTACCCTACGTTATAATGAACGTTGTCTTGGCTTTATCTTCCTCGGACATTCTGATCTAATTATATTCGGAGTATCCATCCATAAAGGAGAAGAGATGGTTTCTAGCTATATTATCTACCAAGATGTCAATATGGGGCAAAGGGAAATTAGCTTTAGGGGTTTCCTGGTTAAGGTCTTAGAAATCCACACACACTCAAACTTTTCCGTTCTTTTTCATCACTGGCACAATAGCTTTTTGACTTCTTCTTTAATTTTTACCAAGACATTCGATCGAAACCTCCTTAGCTTTTGCTTCTTAGGCTTGATATCTTCTCATGTAGGTAAGTAATAGACTACAATTGATGGATCTAACCCGAGCATATCTTTATAAGACCATGCAAACACATCTTGATACTCAGATAATAGTGCAGTCATTTTTGCTTTTGTTCTTTCAAATTTCCTCCAATCTTCATATTCTTGGGGTTGTCTTTCGTCCCAACATTGATTGCTTCGATTGGCTCATTAATGAAATTCTACTAATTTCATGTCTTTGCCAACTTTCTTGTATGTCACTATGATCATTAACATCACTCTCAATAACTAACCTAGTAGGGTTAGAAGTGATATTAATATTTTCATCTCCTATTTACAAGAGGTATCCTTAGCTTTTGTTTAGAGTGTTAGATTTGGGCTAAAAAGTATGTAAAGAAAGAGGTATAAGTAAAGAAGGAGTGAAGAGAATGGAGACTGATTTTTATTAAATTAAAAGAGATTCTCTCAAGTATGGTAAAGCAAAGGTAATTATTACAAAACTTAATGAAATACTAAACCTTGATTCATCCTTTACATTAAAGAAAATTTATCACTATTTATAGGAATGGAGAACCAATTATTCAGGTACTGGAGCTTGTGGGATGGGCCCGCTATTTCATTCTTGTTGGGTGTATCCTCTTTGACAGATTCTAGGGTCTAAACATTAACCTGGATGAATGTCTTAGTTAGTAGTGGAAACGTCATTAGGACGTGATACAATCTATCACTTCCCTTGGCCCTTGCTTACATGTTTCACAACTCTTCCATTGGAGTTAGAATATAACCGAGCCTATAGGTACCAACCTACCCTTGTTTGAATTTTGGCCTCTCATCTATCCTCTGATTGGTAATCATACATACTTCTTCAAACTTTTGGAGCCTAAAATCCTCCTACGCTTTAACGCCAATTTAGGGTATGGCTGTTTCTTTATATATTTCATAATCTTGGTTACCTAGAATCGTTATGACCTAGCCATTTGAGATGAACTTAACCTTCTGATGTAAACTTAAAGGTATGGCACCTGCTAAGTGAATCCAAGGTCTCCCCAATAAGAGGTTGAAAGTCTTTAGGATGTCTAGGACATAGAATCAAATGTTGAAAGTCTATGGACCAATGTTAACTAGTAAGTTGATCTCCCCAATAATTTCCCTCCTAGATCCATCAAAAGCCTTAACTATTGTTGAACTCGGCTTAATTGTGGTTGCATCGATGCCCAATAGATCCAGGGTAGCGAGAGGGCAAACATTTAGTGAAGACTCGTTGTCAATGAGGGCTTTGTCTATGATTATATTGTTTACCTTTACTATTATGAAGAGTAGCTTAGTGTGTTAATTACCTTCCTCACCCAGTTCTTTAGTGGAGAAAGAAATTTGATCCATAGTAAAGATAAAGTGGGTAATTGATCCCATCTTTTTAGCTAGTATTTCATGAGGGACCTTGAACTCCCTTAGAGTTCATAATAGAGCTTCCCTATGTTGTTCAGATGCCATCAACAGACCTATAAGAGATATTTTTGCTAGAGTCTTAACAAACTGGTCCATTATTTTGTACTCACTAGACTTGATCATCTTAGTTAAGGTAAACAATCCTTCCTCGTATTCAACTGGTTTGTTGCTTTATTCTTTTAGTACATTCTTCCTTTTAAGGTTCTCTTTCGAGTCATAAGCTCTATCGGAGCTAGGGATCCCTCCTACAAGAGAACTCGATTGCTCCTAGTTAACTACCTAGTAGTTGAGAGGGGCAGTTTTGTAGTTTTCAAGGGCTAAGGGTACATGGAAGGTATACCTTTTAGTCTTTGAAGCTTATTTTTCTTCCTATTTGTAGAATCTGTAGACCTTGGATTCTCAAATAGAATTGATCATGTTGATGGCGAGATTTGAGTCGTCAAATATCATGTTGATGATAGGGCCATAGTTAGGTAAGTTGACATTTGGACTCGAGGCTTCTACGAAGTCAAGCTAGACCATACCTTTGTCGATCAAGTCCTGAACTTGTTTTTTAATCTCTAACATGAGTTGATTGAATGGCCCACCTACCCTAGATGATATTGATACTTTGTGTTGGGATAGAAAACGCTTGGCCTATACCTTTCACTAGGAAGCTCAAAATGGAGCAAATTATGTTTTCTTAATTTTTCAAGAATTTGGTCGAAAGGGACTAATATCTTAATGAATTGCCTAGGGGCCCTATTGGTTTGAGGTTGGTTCCTAAATTGTTGCTGAACTAGTGGAGGATTTGTTTTGAAAGAGACCTAAGCATTGGTCCTAGTATTTAAATTAACCACGCTAACAGTGGCTTCTTTAGGCTTACTGGTAATGGGTTTAGTAGAGGGTGGTCTTCTATTTAATGGTTCTTACAACTTGCTAGAGGAGATGACACTTTCAATCCGATACCCTACTACTACTACCTATGCAAAACTAGAGGAGGCTTACTCGGTCTGGTGAGAGAAATAAGGTCTCTTAAGAGTGTTGATGAAAGTTGAAGTTAGCTTTTTTTCAGTCATGGGGTGGATGCTAGGGATCCCTACCTTTGGGCATATTCCTTAAATGATTCATTATGCCTCTTTTGCAGGGTAACTAAGTCCATCATGGTTGGTGCCACTTCAACATTGAATTTATAGCTTCTCCTATGTATTCAACTGGTTCAAGTCTAATTGGGTATACTAGGTCAAAGCAAGACCTATCACACTGTCCTGAAAAGTTTGCACCATGAGCTGGTCATATTGTACATACTTGCCTATCTTTCGTATGTACAATCAGGTGTATAGTTGAGTGTAGCCAGTTCCATTGTACTTCTCAAAGCCAGGTACCTTAAATTTTTTAAGGAAGCTTCTATAGTCGCAAGTTGAGAAGTTTGTAATACCAGCTTACTCGAAATCATCATAACCTTCGAGCATTTTCATTTTTTTAGTGATATGCTAGGTCAATCACTTTTCTAATTATTTCAAATAGTCTTAGTTGGCTTCTAGCTTCAGGTTGATTGGGAATGAATAAGTGTTCGGCTCAAAAGTTAGGTTGACCTTTAGATAGACCCCTTTTGTCTCAAAAGATTCAAAGGTTAGGTCAACTTTGGGATAGGCCTCTTTTGCTTTAAGGGGTGGGGCTTCGATGTTTTATCCATATTAAGCCTTGGAGGTTTCCTCGTTTAATGGTATCGTAAATCTAAGTAAAGCGATGCTATCAATAAGAAAGCTTAATTGGTCTGTAATTTTTCCTATTGTTATTTCTAAGGAATGAAACCTCAACTTGGTGGGATCAACAACTTTGAGGTTGACACTGTTGTTGTTGGTGTTGATGTTATTGTTCCCTTAGCTGGCCATTTTAGTTTAAGAGCAGGTTCAAATAGGACTTCTCTAGAAGGTTTGACGTTTGGGAGCTATCTTTGCAACCTAGTTTAAGATCACTTCTCAATAAGTTAGCATACATATATTTTAAAGAGATGAGATGAATGAAAGACAAATAAATTTATAAGAATGCAAAGATGTGTAGCACACGGATGTAGAGATATAGAGCTGAAATTAACTAGTAAGATGGCAATTTTATTCATTATTTGGTAGCTTTCATAGTTTCCATTTACATTATTTAAAAAAAGAAAAATACATTGTTTCAAAAATGTACTCCTATTTCTAAACGTTTCTCTAACACTTGGCCAGTGTCCCTTTCTGCTACTTGCTGGATCCTATTGGTGCTACCTTCCTTTTTCTTGGGTTAGGCTCATTTGCTTCTTTAAGCTCTTTGAGCCTTCTCTAGGTCATCCTCAATTGATGCTCTAAGGCCCAAGAACGCTGTCTGGGTTCTAGAAAGAGGTCTTCCCACATGTTGTACTCTTCATAGATAACTTTTATATGGGCTTGTACTTGGTTCATGTAGGTCTTGATTTCAAAGTTTGGTTCAGTTGGCACAAGTTATATGACCTCTAGTACTCGATACTATATCTCCTTGCCTTATGGAGTTGATCGTACAGATATTCTTTAGTGACCCTATGCTTATCTACTTCTCCCATCCAATCTCCTAGATCAATGTTAAGGCCGACAGTCCTTGTTTCCCATAGTTTCTTAATTGCCTAGAGTTTGAATATCTTTTGTAGCATTAAAAGCTGAAGGTCCTCATAATCTAAGGTTGTGGTATTTAGTTGAGGCTTGTAAACTATGTCTTGAATTCCCCAGAACTACTTGATCATGTTGTTAAGATAATAGCCTGTACACCATTTCATCCCAATTAGGGGTACTACTTGATAATTTTTACACACTAGGATTACCTTCTTAAAGTTGCTCCACCTAGCAATCCATAAGATATAGGCGACTTAGAAATTTCACTAGACTTCTACCTAGTAATAAGTGGTCTTCTCTTCTAGTAGACGAACCTTATCAACAAAGGAATCAATCAAATCAATACTATAGGCAAATTATCCTCAGATCAAATCAAGCCCAAAATACTTCATGTGGCTCATAAACCAAATCATTAGTAATACTATACTGGTCTTCAGTGTGCCATTGTTTTTCTATTTCAAAATGTTAAAGCTTCTAATTTGTTCTGTAAGGAGGGTGGGGACCTATGACTTACCTTTAAGAAACTGGCCTACTAATTCAACAACCCTAAAATGGATAAGGAACTTTATATTAGGGAATAGGAGAGTCCCAAATGCAGCTAGGATGAAAGCTTTCATTATGTTCTGTCTCTAGTCTTTGGGATTATCGCAGAAGATGGCCCGTTTGCTGGAACTAGGCTCAACGATAAACCAAGCTTTCAAATCTTTTAGTTTGATGCAAATTCCATTCTAGCTCTTTAAGGCTTTGTTTACTTCAGCCTTTCTAACCCCTAAGAACCTTAAGAATGCATTTACTAGGTCAATTTCCAAATTTAGAGTATATATATCCTCCAAGGAAAGTGGCTTGAAGTAATTGAATTGGGCATACTCTTCAAGTATTGGACTGATTAAGTGAGGCCCAACTCAAAAAGCCACTTCCTTGGGTTCCTAGAAGTTGGTTAGGGCCCTAATTAGATTAATCTCAATATTTACCCTAGGAAGTGACAAAATGGGTCTAATTTTGTTAGTGATGATCTCTTGTTCCCTTAGGTTAAAGTGTTGAAGCCACTAATCCAAAGAGAGCTTAGGGTTGAGGGGCTTCTCGACGAACCTTTCTCCAAAGTGGATGGAGTTGGATGAGTAAGCCATTTTTAGGCTGGATTACAAAGAAAACATTTGTTATAAGATTTAAAAACCGTTATTTATAGTAATGTCTAAAACAAAACTTATTTACATCAACACTATATTTACAACATGATGAAATTACAAGGGAAATTAAAGAAACTTCAAGCTTATTATTTCTTTTTCTTCTTTTTTTCATTTTCCTCTCGCTTGATTAATTGCCAGTTTTGGATGTCATGAATGCTTAAAGGGTGGGTTCTAAAGATCCTTAAGCTTATGTAACCTCACTTGTTTTTAGAGAACACTTTCATTAGTCACATTAAGCTTAACTAGGGGTGGCTTAATCAACCTCGAGCAGTGATTATACTATAGTACCCAAAGCCTACACAATGGCCCCCTGATCCTAGGATCCTAATATGGTCCAGGTTTGACTGTTTCTACCATGCAAATATGATACAAAAAGTAAAAACCCCTATAATAAAAACTTGAATAAATTTAACCTTGCAAGAATGGTTAGTGCAACTATATATAAAGAATAAGAATAAATAAATAAATTACATTCAATAAGGTGATTTCGAAAAATTAATTTTTAATTTAGAAATTTAGATGGCTAACCCTCTTGATAGTCCCTAGTGGAGTCACCATTCTATCGAGCCTAATTTTTTTCAGTTTTTATAAATAACTTTTCTTCAAATCGATCAATATTAAACCTTACCTATTTAATACTGATTTTTGACTAAGGTTTAAAGAAAACCGGTTCTTTTATTTTTGAAATGTTTTGAAGTCATCACCTGACCGGAGTCTGGAAAAAAAGTTAAATTATAACCAGTTAGATGGATTGGTTATAACTTGGTACTACTTTTTTAATAAAACCAATTTTATTAAATGGTTTTGAAAGATAGAAGATCAAGTCTGGAGGTTAGGTTTTTAACCCTTACGGGTACTATTAACTTTCCAAATTGAGATTTAACTTCTTTGAAATCACTATTAACAATAACAACTTGATTTATTAAAATTAATTTTAATTGAATAATTTTAACTTAAAGGAAAGGAAAAACTAATTTTTTCATTTTTTTATATTGCCCCGAAAGTACCTACGTACCAGTTATTTGAGATCAGATGTACATAATTCTTATTCAAAAATATTAGTGGGTTGGTTGATTTTAATTTGAGAAAAACACTCAGGTTTATATTATTTAGCTAGTTTGGTTTCTTTTTAGAAAAGATTATAAAAGGGACCTAAATTTTAACTATTTCATTTTGAAAAAATCTAAGGGGTCCTAATTTTAAGAGGATTCATTTATTTTTATTATTTGGAAAGAAAAACTTTTCTAATCCAGCACCACCCCCCTCCACACCCACCCCCCCACCCCCCCTTTCTTTATATATATATATATATATATATATATATATATTATCGTTTTGTTATTATTATTATTTTATTTAATTTATTATTCTTTATTGAAGCCTAAAGTATGATAAAGACTTTCCTTTTTTTTTCTCTTGGATTTGTCTTCTTCTTTTTTTTTTTTTTGTTATAATACAATTACAATGGCAAACTAAAAAAAAAAAAAGTACAACAACAAAATAAAACCGAAAAGAATTCAATAAGAGAATCGAACCAAAAGGGAATTGGGCCAAAGCACAAGTTAGATCTTCAGTAAGCGAACGGGTCAGATTTGATCTGGTTGTAGTCCATTAAGTTGGGTCAACAGCAGTCTTCAACAGTAATAGCGACAAGGCACAATTCTAGCTCTTTTAGATACTGAAACGAGTGAGCAAAGAGTTTCTTATGAATTTCATAATAGATTAATGGGGGTTAAGAAGGATGCTAAGATGAAGGGTGGTCATTTAGTGGCTTGTCGTAGGGAGGTGGCAACGGTGGTGTTGGCTTAAAGTTGATGGGAGTTGCTAGGTGTACAGTGGTGGCTAGTTGGGGGTTTTAAGACATAGCGAAGTTAACCATGGTGTTGGATTAAGTCGAAGTTGGCTAGATGTAGCAGTGTCATCGTAGGTTAAGGTGGTGCCTATGGTTTAGTGGTGGTGGTTCATTTAGGGGGCTTAGAGGCATGGTCTTATACAAGGTAGGTTAGGTTCGTGAGCTCAAAGTACAGGGAGTTTCATAGGCTACTTAGTTTGATTCGAAGAGCTTTAATCGAAGCTTAGACTAGCAAGAGAGAGAGAGAGAGAGAGAGAGATCTTGTGAGTGTGTTTTAGAGATTAAAAGTGAGAGATTTGTTTGGTTCTATCCTAGAATGAAGCCAAGAGATGCAATATATACACATACAAGCTTAAATAAACTCGAAAAGGCTGATTTTGTCATGAATGCAAAAAAATTAAGCTAAAGTTTGACCGGCGCTTAATTCTCAAATGGGTGTAAATTTTTGGTCGAGTGCGTATCTTTGATGTTCATCTTTGCTAGAAACAAGCATCAGAAGCTTCCAAAATCATTATAATAGCTTGAATCACGGAAATTCAAAGAGGAAGAAAATCTAGACTTTCAAAGAGAAAATGAAGGAAAGGTAGGGAAAAGGAAAGAAAGAGGCTCTAACATGGCACCACATCAACTGTGCGATCCAACAGGAAAGTGCTACGTCCTAAAAGATATGTGGCCAATGACGTGTCATGCCATATGTCAGCTAATTGTGCAAATGATACGTGTCATGCCATGTGGCTAACATGTATACGTGACATGGTGTGTCCGTGAAGTGTCACGTGTCACAACCAAACATGTAGTTCAGTAGTATTGTGACACATAGCAGGTATGTTTTTTAGAAAAAGAATAGGCATTTTCTACCTATGATGAGATTTGAACCTAGAACCTTCAAGCCATATGTAATGTTAAGTTAAAATGTTGAACCATTAAGCTGTAGGCCTATACCTTATTTATATGTGCAATCAAATTACACATATGGACAAGGTCAGCCTAGGCTAGATTTGAATCTAAGCCTAAGCCTAAGCCTAAGCCTAAGCCTAACGCCCCTCCCCTATTTAAGGCCTTA
This sequence comes from Lumnitzera littorea, assembly GCA_024138015.1. NCBI lineage: Eukaryota > Viridiplantae > Streptophyta > Magnoliopsida > Myrtales > Combretaceae > Lumnitzera > Lumnitzera littorea. The sequence goes on from JAMXBB010000010.1 coordinate 40,306,704, forward strand.
AAAGCACTTAAAAATAAAAATGAAAACTTATTCTAAAACTACCTAGAAATTTTATCATTTACAAATTTATTTAGATTTCCTAAATTTTTCCTATATCTTTTACTTTTTTTTTGTGATTTATCCAATTTTTATATTTTTTTATTTTCTAAATATTTATTTTTTTTTTTTTTGTGTTTTTTTAATTTCTTATTTTTTTGTTCTCTAAATTAGGACCTTTTATATTATTCTAAAAATAAAAGGGGCCAAAAATGGGGTGTTTGCAATCAATAATTTGAATTCTCGAAAATACCCATCCACTGATCTATTGCCTTGTCTCAAGTTTTGGAATCATCGGAATATATCTTGTTCATAGTATTCTGGAACAAAACTACTCCTTAAAACTCTTTTCATTTCATTCTACATCTGAATCTCACATCGGGCTCTCTGTCACTCGTTTTGCACCTTTTCCAACACATTGCTGCATATTTAGGAAACTTTAGTGTAGCTACCTTGATATGAACAACATCCACATATTGATAAAAGTCAAATATATTTTCTATCTTCTCCTCCTAGTTGAAGTAGTTATTAGTATTACCAAATTCATTAAAGCATGGAATCTATACTTTGAGATGCTTGGCTCCTATAGGAGCTCTTAGCTCACACTCCTCAATCCCATCGTATTGTTCTTCCTCATCATACTCCTTAACTTCATCCAACTCTAGTCTCCTTCTAGTAACTCTATTAGCATATTAAGGTAGAGCTTGGTTCATATTAATTGGCTCTGGTGCTTGTTGCTCATCCATCTGCCTTCTCAGCCTTTCTCTCACCTCTCGACCTTGTCTAATAGCAATTCTTTCCTAAGGTCTAGTCTCTAAGACCCTTTGTACAAAAAGAGCTAAATTGGCTACAATTGTAGCAAGGTTTTGTATCTTCTCATCAGTAGTCCACAGGGTTTGTTAGTTAATACGACTACAACTATGAGTATCACTCTTGGCATCATTAATCTCTCCTTGAACATTAAGATTCGACATTCTCAATAAAAAGCTTTAGAAAACACTCCTTACATAAGAAATTCCCACACATACTTAGAAAATATAAATTAAACAATAGACAATGGCCTTGCTTTATTCTTTCAGTAGAAGACAGAGTATAATAGAACAACACACTAGCAGGAACTACTTCAATACAACTTTTGGTCGCAACTTGAATCTCTAATACTAGGATTATGTAATGTGCCTTGGAGCTTAGTAATCATTAGAAGTTACTGTAAGGAAAGGAAACCAAATGGGTCCTTCATAATAACGAAGAAAATAAAGTGAAGAAGCTGAGAAGCATAGTAGCTTATGTGAGGCTACTTAGAGGATGTGACTCACTAACGAATACAACACAACTCAACACTTCGCTTGATATGATACATAAGATAATGTCAAGATCCATCCGCAACTAATCTCGAGCTACTCGGTAAGATTAGATTAGAGTATAAGAAAAATATACTTGGAGAGGAATATCTCACAAGAACAAATATATTCAATATCTAAGAGGAATGTAAGATATTTTGGCTACAGAGAAAATAAACTATTTATAATAAGCCCCTAAGGTAAGGAAAATTACAAAAAGAATAAACAAGAAAGGGACTTCTAGTATGTATGTAAGGGATAAATAGGACAAATGGCGAAAAGGAATAATAGTACAATGTTAGAAAAAGTGATGGATAGGTAGCAGCTTATCAATGAGTCCGTACTAGGGAATCTTTAGGCACAGCAGCTGAGCTAGGTTCCTAATGCGACAGTAATGGATGGGTAGTATCAAGAGTTGCCAAGATGAATAAGATATGCCATTGTATAGTTGGTGGAAAGAGAATGATTCGGCATGCAAGGGCCTCAGCCATGGTACTCGGCAGGTTAACCTTGGCACATGAGGGTCCAAGTAGTTGGAGTAGGGCTTGATGTGTATAAACCTTGGCCTCGACGCTCGGTTGGTTCGCCTCGGCAAATGAGTGGTTAGCAATGGCATAAGGATTAGAACAAACTAAGGTGTATCCGAGTTAAGTCCTTAAGGAGTTTGTCCATTGTTCTTCTGTATATTGTGTCTCGTCTTCAATAGGCTAACAAAAGAGAATCATTCTGGCGAGAGACTGAAGGCCTTGGAGGCGTACATGAGTAAGAAGGCCAAAGGTTGGCAATCCATCAATGGCTTTTTCTCTCAATTACCCCATTTGTTGTAATGAATAGGCATATAAACTTTGATGAAAAATACTCTATTCACTCAAATACTTATTAAAAGTAATTGAATAATGTTCCTTCCATTATCCATTCATAAGATTTAAATTAGAGTTTGAAAAACATAGGTAATTAACTTTTGAAAGACTTTAAACACTTCAAGAGTAGCAAACTTGTCTTTCATAAGATAAACACAATAAACCCTTTATGGAAGAATATTTCATTAATTGGGCTTTTAGTCTAAACTTGAGAGTATTCTACATAGTATGTTGTAATGACAATGAAGTGGTAGGCTTGAAATCTAATTAAGAGACACATTGCATCCCTAGAAACATTGTGTACCTTCACTAAATATTGGCCATTAGAGTGAAAGAGTTACCTTCTTTCATCCTTAAAGCTAAAATAAGTGACAAGAGAAGAGGTCGTATTAGGCTAGGAATACGCATGACAAGGACTTTGGTTGGGAGTATGTGTGTGTTATGTTACATAAGCCTAGGCTTCGTACATAACCACGCATTATCTTAACCTAACTCCTCGAGACCTAGACTAAAATGGGGTTAATTTCTTCAATCTTACAATAAATTGCATAACGTATGCTTGTTCATGTGTTGCACTCAAAATCAAATGATAACAAAGGTTGATGTTGAGTTCTAACATAACACGACCTTCTCATCATTTACTAGGTTTTGGCTCATTTCCTTACAGTCTTTTCTCACCTTAGTGTTGTAAAAGCATAGGATAAACTAGGACTTTAAGCTTATGGGCTTTACTTGAATGTCCTTTTATAATAGTCCTAAGATTGATGATCATAAATTATTATGAAAGAATTAGTTGTAGAATTGTAATTCATACCCTTAACTACATAGACTAAAATGAATTCCCTTTTATATCTTAAATCCAAGGATGATGTAGGCTGTGAGACTCGCACTTTTGCAAATAGGACTTTAGCATTGAAACTTTAGAATGTCCATAAAAAGTTGCTTTAGGGTCACAAATCAGTTAAAATGACCCAGAGAATTTAACTACTTGAAATGAAGTAATAAAATGTAAATGGAAGTTAAAAACAAAAATTTTTAATTTACTCGCTAACTATTGAAATAAAAAAACTATAGCATTCGAAATCCGTATTAAAAAAATTTGGAACCTAAATTAATTAATAGTAAAATATAACAAAGTGGTATGAAAGATATATAGAAAATAATAGCAGTAAAACATATAAAAAAATTAACTAACTATAATTGTAGAATTTGGAATTCCCAATTTACAATATCTATGAAATCAATCCGTTTAGACTCTAAATTATTGATAGGGCCCAAAAGTTAGCTAAAGTGACCTCGTAAATTTGAATTTTTCAAATGAAGTACTAAAACACCAATATAAGCTAAAATAATAAAACTAATCAATTTATTTGTTAACTTTTAGAATTACAAAAACCTCAACTCGAAATTAAAGTTTGCTTGGAAATGAATTAAATAAACAAGAAAATCAATAAATGAATTCAAACTAAAAATAATCCTATGTAATTAGATAATTAGTCAATTTAGGATGAGAAGCTTTACTAAAAGCTTCTATATAGAGTTAAAACTAAGTTAAATAATAAAATATAAGAAAATATGTTGGATAAATTAATTAAATAATAAGAGCTCATGGTTTGAGTGAAACTATGGATGAGAATTATTGGTTTTAGGAAACCCATGTACCAAAACCATGGATTAGTAAACGATTTGTCAAAACCATTTGACACATGACATTATGGAAATGAAAACTTTCAACATGTCAAATCTTGTCCTAAGATCTATATAAACCCAATCTCACCCACAATTGCAATCTTTGGACACTTAAGAACTTAGGAAAATTCATGTGGCGATTTTTAAGATTTTTGCTGAAAATTTGGAAAAATTGGAAAATTGGTGCGAATTTGCGAAGTATGAAGAACCTAGATGATAGGAATCAACCCCTTAGACCCATTACTTGAAGCTAAGCTAGAGGACCGCATGGACTGACCCAATAGATACTAGCTTAAGAACCATTCAAGGATAAGGATTCAATCATTAAGTTAGGCTTACTTTCTCTTACCCCGACCTAAATGCCAAGCTCTAACTGTGATGAGGATAGTTCCCAAATTGACGAGCACCAAATTCCCTTCTAAGCCAACCTGTCTAGTTATCTGACCTGAAGAGGCCTTAGACAATACATAGTATCCAAGCTCAGACTTGACACAAGTAAGGTCAGCTAAGACTACCGCCTTCTTGTCGACGTCTTCCAAGTTGACCTCAGTAAGAACCAAGCTTCTAGAGAACCTATGCTTATGGTAGCTATCAAGCATCTAATCATTAATGCCAACTTAACACATGTCTTCTAGCACAATATTCTAAAAGGATTCTTTCTTTTTCCATACAATATACTACTTTTCATTTTTACCCTTTTTAATAAGTTTAAGAAATCTTTTCTATCTTATCCCTTTTGTCTTTTCCTTATTTATTGTAACCCTAGTTGAGGTCATATAAATACCTCATTTACCTTGTATGTAGACACATCACATCATCATTGAATTCAAAATTCTATCCTTTGAGAGCACTTAGCCGTGTCTTCTCTTTTCCCTAACTCTTATCTATTCCCTTTAGCAAGGAGCAGTGGCGAGTGACCCTAATCTTCACTTGTTTGTCATATTAAGTAGAGTTTAGGCCTAGTAAGATCAATTAGTGTGTCATATCCAATTGGTAGTTGCTTAGATTTTGCTAAAACTCTTTGGTTTTCCTTTGTTTTAGTTTGTTGTGGTGTGAATTCCGTATGTACGACTCTGGAGACATATTAGCTTCATTGGTATCAAAGTACGATTTCATAAGGAAGTGTGTGAAGTTACAATGAAGTCCTATTTGTATTGTTGTTAGTGGCTACTGTGTTCTTTCGTCACTGCTACAGTGTTGTTCTTGAGTGTGTTGGGAGTGTAGTCGAGTTATATAAGTGGGTTTCAAAGTTGTGAGCTATGGAGTAATGGTTTGTAAAGAGGTAAGTGTAGTAGCTCATATTGCTCTATTATACTCTGTCTTCCTTCTATGAAATAGAGCAAGTTAGGTTTGTATTACATTGTACTGTGTTAGGTATTGAGTGGTTGAAGTGTATTAGTATGATTCTGAGTTGTAATGGATAGTAGGGTTTTGTTGAGTTATGTTGTTGAAGTTGTTCTTATTGAAGAGAGTAATAATGAGTAGTGTTGCAAAATGTCAAATTTGAATGTGTGAGGTGCTCGTATTGGCCCTAGTCAACATGGTAGTAATATACTAAGGGTCAATAGATGACAAACTTAATAGACTTACTGACCTTATTGAGGGTCTAGTGATAGCTATGTAAACAAATAAGCAACAACCCTAAGGAGTGCTTAACCATGGCCAATAAAAAGAAATGCAAGAGGGGAGATATGGCCATGCTAGTTAAGCTCATCACCCAACCCAACTCATAGAGCTAGAGGAATAGTAAACCAACCTACTAGACGAAGACTTGAAGTGGAAGAGATTAAAGAAGATGATGAAGAAGTTTATGGAGAGGAAGAAGTGGATGATGGATATGATGAAATAGAACCTCAACCTCCTCAAGGGCTTGAAAATGTTAAGGTTTAGATTTTGGCCTTCATTGGAAGTAATAATGTAGATGAATACTTAGAGTGGGAGGAGAACGTTGAAAGAGTGTTTGACTATTATAGGTATGCTAAGGCCGAGAAAGTCCAACTTACTGCCCTTGAGTTCTTTAAGTACACCATTATGTGGTGGAAAAAATTAAATGTGGCCAAAGCAAGGGATGGATGATGATTGCGCACTTAGGATGATATGAAAAGACTATTGAGAGGAAGATTTATACTAGAGACTTACTTACAAGATACCGTTGTAATATTGCAAGAACTCCACTAAGGAATTTAGGTTATTAATGACTATGTTAAGGAATTCTAGATGTTGATGATCCAAGCTAACGTACATGAGCCTGAAGCCCGTATTGTATTAAGGTTTATTTCAAGGCTTCAATATAAGATTCGAAATATCATTGAAGTGCAAAGGTTTTACACACTTGAAGAAGCTAGTAAAATAGCACAAAGGGTAGAGAAGTAAAGGAGAAATACCTCGATCCGACCTAGTTCAAGCTTTTCACGAACTCCTATTTCGTACTGACTTACCCATAATGAGCTGAAGAGAGCCTTCTAAGTGGAAGAGATGAATGACTAACCTGATGATAACCAAGCTAGCCTGAAGAGTCGAGCTAATGATAAGGTAGCTTTGAGGATGTATGAGAAGGGACAAACTTCGAGTGGTAAGATAAGTGAGATAAAATGCTTTAAGTACTTAGGATATGGACACATGGCTATTGAGAGTCCTAACCGACGTATTATGGTCCTCCGAAGTGATGAAGTGGATAGTACTGATGAAAGTGAGCTCGAAAAGGAAGAGAAAGATGTTGAACGAATAGAAATCAAAGAGGAAGAAGCTAACTAGGGAGAAGTGATGACATTAGTGTTGAGACAAGTGTTGAACTCAATTCTAAGCTATGATAAAGACTAAAGAGAAAATTTATTCCATACTAAATGTATATTAAGGGTCAACTATGTACGATCATAGTAGATGGAGGCGGTTGTACTAATGTTGTTGCTCAGTCCTTTGTGCAAAAGTTAGGTCTATCGACCTCCAAGTACCCCCGATATTATAAGTTGCATTGGTTATATGAGAAGTGTGCTTTATACATGATTAAACAAGTGACTGTACCCTTTTGTATGGGCAATGTGTACATAAATGAAGTAGTGTGTGATGTCGTCTCTACGGGAGCTTCACATCTACTATTAGGAAGACCTTGGTTATTTGACTAACATGTCATACACAACAAATTTAAGAACACCTATGCCTTTATGAGGGATGGCAAGAAAATTGTCTTACAACCCATGACGCTAAGCTAAGTAAATGAGACTCACAATCAACTTACTTGAGCTAGAAAGAAGAACGCCCTAATGCTTAGCCAACAAGAGCTCTGAGCTACTAAGAAAGTTAAGGAGCCTATGTTCCTATTGATTAAGAGATTATTGGAGTTGAGAGACACAAATGACATACCACAAGAGGTCTAAAGCTTAATAGGTGAGTTTTCAAACCTATTCCCAAATGAGCTACCCAAATGGCTACCTCCATTCTAAGGTACTGAGTATTGTATTGATTTACAGCCAGGCACAACCATATTAAACCAACTGCGTACAAAATGAACCCTGAGTAGGTTGCCGAGTTGCAATGACAATTGGACAAGCTCATCAAGCAAGGTTATGTGAGGGAAAGCATAAGCCCTTATACCGTGCTAACTCTACTCTTCCCAAAGAAGGATGGTTCATGGCATTTGTACATCAACAACCGAGCTATCAATCAAATTATCATCAAGCACAAGGACCCATTATCGAGGCTCGATGACATGTTAGATGAGTTATATGGTGCTTAAATGTTGTCTAAAATCAATTTAGGAAGTGGCTATGACCAGATTCATATGAGATTAAAATATGAATGGAAGACTGCCTTCAAGACTAAACATAGTCTCTATGAATAGTTGGTTATGCCATTTGAACTAACCAATGTGTTGAGCATTTTCATGAGGCTCATAAACCATGTCATCATGCGCCCCTTGATTAGAAGATGTGTACTCATATATTTTGATGATATCCTAGTGTACAATGTCAACCTAGCTAACCACCTGAAATACCTTCGAGCTGTTTTTAACATACTTCTTGCTAAGAAATTGTTCGGAAACTTGAACAAATGTACATTTTACCAAAGTGAAGTTGTCTTTTTAGGATATGTGGTGTTTGGAAAAGGAATCTGAGTTGATGAAGAGAAGGTCCAAGATGTCTTGGAGTATCCTACACCTAAGATTTCATGGTCTTACTTCTTTTTACAAAAGATTCATCAAGAATTTCAATACCATTATGACTCCATTGACCAAATTGACAAGAAGAGTGTTGGATTCCAGAAAACTAACCCAACCGAGAAGAGTTTTAAGGAGATCAAGGAGAAACTTACCACCGCACCTATAATAGCTCTGCTTGATTTTAATAAGCCATTTGAGCTAGAATGCAATGCATCAGGCATTGACATCGGAGCAGTTCTAATGTAAGAACATTGACCTGTCACTTACCATAGTGAGAAGTTTAGTGGTGCTACCCTGAATTATTTTGTGTATGAAAAAGAGCTATATTCTCTTTTCTAAGCCCTTACAATGCGGCAGCATTACTTACTTCCTCATGAGTTTGTCATTTATGTTACGCCCCGAGCACTGTCAAGTCATAATAGTTAGCTGTGTATATCAATTTTATGTTGGAAACTGTTTACTTAATCGCTAGTATAACCATGATATACATAAGGCTCATACAATAAATCGCTCTAAAGTATTCACAGTTTTACAGATATACCGACATTATATTCATAACAAACTTATATTTACAATAAGACTAGGTACAAAGTATTTATAAAAGTAAATACATAAGAACCTAACTAGATCGCCTAGATGATCTACTCGATCCTACAAAAAACAAAAAGTTCCAAAAACGTAGTCTTCATTAGTTCCACCTCACTCAAGCCTAAATACACACTTTTTGCACACCTAAAGGCGATTGCCACATGATATGATTACTTAAATCCTATAAGTAAATCTATAGGGGAGTGAGTAAACCACAACTCAATAAGGGGTAAGAGGCAAAAAATATATACAAATTAAATGGTACAATTAAGTTATTAAGCATTTATTATGTGCAATGCATGATCAAGTAATGTGTTATCCACATAACGTTATTTGGTCCATTGTAAAATTAGAGAAATTTTATCCACTCCAACCATGGTTGAGGAGCTCTGATATGATGGTCACAATGCTAATCATAAAGGCTACAAAGTCCCTCTCATGGCTAATTCTAAGCTTGTGCAATAGAGGCTCCTACTCTACCTGTAACTACTTTCAAACCCAATTCCCCCAACCTTGTAGCGACCTCTTCTCCTGTTATTTAGATCAACCAAGGGTAGGAGAAGGCCAGTTCACTACAACCTCATCGAAGGCATCAGAATTTAGATAAAGAAGCCTAACTGTCCTCTAGTAGGTTGCAATTTATGTCCGTTTATAGTTTTAGTTCATATTTCAATTAGTCTGGTTAGGGATGATCAACTAATTTATAACATACCAAATAAGGTCAACCAACACAGCAAAGCATGCAACTTAGCTACCAATCAGCATTTTAGTAACCAAGAGTAGGCATAACATGTGCACAATTAACTACTTATGATCACAAGCGAGTTTATACTCTAATCCCCACAAATCCCACTTGTATTGAACCTCACTTCAACAAGTCTATAACATCAATGCTTCGCTCACTTGGAAATCCTATATATACCAAAGCTCATATTCAGTTTTTGTAAGATTTACAAAAATGTTAGGGTTTCATCTAACTCTTTATGTTATTATAAAACTTGGTTGGAATATTGTTTATATAGCTATTTAATAGAGTTGCTTATATATATATATATATATTTATATATGTATACACATGTTACCTATACTTAAGGTATGTCATAAGTTTGTTATTTTCACATTACTATACAAGTATCTTATCTGTACTGGGGACATGCATAAATATTTACATATATACATATATATATATATATATATATATAAACTTCTAAAGTATATACAGACATACACACACACACACACACACACACATATAAATATATACACATATATACTTAAAGTATTATATCTTACTATATAGGTTACATTAAATTATCTAAAGTTACTTAATTTAATAAGTTTGGTATCATTGGATTTGTATGAACTTAATGATACATATTACGGGTTTTGTTCAAAAGATAATTCCTAAAGAATATTCCTAATTCTAGTATATAGATAAAACTATATAGCAAGTAATATCGCATTGATATTGTATTATATAAATAAAATATATCTTTACATAATTTTACAATAAACATGATAAATCCTATATTATCTAATCCTAGCATATATATATATATATCATATATTCCAATGCAGATAATATCATGAAATACCACAAAATAATAAGTAATCCTATCTAATTAGAGTATGTTTAATTGTAATTTAATCAAATAATTAACATATTTTAACATATTACTACTAAATGCATGTCTCGGTTAACAATTTAAGTCATTTAACTAAGAAAATTCACATTAAATAGTTAAGATCATCAAATAATTCCATAAAAATTTTTATAGACTTAGAAAAATATAGATGATTCAACTAGTAACTGGTTTCATGCTATCGAGTTTATCACCTATATATATAAAATTACGTTTTTGCCCCCTAAATTACAATTACTTAGGCAAATAATATGATTTTTACATCAAATTAATTCCAACTTGTCCTAACATCATTACAAATATCCAAAATTAATTAGATCCTAATTTCATCAATTATTTTCCCTAAAATCAATTTATTTCATAAATTGCCTTATTTTTAGCCATTTTTAGAGCTCAAAAATGCAATAAATACTAAACATATATAAAATCAAAATCAAGCTACATACAATAAACTAGATATAATGTGTATTCTATAGAAAAATTTTGAGCTCAAAACAATATTATTTGATATATTTATTTTAAATTTCAAAATTGGGCTAAATAGTACATTTGTTAAGCAAGCATATAAAATATTCATAATTTTGCAAAAATAAAATTACAGGATGAAAGTACCTTAAAAATAACCTAAGAATATTTTTTTTTCATAATTTTCCTACTTCATTTAATATTTTTTTAGAAATTAATGAAAAATAAGATAGATTTTCAAACCAAATGTTCATTGGCAATGCGGTGGTCGAAGAGAGGTTGTTAGTTAAAGCTGGTGTAGGGTGCTCTATCGAGTAGGGAACTAGCTTAGGGCATGGGTTCGTCTATTTTTCTTATTTTTTGTTTGATTTTTCTATTTTTCCCCCAAATTTTCTTTTAAGTCTCTTAGGTTCTAAAATGTATAATTTATATCCTAATGTCTTATTTATAGTGTTTTAGGTCGGTTGGGATTTTTCTTAATGATTAAGTAATTTTTCTTTAATTTACAAGTTTAATATTAATAGCATGAGGTGTCCAATTTTTACAAAATCACTTTTGATGCAGCTAATTCTTCTTTTTAAGTTGCTACATGTTATTTTTTTTATGATTCCAGGTTGTTTTCTTAATTTCTTTTGTAATTTTTAAATGATATTTTAGGGTATTTTGGTATTTTATATTAATATTTAATGATTTTGTCAATATACGAATATATATCCTATATATATAATATGTGTAATGAATAACTATATAAATATAATCATGTTTCTATCATGCCTCTTATTTTTAAGATATATGTTTATTTAATCTTGCGAATTTATCACTTATTATATATATTTTTAGGTTTTCGGATTAATTTACAAGCATAATTATTATATATATAAGTATATTCATGAAAATACATATATATTCGTATAGTATATTTTACTATATTATTCTTTTTTATAGCTTAAATAACTTATCTCTAAGTCTTCGTTACATTTTGGACTCGATTTTTGGTGTTTTAACGAAGTTTACGCAATATTGAATAATTGTACTTTTAAGGCTACAATTGGGGTTTTAGGATATTATTTTTAAAATCTAACTTCAATGACTCACTTCAACTAATATTTCTAACATAATCGTAAAGTTTGGGCACAATCGGATAAGTTTTCTCAAAGGCCCTAAATTTAAGTACGATTGCCCTAAAAGTGATTTTAGAGGCACACAATTTGCACAAACCATGAGTCCTTGAAACATTTGGGGAATTAGAACAAACTTCTAAAGATGCATTTAGTCGTTGATGCTATTGTTTATGAAAGGATTCTCCTACGTAATCAATCATAAGAAGGATAGTGCTAATGTAGTTGCTGATGCTTTGTTACATTGGTATGTCTTATTAACCACCCTGCAAACAAAGTTGTTAGGATTTTCCCTTATTATTGAGCAGTATGCTCAAGACTTGCACTTTGGTCCTATATTAAAGAAATGTCAAGATGGAATTGCTACTGGAGGATACTACTTAAAAGACAGTTATCTATTCAAGGAGAGGAGATTGTATATACCTAATTGTTCCATACGTAAGCTATTAGTTAAGGAAGCTTATAGTGGATGGGGCATTTTGGTGCTACAAAAACTGCCAACCTATTAAGAGAAAATTTTTATTGGCATGGTATGGTCAAGGATGTCCATAAGGTCTTCAATAGTTGTAAAGTATGGAAATGGGCTAAGGAGAGAAAAGGAACTACATCGAGAGTATATGCCCTTACCCATGTTGACCTCACCTTAGGTTAGCCTCAGTATGGACTTTATCCTAGGGTTATCTCGAACATCCAAAGGGAACAACTAGAACCTTGTAGTTGTGGATTGATTTTATAAAATGGCACACTTTATTCCGTGCCACTGAACTAATGATGATTTATATATTGTTGATTTGTTTTGTAGGAAATCATTAGCTTACATAGAGTCTTAAAGCTTATTGTTTCGAACCGAGATACTAAGTTTTTTATCTACTTTTGGAAGACCTTGTAGAAGAGACTTAACATTAAGCTTGTGTTCAGTTCGAGTAACCACCCTTAGACTGATGGTCAAATGAAGATGGTAAATAGGGCATTGGATGCTCTGCTTAAGCTGTAATGGAAAAGAATTTGAAGAATTAAGATCTCTGCTTACCTATTGTAGAGTTCTGCTACAATCGAACTACTTACAATACCATCGAAAAGACTCCCTTTGAGGTCATCCATGGCTTCAATCCAACCATCCCACTGGATATGATTGGTACCTAAGCAACTCTAAAAGAAAGCCAATCAAGAGTTGATCGAGTTCATGAACTACACAAACTACACTAGTAAGTGACCAATAAGATCACCAAGCTCAATGAATGGTAGCATGAGATCAATAGCCAAGGCCACCAAGCTGTTTACTTCAACTTAGTAGACCTAGTTTGGATCTACCTCAACCAAAAAAGATTCCCCCACCTGAAGAAGAGCAAATTATCATCTAAGGCTAATGGTCCATTCAAGATCCTGAAAAAGATCAATAGCAACGCTTACTAAATCAAGCTACCTAAGGGTTATGATGTTTCTTCCACATTCAACATATCTGACCTAATTCCTTACCATTAAGATGAAGTAGGCCCGACTAGAGTAGACCCCATAAATTTGAGAATAAACCTCTCTAACCCCTAGGAAGATAATAAGAATCAACCCTTCGAACCCATTACTCAAAGCCAAGCTAAAAGATTACATGGACTTACCTGATGAATATTAGCTCGAGAACCATTTAAAGACAAGGATTCAATCACCAACCTAAGCTTACTTTCTCTTACCCGACCTAAGTGTTGAGCTCTAACTATGATCAGGACAGTCCTCAAATTGATGAGGACTAGATTCCCTTTTAAGTTGAGTTATCCAATTATCTGACCTAAAGAGGCCTTAGATAATATATAGTATTCGAGCTCAGACTTGATCTAGATCAGGTCATCCAAGACTACTACCTTCTTTCTGATCTCTTCTAAGCTAAATCCAGTAAGTTCCGAAAGAACCTACGCCTACAGTAGCTATCGAGCATCTAATCACCAATGCTAGCTTGACATGTGTCTTCTGGCGCAACATTCCATAAGGATTATTTCTTTTTCCATACAATATACTATTTGTCATTTTTATTCCTTTTAGTAAGTTTAAGGAATCTTTTTTATTTTATCCCTTTTGTCTTTTTCTTATTTATTGCAACCCTAGTTAAGGTCATATAAATACCTCACTTACCTTGTATGCAGACACATCACTTCATTGTTGAATTTAGAATTTTCTCCTTTGAGAGCACCTAGCCATGTCATCTCTTGTCCCAAACTCTTATCTATTTTCCTTGGTAAGGAGTAGTGGCAAGGGACCCTAATTTTCACTTATGTGTCATATCAAGTGAAGATTACGCTAAGTAAGATCAATTGGTGCCTCATATCCAGTTGATAATTGCTTAAGTTTTGCTAAAATTCTTTCATTTTCCTCTGTTTTAGTTTGTTGTAGTGTGACATCCATGTATACAACCCTAGAGATGCATCACCTAATCAAATGAAAACCATATAGCAAGCCATCATCACCATTAAGAGGCCTAACCAACAACCTTACTTGCTGATAATAGCCTTACTATTGACTACTATCGAAGATTCGAATACTGATGAATTTGATTTTCCACCCGATTTTCAAAACTTTGTTAAAAATGTCACATTTTGTTTAAAAAGTATGAAAAATAATTTATAGCATTATTTTTGGCATAACTTCATGTAAAATTGTTATTTTCATAAAAATTGTTCAATTTGTTCATCGCCTATAAGAAATGTGCATTTTGGAACCAAATTTCAATTCAATTTTCCAAAGACCAAATTACGTAGTTTCTCTACCAAACTTTTTCTAGAAATACCCTATATTATGTAGATGAATTCTATGTAAAAATTCCTACCAAAAACTTTTATTTGATTAGGGTTAATTTTTAGTTTTTGGAAACCAATAAGTTGAAATTTAGGGAAAGTTCACTACTTCTCAAGTTATTTTGTGAAATCTAAAACCTAAAAACTTTTTGAATGACCTTGATGACATACAATAGATTGAGATTTAGTTTTAAGAAGAAATTGTTGGATTCTATGAAAAAAAGGGGTTTCCTAAAGTTAAATTTGATGATTTCTATTTAATTACTTATATTGATCTTACAAAGATTGTTAAATTGATTAGTTTTATTTAAAAAATCATTAAAAATCAATAATAAATAAAAGATTTTAGCCGTTGCACATGAGGAATTTTTATCCCAAAACCATATTTTCCAATCTAAAGTATGTAATTTAAGTATATTAGTTAATTAGTTGTGTTTAAGACCCTATTTAGTTGAATTTATAGGTTTTTCACATCATGTGGATGGGTTTTGAGCCATGCAAGTTGATATCAATGGAGTTCCAACTATGATGGATCAAAACAAAGTGAAGAAAAGTGTAAAATATGGAGTTTGTTTAGTGAAATGGAGAAAATTTGGTACTTGTAGAAGGTTTTACAAAAGTTCTGGATGGGTAAGCGAAGATAGCTAGTACTTGTAAAAGGCATCATGGAAGCTTCCTTGATTAAGTTAACTTTAAATATAGTAGTAGAAACTTTAGTAGAAGGTTTCCAATAACCAAAATCCATGTAGATGGTTGTGCAGAAGGTTTGCTTAGTAAAAGCCATGAGTTAAGATACTAGTAAAAGGTTGTATAAAAGGTTCCATAATGAAGAATGTAAGTGAAAACCCTAGCTCAAGTAGAAGGTATCCTAAGCTTAGAAAACCTTACTAGAAGGTTTCAATAACCTATGTAGGAGTAATAAGTAATAACACTTAATATCCACAACCAAGACCTATTGAATACTAAAAATAGAATTTTAATCCTAAACAAAAATACAATAATTAAAACACTGTTACTTCAATGAATATTGAAACTGGAATATAGTTTGTAATATACAAACCATTTATGATAAAAGGACTAGGGTATCTAAGTTACAAGAGCAACTGTGAATCCAAGTAAGAAAGATCGATGCTTAATAGCATTTTGAGTACTATATAAAAGTACTTAGGGATCGATGTATATAATTGTTTATGGTTGTAAAGTAGTTGATTGTCCACATGCAACATGTGTGTTGGGAAGTTATTGTGCTATTTTTTTGTTATGATGTATGTTATGATTACTTTGCTTTGTAATTTCATTGTCTACAATTTAGTTGGTCACCCCTAAAACAAACTAAGCTAAACTTGAACTTAAACACTAACGAAACATGCATTCCAGTGCATTAGGTGGAACAATTAAGACTATCTAACTAAATATTGACCCCTTGATGAGGTAGTGAAAATTGGCCTTCCCCTACCTTGAAGGCTAAACTAAGTGATAGGAAAGAAGGTCCAGTGAGGTTAGGGGCTTTAGTTTGAAGGTAGTCCTGAGAAGAGTAAGCTCCACTACATAAGCCTTGATTTGCTCATCATTTGTTTAGAAGCAAGCCTCCATCACATTAAAAATCCTCAATCCTAATTAGAGCAAGCATAGTTTCTCTAACTTCTTGATGGACTAGATAATGTCGTATGGATGACATATGTTTGATTACATTACATTGCATTTAACTAATTAATTGACGACCTTGCTTATTGTTCTATTGTAGATGGTTCCATCTCTATCCCCTTATTAAGTAGTGGTTTCTCATATCTTTATAGTTTCTTTTCAAGTCCTTGAAGATAGATACTAAGATTTGCCAATCCTCGAACGTATATTAGATGGGCAATGGGTCTGGAGTAACGAGCAAATGGATTTGTATCACTCTATTTGTCTTTTTTTTTTTTTAAGTCAGTTGAGTCATTTATGTGACTTAGACTAACTTGTAGTATTGTATTTATTATAAATACAATTATGGATTTCTTTTTTATGAATTTTCTTATATAAAAATTTCATTTAAATCTTTATTTTTTAAAAGAAACATATGAATTAAATTTTTTACTTTTCAAAATAATTATATAAATCAGGTGTCTCTATTTTACTTTAGAAATTAGATTGAAGATGCTTTAGAGTTGTCTAGTTGAATGTGCTTTATGCATACCTAGTCTATGATAGCGGCTAAATGGCTAATTTTTATCATAAGTTGGTGTATAAGATGGGACTTTCATGATTTTGTCGTTCTCGGGGTTTAACACTACCCATTTTACTATCTTATGAGGTATTTTGATTCCTTAAGGTTTTAAGATATTGTTCAAGATAGAAATATCTTATAATTTGTAACTTTTGTGTATGTATGTATGTGTGTGCGTGTATTATGCTTATACTTCTATATCATTCTTTGTAAAAGGTTTAAAGTCAATAATTAAGTTAGAACCTTTATGATTTTTACATACAAGACAATCGTTGCATATGGAAAAAGATAGCTTATAAAATAAAATTCTATTAGCCCCTCACTTAGGGTGTGACAACTATTTACAAAAATAACAAGGTCAATTAAAAAGCTAAGATGGTCATCTAAGACATCAAAGCCCTTTACTATAAGTTTGATTCTATATCCTTTTCAGCTATTAGAAGTCAATAGTTAGACAAATTAATCAACCAAAAGATTTAAAATGAGAATAACCATGAGCATTTGAGTGTCTCATCCATCATCATAGCTAACTGAGTTGTTATTTGTTGATTAGAGTTCTATGCAACCATGATTTTGAGCTGTTTTTATACCATGTTTTACTAAGTTTTGTTGCTTTTTCTTTGTTATTTGACTATGGCTAATTTGCTGTTAAGTTTGTTGCTATTTTCTTTCTTTGGGCTCTTAAACATTTGTTATGCTATATTTAGATAGGGTATGTCTTTGTTGTACTTGGGTTTTATAAGCTTCTTTTCAAAGGAAGTGATAATGTCACATTTGGTATTTGAACTTTCAATGGTTTTAAAATTTACTTAAACCTTTCAATTATAGATTTCAATACACAATTGAACTTTTGCATGTCGTCGTATTACTTAAACTAACAACATTAACTAATGCTAAATAACGTAACCTTTTTCATGAATTGTAGAGTAATACGTATCCTCATATATTAAAGAGAGAGAGAGAGAGAGAAGGATTTAGATCCTTGAAAGTTACTTTCCTAAATTTATCCTCTTGAGATGTAGCCACACGTAATTAATTATTGATATTATAAGAAAAAAGAGGATATCATGATGATATTCCAAGAAAAGGACAATCTCAGCCATTGAATTTGTAAATTATAAAATATTTTAAAGGATCTATTTCCTAAAAAAAAATCCTAAAAGTCAACCCACTACTACATTGCCTTTTTCTTATTTAAATAATTAACATTCATTATTTAAAAAATTTAGATAGCTAAATAATCAATCCAAAATATAATAAAAAGTTATCAAAATCTCTCTTTCTCTCTCTCTCTCTCTCTTTCAAGATAATACTACACCACTCCCTTAACTAACCCTACTTACTTCGAGAACTACCACCACCACATCTACTCTTAATTGCTAACTAATCAACCAACCACTTTTACATATAGTTCTTTTCACTTGTTAAAGATAAAGAGAGAGAGAAAGGGAAGAAAACCTTTGTTTTCTATCTATTTTCTTACACCAACAACATTAAGCCATCAGTCTTATAGATAACAAACTTATCATCCAGCTAATAAGGATTTTTTAGAATATCTTATTTATTTGATGTAAGCCCTATAACTATAGGATTGAATTTAGTACGTAAAGTTTGAAGCGATTGGTTAAAAGATCTAATCGAGCCTAAATTATTATAATAACTATTGATAGTTAGTTTTCGCTTATCTGACACTCGGCCTTTCATCTGCCGAGATGCCGCGTAACCAACTCTCTTGGCAATTGCATTGGACAGATGACACACAACTTTATGCTAAGTATAAGAAGCACTCTTAGTTTGAATTCAAGTATATGGCATGTACAGTTATCTTAAGCATGGTTATATTACACGACTGCTTGTTACCCCTACATATTAGGAGAGATGTCAAGTTAAAAAGCTTGCATGTATCTTAATGGTTATCCCAACAACTGCCTTGGACACTACGACCATCTATAAATATTAGAAAGAAACTTTGTAAGGGTCCTGACACTTATTATTCACATACTTGATATACTGAGTTACCTTACTTACTTAGACATTAGAGTGACTGCACCAGATTGACCTTGATACTAAGTATTTCACTTTCTCTTGTAAGATTTCTCTTCATCCCAAAATTCACTAACAACAATAATGTTAGAAATATAGTGAAAATGATCATGTAAGTTTGAATTTAAGAAAATAAGTAATAAAATAATAGAATATTATAATATCAAATTTTAAATATATTATCCATTATTTATCGAAAATACGTAAAACAAATTCCGATAAAAAATGAGTTTTTATAACTAACGAGTTACTAAAGATAAATTATATACATAGTAAAAACTATAAAATAACATAAATAATATTTAGGAGTATTTACTTTACTCCATATGCATTTACGTGTAGGTGAAAATATGCAAAATTACCTAAAATACATTAAAAAAAGGTAGAAAAATGTTAAATAATTAAAGAAAATTATAAAAAAATCAGAAAGTTGGGGGAATTGTCTAGATCTAGGTTATGGTAGGTCAAGGAGGAAATAAAAAAATTGAACCAATTAAATTAACCTACCTAAAAGGTCAAAATGAAAGAGATAAGCTAAATTGTCAACTCAATTTAATGCACAAAAATCTCCTATGGCTCTATAAATAGCCAAACTTCTTCAAAAGCTCATTTAGGCAACTTGTAGAGTAAAAAAAATAGAGAGAACTGAAACAAGAGAGGATTAGGGTTTTTCTAAAAAATTACAAAAAATCTATACAATTAGGTCAATCAGACCAAACCCACGACCCACCACCAACTGGAACCAAACTACTGCCACCACCATACCCCACATACACCACTTAGACTAGCTAGCACTCCTAAGACTACCGTTGGTGGCTAAATAATGTGCCTAAGAGCTTAGTTATCACTAGGACTTACTGTAACAGATTTGAACTAAATAGGTCCTTCGAAATATCAAAGAAAAATAGAAAGAATTGGTGCATAAATGAACTAAAATAGTTGATGTGAAGCTACTTGGAGGATATAACACACCAACGAACACAACATGACTTGACACCTTACTTGATATGACGTACAAGTTGATGTCAAGGTCTACCCGCCACTAATCCTAAGCTATATGGCAAGATTAGATAAGAGTGTATGAAAAATGGACTTGGAGAGGGTTGTCTCACAAGAACAGGATATTCAATGTCTATTGTATAAAGTTTGATTTCAACTTATAGGGGAAAGGAACTATTTATAGTAAGTCCCTAAGACAACATTACAAATAAAGAAATTACAAGAAAGTATATCCAAAAAGGGGATTCTTAATACACATGAAAAAGGGTAAAGATGACAAAATACTAAAATGGAAAAGTAATATGATGTCGGATGAGGTAGATTGGTGGTAGTACATCATTGGTCCCATACAAAGATTTTCTGAACACAACAGGTAAGAGAGATCAAGATGTTGCGATAATAAAGAGGCCAAGACAAGAATAGGGTGACGAGAGAAATGGTAACAAGCTGAAAGAAAACTACTAGGTTGGTAAGTGAACCTCTCGACAATAGTTGGTTGGAATACCTGGCACAAGGTCCTTAGTAAAGGAGTAATTAACATCATCACAATCGAGAGTATAGATTAATAGATAACAATGTAAGGAGCTCAAGGAATTCAACTATCTTTCTTCGGTGTAAAGTTTCCCATCATTAGTAGGTTGTTAAGAAAGAATTCTTTGGGTGAGGGATTGGAGGCCTCAAAGCCACACGCGAGTAATAGGATCGGTGGTTGGCAGTTCATTAGTTCCCTAAGATTGTTGAAGATTTACCCTTAAATCTTAGTCCTCATCATCATTGAGTACATAGGGAGTTAGATTCGCGATGTTGAATGTGTTAGACACACCAAAACCCGGGGTTAGTTCAACCTCATAGGCGTTATCATTAATTCGCCTAAGGATCCTATAAGGTCCATCCGTTTTAGGAGATAATTTGTTCCTTCTCTTACAAAGGAATCATTCCTTGCTAAGATGGATCCAAACAAAGTCCTTAAGGGTATAAATGGCTCATCTCCTTCCGTGGCTTCTCACTTCCTTTTGTTGGGCTACAGTTTTGGCTAACTGCTAGGCAATCTTTCGATGTAACCTCTGGAATTCTTCGGTACGTTGTGAGCCGAATTGACTTTCCCCTTATATAGTTAGACTGTTAATTAAATCTATGGGTAGGTTCAGGCTAAGTCTATGAACAACCTTAAATGGTGAAGTTCTAGTTGAGTTGTGAGTTGAGAGGTTATAGGCAAATTCAATGATGGGCAGGCATAAATCCCAGTCATGAGGGTTCTTCCCAACAACATGTAGGAGACTATCGACAATTCTATTCACAACTTAAGTTTAGCCTATCTAAGGCTGACAAGAAGTACTAAACAAGAGCTTAGTGTCGAGCTTCCTCCATAGGGTCTTCCAAAAGAAGCTTGTCGATTTTGAATCATAGTCGGACACAATACTCCTCAGCACTCCATGTAGTTGCACAATTTCCTGCAAAAAGAGGTTAGTGATAAATAAAGCATCATTAGTTCTATGGCAAGGAATGAAGTGGCCCATCTTGCTAAACTGATCGACTACCATCGTGATTAAATCATGTCTTCTTAGCATGCGGGGAAGGCCAAGCATGAAATCCATGATAAGATCGGTCCATGGTCATTTAGGAATTGGTAAGGTTATGTATTCTCCATAGGGCTCTCTCTTCTCCTTTGTATATTTACACACCCTGCACCTCTCAAGTATTCGGTGTACATCCTTCATCATCCTAGACCAGTAAAAATGCTTCTTCAATATCTCAATCATCCTCTTTTCCCTAAAATGGTCAGCTAAACCCCTAGCATGAGCTTTTCGAACGAGTAACTCCCTTGTAGAACCACATAGCACATAAATCTACTTGCCCTTCATCAAGAACCCCTCACTTAAGTAGAACTCTTCTATAGCTCCTCTAGCACTGTACCTGGCTACTAAGGGTCTAAAATGTGGGTCATGCTTATATTGATTGGGTAAAGTGTTGAATCCAAGCACTTATAATATTATGATGAGGGTATGATGTGAGAAAGTGCATCAGCCACTATATTGGTGCTTTCTTTCTTATATTTGATAACATAGCAAAAGGTCTCCAAGAACTCGACCCATTTGGCGTAACGTTAAGAAAGCTTTTGTTGCTCACAAAGATGCTTGAGAGATTCATGATCCGAATAGATAATGAATTCTCTTGGCAATAGATAATATTGCCAGCTTTGGAGTGTTTGGACAAGGGCATAAAACTCCCTATTGTAGGCTAAGTAATTCAGGGCAGCACCTCCAAGTTTTTCACTAAAGTAGGCAATGGGTCGGCACTCCTGCATAAGGACAGCACCAATGCCAACACCAGACGCATCACATTCAATCTCAAAAACTTTCTCAAAATCTGGCAGGGTCAGTACTAGAGCAGATGTCAGCTTAAACTTCACGTCTTCAAAACTCCTCTAAGCTTTTTCTATCCACCTAAACTCAACATTCTTCCTGGTCAATTCAATCAATGGCACAGTTATGGAATTGAAGTTTTGAATAAATCTCTAATAAAACAAGGCTAAACCATGAAAGCTCCTGACCTCGGCAGCACTAGTCGACATAGGCCACTCATTAATAGCTTTGAATTTTTCCTCATCAACTCAAACTCCCTTCCTTAAAACAACACATATGAGGAATATAACCTTACTTTAATAGAACACGCATTTCTTTAGGTTGTCAATTAATCTCTCGGTATAGAGTATGTTAAACACCAATCTTAAATGTTCGACATGAGTGATGAGGTTTACACTGTAGACTAGAATATCATCAAAACAAACCATAATGCATTTACCAATCAACGTTCTGAGCATATGATTCATCAGCTACATAAATGTACTTAGCACGTTAGTTAGACCAAACGGCATCACCAACCATTTGAATAGACCATCCCTTATCTTGAAGGCCTTCTTCCATTCATCTCCAGATCTCATTTGTATTTGGTGGTAGCCACTCTTCAAGTCAATATCAGAAAAGATGCAAGTGCCCTGTAACTCGTTAAGCATATCATCAAGTCACAAGATTGGGTATCAATATTTAATAGTGATCTTATTGATAGCTTAGCTATCAATGTACATTCGCCACATTCCATCCTTTTTCAACACTAGCACAATGGATACGACACAAGGATTCATGCTTTCACAGACATATTCGCTTCTACCAACTCATCCACCTATTTCTTCAGTTTAACTGCCTGCTCGGGATTGAGCTTATAAGTAAGTTGGTTCAGTAAGGCTACTCCTGGTTGTAGGTCAATGCAATGTTCAATACCTCTCAAGGGAGGTAATCCTTTTGACATCTTGGTAGGTAATAGGTAAGCAAAGTCTTGAAGTAGCTGCTACACTTCAGTAGGTAAGTCCTTCGCTTCTTTAACCTCTAAGAGTCTCCAGACCAAAAGGAGCACATAGTCCTCAACCCTGACTTCCTGGGTAAACTGAGCTCGAGAAATCACTAAGGATTTCCGTTGTAGTGATTTAGCAACTTGCACTTGGGCTTCTTACACTTCTTTAGGACTCATGTATGTCAATATAATTTTCTTCCCATCCTTCTAGAACATGTAAGTGTTCCTATATCCATTGTGTAGCACCCTCAAGTCAAACAGCCATGGTTAACTGAGTAATATGTGAGAAGTGCACATCATAAGGACATCGCACAACACCTTGTCCTTATACTTATCGCCAATGGTAATTGGTGCTCTACCTATTTGGCAACATGTAAGCCTCCATTTTCATTCAACTAGTGAATCTTGTATAGCTTAAGGTGTGGGAGGGTCAACAATTTCATGGCTTTGACTGCTCCTTATGCGATGACATTGGTACAGTTCCCTCCATGAATGATTACGGTGCATAGCTTGCCATTCACTCAACAATTTATACTGAACAATAAAGTAATGTTTAGCTCTACCTTTAAGAGGTGTCTCAACATCGAGGTCCTCTTGAAATTCTTCCAGCATCTGATCAATTCCCACTTCTTCTTCTCCTTCACTTGTACTCTCTACTTCAAATTAGGGCT
Source organism: Lumnitzera littorea (assembly GCA_024138015.1). Lineage (NCBI taxonomy): Eukaryota > Viridiplantae > Streptophyta > Magnoliopsida > Myrtales > Combretaceae > Lumnitzera > Lumnitzera littorea. The sequence continues at coordinate 40,330,646 of JAMXBB010000010.1, forward strand.
TGTCTCCTTTTATGGTCATGACTCAGTGGTTCAGATATTGACTAGCTACGTGTCTATAACTAAGACATTTAAAACATTTGATTTCTCAGGTTTTCCTTCCTGAGGTCTAACCTTGGTCTCTTTAGATCTGAGGCTCCTCGGTCTTGCTCTTACTTCGGCTTTCTTTTGATCAACTCAGCATCTGCCCTCAGCATTCCACCTTGGAACTGTTTGATGCTCTATCATTCTCTAATCGGCTCGGTAGGCCACTCCTGTTCGACAGCATTGGTCGACTACTCGACATCCAACTAACTTGATTCCACCGTTGCCTTTCAACTCTTTATGCCACATGGATGGTTTCATCCAAAGTTATGAGGCTCTGTAATTCCATAATGTTATCAATCTCAACCCATAGTCTAGAGATTAACCATGCTATAGTTTGTATCTCAAGTTCATCAACATCGCATCGTATCATGAGCAACTGAAACTCTCGAACATAGTTATTTACTGATCTATTACCTTATCTCAAGTCTTGGAATCATCAGAAAGTTTCTTATTCGTAGTGTTTAGGAATGAACCTACTTCTCAAAATTCTCTTCATCTCATTCCATGTTCGGACTTTACATTGGGCCCTCAAGTAAACATTCTGTAGTTTCTTCTATCACATTACTGCATATCTAGAAAATTCTAACATGGCTATTCGAATGCAGATGGCATCTTCATAATCGTAAAAATTGAATATCTTTTCAATCTTCTCCTCTTAATCCAGGTAGTCATTAGCACTACCAAACCCGTTGAATCTCAAAATCTGCACCTTAAGGTGTTTGGCACCTCTCAACACTCTAAACTCATGCTCATCAATCCTAACATAATGGTCTTGTTCTTCTTCGTACTCCTCCACTTTATCCAACTCCAACCTTGTTCTTGCGGCTCTATTGGACATCGTGGTGGTGCTTGGTTCACTGGAAAGGCTTCTAAAGCTCCCTTGTTCATCTATTTCTCAACCTATCTCTCATCTCTTAGCCCTACTCAGCAACTCTCTTATGCAATTCAATCTCTAAGATCTCTATTTATGGAGACAGCTAAGTTGGCTACAATAGCAGCAAGATATTGTATCTACCCATCAATAGTACGTAGTGTTTGTTGGGTAACTCGATCACAACCATGAGCATCATTCTTAGCATCGTTAATCTCTCCTTATACAATAGGATTCGATATTCTTAACATAAAGCTTCGGAAAATACACTTCATACATGGATGCCTTCAACACACACAAAAGTATCTTGAATAGTAGACTCACTATCACTATATAGCCCTCAGTCTTAAACTCAAGCTCTAATACCAGGATTATATGATGTGACTAGGAGCTTAGTTATTATTAAGACTTACCATAGCAAATCTGAACTAAATGGGTGTTGAGCCCTATTTCAATTTCCCTAATTTAACATATATTAAGCCCAGTTTGCTTAATATAAATTACTTGACATTAAATTAAGAAAATATTTTTCTTAAAAAAATTTAAAAATTAGAGTCGCCAACTAGTTCAACTAATAAAAAAATAAAATTAGGGTTTTCGAGTGGGAAAACCTTAATTTGACCATCGATCTATGTATTTTCTAAGAAAATTATTTTTTTTAGAAAATTAAACTAGAAAAGACTGAGCTCGGGAGCTAACTTATTAAGACTAAGGCACCATGTAAAAATTAAAAAAAAAATTGATGGGCTTTTAGTTTTATGATTTTCTAAAAATGCTAAAAATATACTTAAATAAACAAAAGATGACTAAAGTGATTTTTTATTACTTTTTATTACGAAATTTTTTCAAAAAAAAAAAAGAAAAAGTTTTTTTATTTTTTATACAGTTGTCTTGAAGGTATCTACGTACCTGTTAGTCGGAATCAAACCGACTGTAGTTTTCTTTTTATAAAATATTTAGTGAGTAAATTATTTTTATTTCGAAAATTGAGCTAAGTTTACGTTTATTTATTAATTTATTATTTCAAAAAAACTAAGAAATCTAATTTTCACAAATCTGATAAAACCTTAACTAAATCTTTTTAGAAAAGTCAGTTAAGATTTTTTTTATTTTTAAAACCACTACATATCAAAAATATATTTTCTAAATCTTAACTATAAGATACACTTGAGATACGTATCTTTTTTAAATCTCTAACCACAAGATATGCATCGCCGCAAGATATGCATCTTAACCATAAGATACGTATATTTTCAAAGAAACACAATTTTATTGAAAAAAAAAACACACAATTTCTCAATTAACTAAATTCACTAAAAAAAGTCAATTTATCTAAAAAATATCCAATAATATAGTGATAAAAATAATAAACTTACACTAAAAAAAATGAATTAGTAAAAATAATTGAATTAAAATAAAATAAGCAACAAAATGAAATAAAACGATTTTTATAGATGAATCGAGTTGTGCGTGTTAATCATGCGTTAGATTTCGTCTACAAAATTGGATTACTAGACATTTGAATTCCATTTAGACTTTAGCTTGAAATTGGATTGGTTTCGGATTTCGTCTAGACTTGGATTGTAGAATTGGCATTGCATCAAGAGGCTTCGAATTGTTATGACATGGAATTAACGTTAGATTTGGATTATCTTTGGATTTTGTTTGGACTTAGAATTAGCATTAGATTTAGATCGTCTTCAGATTTCGTGGATTGGAATTGGCATTACATTTAGAGCGTCAGGGAATTCGTGGATTGGAAATTTGGAATTGGCATTGCGTCAAGGGATTCGTAGATTGGAAATTTGGAATTGGCGTTGTGTCAAGGGGCTATAGATTGTTGCGACGTGGAATTAATTGTGGGAATCAAAAAAACGTCCTTAACTCTACCGTTAAATCCTTATTTATAAACCAACAACTAAATCGTTCATACTGAAGATACAGAAGATTCAAGAATGATTCTTTGAAGATTTACCTTAGTTTTTAGAAACCTTACTTAATTTAGGCTTTCCATTTTTCAAGACTCGATTCGATCCAATCTTGTTATAGCCTAACAAATTATTTAATAAATCCTAAATCTATTCTAGCCCAATATAAATCAGATAAAATTCTATTTTAAATCGGATTGGACCAAAATTATTTTAATAAAACCTAATTCTTAAATAACTTAAAATTAATCACACATGGTTATCCAATTTGATATTAAACAATCTAACACGATAACTTGATACGACTTGACTCGATTCATCATGATTCGATTTGATAACATTACAACTTGACTCGAAACAATTCGATTCGATATGATCGACTCGATATGATATGATACGACTCTCTTTTTTATTTTTCTTTTCTTCTTTTTTCCTTTTTAATTTTCGTTTCTTATTTTTTATTATTTTCTATTACATTTATTATTTTATTTTTATTAACTTAGCTCAACTAAAATAAAAATGAAAAATAGCAAAAATGAGGTGTTTACAATAGATCCTTCGAAATATCGAAGAAAAATAAAGAGAATTGGTCAACAGACAAACTAAAGTAGTTGACGTAAAGTTGCTTAGAGGATATAACACACCAACGAACATAACACGACTTAATACCTTACTTGATATGATGTATAAGTTGATGTTAAGGTTCACTCACCACTAATCTTGAGTTACACGATAAGATTAAATAAGAGTGTATGAAAAATGGACTTGGAGGGAGTTATCTCACAGGAATAGGATATTCAATGTCTATTATGTAAAGTTTGATTCTAGCTTACAAGGAAAAGGAATTATTTATAGTAAGTCCTTAGAATAACATTATAAATAAAGAAATTATAAAAAAGTATATATAAAAAGGAGATTCCTAGTACATACGAAAAATAGTAAAAAGGACAAAAGATAAAAATGGAAAAGTAATATAATGTCAGATGATGTGGACAGGTGGCAGTATAACATTAGTCTCGTACAAAGATTCTCTAAACACAGTAAGCGAGACCGATCAAGATTTTGTGACAATAAAGAAGCTGATACGAGAAAAGAATGACGAGAGAAAGGGTAATAGGCCGAGAGAAAAGGTAATAGGCTAAGAGAAACTACTCAGCCTATAAGTGAGTCTCTCGTCACTTAGCAAGAATCTCTCGGTAGCAATTGATTGGATTGCTTGGTACAGGGTCCCTAGTAAGGGAGTAATCAACATCATCACAGCCAAGACCATAAATCAACATATAACAATATGAAGAGCTCAAGGAGTTTAGTTATCCTTCTTCAGTGTAAAGTTTTACGTCATCAACAGGTTGCCAAGAAAGAATTCTTCAAATGAGGAATTGAAGGTATCAAAGCCATACATTAGTAATGGGATCGATGGTCAGCAGTTCATCATTGGAAGCCTAACAGTTAGGTGAGTCTGATTCCAGCTCAAATTTGTTTAATTTGTTAAAATTATCAATTTTATTCAAAAAATTATGAAATTTAGTATTCTGATATTTTTAAATATATAGATTTATGGAAAAATATTAAGTTGATTTAATTACATCTAGAAATATATAATGCTTAAGAAACCATGTAAAATCGAGCATGTTTTGATTTAGAAATAAATAGAAGTAAGAGTATAGTTTTAGGCTCAAAATTTTTGGGTAAACTATGTAAGGAGTATAGAATAGTGTTATGAAACCCTTTTTCAAAAATAAATTTTCGATATTTTTAAGTGGTTTTTAGGCCTTTAAAATATATATAACTAAGGATTTTAGGGTTAATTAATTGAATAATTACTAATTTAATGTATAATTAAGTATTTTAAGATGTTTATATCTGATGTGGTATGATAATTGTAGTATTTAAGGTGTTAAATGTGATTATTAGGGGTATTATGTCGTAATATATGTAATTTTAAGAGCATGTGTAATTGGAATTATAATAAATATAAAATAATAGGTTAAAATGGATAATATAATAATAATAATAGTAATATATAATAAATCTAGTACGAAAAATAAATTTAGGTAACTATATGAAAAATGTAAAATTTTCTCACATCGAGATAAATCCGATACATAAATAAGGATTAGAGTGATCGTGTAAACTAGAATATTAATTAATGACCAAAAGTGAAACTTAGGAGACTTAAGTTTAATGTGATTAATTTCACATTAGGATTTGGATCGCATTTTAAGAATTTATGTATAATATTCGTAGTTGGAACTAATTTAGAACCTAAATCAAAACTAGATTTAGAAACCGAATCTTAAACTAACCTATAATGAATCAATAATAAATAATATGTATATATGGAAAATTAAGTTAAATCATAACCTAGAGTATATATATATCATCAAGATAGAAATACTAAAAGTTTATTTTTATTATAGGATATATGGAGACGAGTCGACTTATGATAAATTTAGTGAGCGAATCAAGGATTCCAAGTAAGTTGAGTTTGATATTTCATCGTATTTTGAAATACTATTTTAAAATACCCAAAAGCTTAAGATTGTATATGACTATGTTTGTAAGTAATTATATATGCATGTGTTTGTGTATCTGATTTCGTACTAAAATATGTGTTATGTTTGGTGATTGGTGTGAATTGAATGGTGTGAAATTGTTTGATAACCCTAAACCGTACCTAATCATAATTGACCTTAATACCCTAATTAGACATGCATTGCAACCCTTTAGAGCTAGGTAAGGATGAGAGCAATTGTTCGAGGAATAGTCTTGGGGGGGAGCGGTGTCTCCATTGCATAAACCTGGGTTTAGTTATGAGCTGTTACATAAACATGAAAACTCCTCAACCTAGATTAGAGCGGATGAAATTACTCTAATTTTATAACAGACTAGACCACATTATGTGATGGTACATGCTTGTTGCATTGCATATAATTAATTGTTTGATAACCTTGTTTATGTTTGTTATACATTCATAAGTCTAGGTTGTGGTTTCTCATACCCATATAGATTTTCTTGTAGGTTCTGACTTCTGGTTGATATGCCACGATACAATTATCCCGAGATTAGTTTCTTTTTGAAACTATAGGGGAATGAGGATCAACTAGATGTATGGTTGAGTCTTTTATTGTTATGTTACTGTATTCTAGGTTTATGAATTGATATATGACATGTAAGTTAGCAAACTATTGTAATATGTAGAATCTCTTGGAAATTCTATGACAATGTGAATGTAATTATATATATAACTTAAGGATCTTTAGCTTTTTATGTACTAGGCTATTTACTTCAAAGCGAGAAGTCGTGAATACCTTGTGTAAATTATATCTATAATAAAGACTATGAGGTCATCACTATCATAGGTTGATTTACATGATAGGATTGTTGCAACTTTGTGGCTTCAAGGCATAACATTTGATAAGTGCAAATGGCATCTATGTAGCTTATTGCAACTACTAAACAATGTAACTATAGGAGTGTTATTCATCAGAGCTTGGTAAATAAGGAAAAGGCACACATGTCATGGCTTATGGTAGTATGAAGAAATCTACATTATTAGGTGAAGAAGGAAGTGAGAGAAAGAGGAACCACAAGCATCAATTGCTATGTGTGAAGACTTGATCTTTAGTTTAGTTTATTTATTTAGTATAGTTACACACATATGTTAGGTAGTTAGTCATGTATGATTTGGTTTCTTTAGTTCATAACTATATAAATACTTCCATTTAGTTTTTAGCAATGTAATGACACTAACTCAACAGAATAAAACATAGCATTCATTCATCAACATCATATTCATCTCTCTTTTATCAGATTCTTGATTTTAAAGCACAATTTTTATGTTTTTCACATGGCATCAAAGCATAGGTACTAATTTCTCTCTTTCAATTGTGTTTTGAGTAAATCATTGTTCATATAATGGTTCTTCCACCAAATCAAAATCAAAACCTGATCGGAAATGAGTTGAATGTGGATCCATAGTATACTTGAAACTCTAATAGTCTTGGTATGATAATTGGGAATATTATTTTCAATGGAACAAATTATTTAAGTTAGAGTTGTTCAATTCAAAATTAGATTAGGAGCTAAAATGAAATTAGGGTTTTTCAATGAAAGTATTACTAAACCGAATGACAATTCGCCTGATTTAGTCAAGTAGACTAAATGCAATTATACAGTATGATATTAGATTCTAAATTCAATGAGAAGTGAGTTCTCTTAGAATTTTTTATATGCATAATCAACTAAAGATTTGTGGATCGAAATCAATGAACAATGTGATCAAAGTAATAGACAATTAGTTTTACAACTTCAACATGAGATATGTAACATCAAGTAAGGAAATCGGACCATAAGCATATATTTTAATAAAAAGAAAAGGTACTAGGATGAACTTCAAGCACTAAATGGATACCAATTTGCTCTTATGGTCACATGAATTATCATACATATGGACTAAAGGGAAATTGATAGATTTTGAATCATAGAACAAGTTTATGCAATTTTTAATTAGGTTGAATGAATTTTATGAGAATGACAAATCATATTTTATTAACGGAACCTTTACCTAGAGTTAATAAGATCTTTTATCTAGTGTGGTAATTGGAGAAATAGAGGCAAGTAACCTCCTTATTATGTAGTGAAATAGAGATGCCAACATTCTACACGAGTAAGGGTGAAGTAACTAAAGGAAATAGTTAAAGAAGGAGAAACAATTATGCAAATGGTATGAGACTTTACTGTGAACAATGCAAAGGAGAGGGACACGCTATAGAAAATTGTTTCAAATCATATAATATCTTGATTGGTATAAAGGAAAGAGAATCTTGTAAAATACTAAATCAGAGATAATTGATATGCTTGACCTAACCCTATTTTTAATAATAAAAATTAAAAGAATAGTTTTACTAACAAATGTACTAGGTCGTATGTGCAGTAATAAAACTGGTGAGAACCAAGTCGAATCCATAGGGAATGGTGACTAATCTTTTATTAATATTAGTCCTATCTAAATATAGATAGATAAAATCAAAGATTTATGAAATAATTAAATTCTAAAAACTAATTAGTCAAAGAAATTAACTAATTGGGATATTCAACATCTCAAAGGATTCAATTGCAACCAAATAATTAGAATATCAATTAATGATAAAACAATGTCTTTAATAGGTTTAGTTCTAAAGCAATTAAGCCCTAGGTAGAATTCCTTTTTGCAAAGTAAATAGTTACCTAAAATTAACCAGTTTAACCTTTCTATCACTAGATAAGAGATAAACTAAATTAATCCTTGGTTTTCCTAAACCTTAGTTGAATGAAAGAGTATATGGCTATGTCTTTCTTAATCCAAATTATCCAATTCGTAGTAAACAATTCGAAAAGGTCTTACAACCATATCTTAGTTGACACATATTCCAATAAAGTCATAATATATATTTTCATGATTAAGGAATTAAAGACTTCAAACAATAAACATGATTCATTAATTAATAATCTAAATACCCAATTAACAATATCAATAAAGCACAAGAGAAGTAACAGGTTTCACAATATCCAAATCAAGAATGCATAAAAAGGAACGAATACAACCTTCGAAAGAGTTCCAAACCTTAACTCAAGATCAAATTTTGCTCCTATTACATTCAATGTTGAATTCCAAAAGCTGCTCTAAAAAATATTCTTCTCATCTTCTAAACCTTAGTTTTAATGTAATAAGACTTAACTATATATTTTCTCTTTTGCATGTTTACAAGGCACTTGTCTATGTCTATTTATAAGTGTAGGGAAACTTTTAAGTTTCAAATTTTTTCAAAAATAAATTATTCATAATCTATGGAATGATCATGCCCAAAGATCATACTTAAATATTATGCTTGTGATCCTTGCTCATGGTTCTCTATAGACACCAGTGCTTTTTTTTTTTTTTCTTTTTCTTACTCTTTTGCCACCGCTTTCAGTTTATAGTCATTATTCATGGGTATGATCTTTTCTAAGGCTTTAAAACTCATCAAAACATCTCCAAATCTTCCAAAACTTTGCCCCAAAAAATCATCAAACTCTTTAAATCAATCAAATAAAACCTTAAATCAAAATATGAACAAATTATGTATCAAATTCAATACAACACCTAGAAAATCTTGTCATTGCATTATAAAATTAACTATAAAATATATACATTTACACATTCATTAGTGAAGAATTAAAATGCTGCTGATAAATTTGAGTGTACTCAATATGTTGGTACACCTTTAGATCATGTCGCTAATGTTAAGTATAGAGGTTTAGGTGTTTAATGTAGGAACTAATGGATCTCGCAATGATCATGATAAGTTACAATTCTTTACTATAAAATGATGAGGCAGACGAAGACCAAACAACCATAAGAAGAATTAATAATCAACATGGTTCATTTTGCAAGTACTTTTCATTCTTATTCTTATCTTACTATTATGAATAATAAGGTAGGTTCTTAAAGAGTTGACAGTAGAGCTACAAATCACATAAAATCCTTTGATTCTCTACTCTACAACCAACACTCTTTCACATCCCAATCGTGTAAAGCTACAATATGGAAACATAATAATTATTCATAAAACAGGTTCTATTGAAATCAATTGATTACTTACACTTCACAATGTTTTTCTTGTTCCTAAGTTTCTCATAACCTACTTTCACTCAATAGATTATTCTCTAACTAGAAAATATACGTAATTGTTTACTCTTGTTCATGTAAATTATAGGATAAGAATAATGTATGCATTGTAACAACTTATTTGCAACATGGAACATATCTCACAAAACTAAATTTTTCATAGGTCTCTTACATTCTTCAAAACCATTTTGTTTAGTTTGTCATGTAATGGTCATTCTTGTAATAAAGTTGATATAACCTATATGATGCTCAAGGCTAAGAAACACTTACATTTCAAATTTGAAACACTTGAAAGTCACATTGACTATGATGATTTCATTTATGATGTTTATCAAGAGGCAAAGTTTTATAGGTAACCTTTTGATAGAAGCACTTATCATTCATCTTTTCATTTCCATCTTTTGCATATTGACTTATAGGGTCCTTATTACATTCATGTTATCTTTGATGTAAGTTACTTTTTGACAATTGTTAATGATTTTTCAAGATGTACTTGGACTCATATACTTTATAATTTCCAAGTATCATCTATTCTAGCTAATTACTTTAAGTATGCCTTGAATAATTTCTCTACCAATCATAAAACTGTTTGAATGGACATTTGGTACTAAGTTTGTGTCAACAGTCTATTCTTCATTATTCAATAAACTTGGAATTTTGCATCTTTGTACTATCATTTACTTTCTACAACAAAATGGGCAGGTATAGTGAAAGTATAGACATCTACTAGATACTTCTTATGCTCTTAAGCTTTATGAAAATATACCAAAAGAATTTTTGGGGAAGTATGTATTTACAACAACATATCTCATCAACAAAATGTTAATATTTTTTTTAAGATAGAAAACACCTTATGAATCTCTCTTTGGAAACCACAAAAATATACACACTTAAAGGTCATGGGATGCCTTTGTCATATAGCCAAACACCCTCTTGTTAAAGACAAATTTGAGCTTGTAAGTACTAAATATGTGTTCCTTGGTTGTTTAAATGCACCAATAGGTTATAAGGTGGATGATTGCACTATAAAATAGATCCTTTATAGCTATGACATTATACATATACAAGAAATTCAATTCATCTCAACAAGACTCATTTATTATACATCAATAGCATATCATACCTAGATAGCATGTTTCCTTCACTTATTCGCCAACTAGCTATAGTTCTTCTATTGTACTTTCTAATTCCACTCTTCTTCCTAAACGTGTTAATTCATTTGTTCTCTCACCTCCTACTCCTCCTCTTCATTGGTCTTCTAGGGAGCTTGTACCACTTGCTTAATACATGATTACTCATTCTGTTTACATTAGTTTTTCATCTTTTAATCATAGCAAACTTGTTATTCCTTATCTATTATTTGATTCCAACAACTTTAAAAACTTACTTTTAGACTATCTAGCATCTTTGGCATACGTGTTAACTACTAATGATAAAAGTGAAGGAGTTAATCAATTGGTACCATCCTCAAAATTATTCTCGGAACTATTCATCCATCTTTTAAAGGTTGGAAAAGAGGTAGAAGCTATTGAAGATGAAAAGATGTACCCATTTTTGTTTTCTTTTTGTAGTCTATTAGATTAATTTAAAAAAAAAAACTATTTTTCTTTTATTAAGAGATGAGTTGGAAATTTACTTGTTTATTTATGTTTTGGTCATATGCTTATTGGCTCAAAATGCCATATGGCCACAAGTTGGCTTTTAGGAGCTTTTAAAATATACGAACAAATGTGTTGCTCCATAGTACATAAAAGTCATCTAACATTAGTTGATGGTATTAGCTTAGATAATAATAACGATATTTGAAAGTTCAATTGTATACTAAAATTGATAATTGTAAGGTTTAGGTTCCTAATTGAAGAACCACCTTAAAGTTCAAGTGCCAAAATGCAAAATTATCCATTTAAAGAATGGAGCGGACTCCGCTCCTTTTGATGGCAAAAAAAAGTATTTGATAATTTTACTTATACATCCGTATCTATTAATTTTATTTGACATATCTCCATGTATCCCTTAGAGGATTTTCTTATCATTATATAAATGAGATTGCTAGAGAAAGTTGTATATATATATATATATATATATATAAAATAATAAATTAAAGAAGAAAGAAAAGATGTTTTCAATCCTTTATGTGATGTAAAACAAACTACCCTTTTCCACCTGCACATCATAGCATCCTCGTTTAGGATTCTATAGATGCAATAAAAATTGTTGGAAATCCTTTTTTCCCAATTTATCTGTCATTAATTAAGGGGGAAAAAAAAAAGGAAGAAAGAGAAATTCAATGTATTATTGTAAATGCGATTAATAAATATTCACGTCCCTACACACATGATTTTGCAGTTATCCATTATGAAAATGACTTAAGACTTGAAAAATGGGCCAAACCATCGCGCTCGGTTTTGCCTTCTGGATCTTTTTTTTTTTTTTTGGTCAAATGTCTTCTGGATCATGCAATGGCAATTCTTTGCTCAAGCTTTTCCTTTTTGACTATTTCTATTTATGATTACACTTTTTCTTGTGCTCATCAAGTCCCCAGTTTGACTTTTATAAAATGGGATCATGGTCACGTAGATGGCCAATCGCACGCTTTTCGTGCAAAATTAAAAAGCAACAACAATCACCGCTGTTCATCTTTGTCATTTCGACAATTTTTAGTGCATTTGTCAAAGCTTTTCAGGCGAGAAAAGAAACCTTATTATAAACATATATATTTTAGGGTAAATATCGCATTTCATATTTTTATATTTAATTATCAAAAGTTTAAAATTATGAAATTACTATCTATTAACATTTTAAAAGCCAAAATCTTTATAATCAAATCGTATAAATATTGATTTTCTAATAGAATATCTATAGTTATTATAATAGTATTTGGCAAAAAAAAAAAAATTGAAGTTATTATAGATAAATACTAGGTGTTTAATTGTATAAATGAGAAAAGTTTGAATTGATAATTGTAAAAATAAATAAAATTCATGTAAATGGACTCAAATTGAAATTATTAAACATTAGGTAATTAGTATATTTTTAAACGGACAGCAATCATAAGCCAGGCAGCGTAGGCTGCAGGCTCTCGCTCATCTAGTATTCTTAAGCCCAGTTAGCTTTGTCGCTATTGGTCAAGTCCTCCACTTGTCTGAAGCTGCACCGTGCCCTTAGCCATGGAAGTGGAAACCACCAAGCTCTGATATTTTATTGGTTCACTTAATATAATAATGTAACAATGAATTAGACTGCAGGTGGTTGAAGTAAAAATATTGATTCATGCGGGGAACCTCCTACTCCTAGAAAGTAGCTTTGAATATAAGCTAAGTACATGCGGGGAAAAAAGAAAAATGTTTATAATTTAGCTACCCCCAACAAAAAAAAAAAAAAAAAGAACGGAATATCTCGCATGCAAGACATTTCCAACACACTCTAACAACTCAGAAATATTCTACCATTATTTACTAACATATGGACTATATCTGGCCTTACAACTGGATCCTATAATGATATGAGGCTAGCCTCTTCATTTCATTGACTTTAGATCACTGCCACGAAAAGGACTAATAACCAGTTCACTTTACCTTGTGGGATAAAGAAGGAAGGACATAAAAATGATATTAGGAATAAGATTGTGATCAAGTCAAAGTCTACTATTCTCCTCATTTATTCAAAACCCTATAATCATTCCTTTTTTTTTTTTTTCCTTCCTATCCCAGCTAACATATATGATTTAATATTCAAATTTAGAAAATGCACTCCAAGATGCAAAAAGAAAAATTCAAATTTGATACAAATTAACCACCAATAATACTAAAAACTATTATAGATTGTAATAATAAATATAAAAAGTATCAAATAATTATTTTATGTATTTATTTACTTTCTTATGTTAGAGTGTCTAGACTTGTATATATAGACGTGTGTTATATTTCTCAAATGTATCAATAAAGTATTCTATTCTTCTCACAAACAATATAGTATTAGAGCGATATATAATATGGTTAAAAAAAAAATTTATGTTGTATAATACAAACCTTAGATTTTCTAGTTAGTTAGGTCAAATCTCTCCTATAGGGTTTGTTTCTTTTCTCACTGCCACCTTAGAAGCAAAAGACACACCAGATTTGATCAGCCACCAAAGTCCGGCAACCATCTGACTAGCGCATGAAGCTCATGCGTTGCATGGAGCACGCGCAAAATCCAATCGCAAGTTTATTTTGCATCTTATAGCCATCTAATCAACATACATCTTCCCTCTTGTGATCCATGCATTTGTTTGAGGGCGTTAAGGTTTCCTATAATCCTTATTGAGTGGTTTGTTCATCAACAGTAGTTGATTTAGGTATTTTTTGTGGTGTTTCTTTTGTGATCTAGGTCCTTGCATTAGTTTAAATCAAGTTTTCCATACCTTCTTAATTTCCTTAGTTTAGGCATGTCACCTTATTATTGTTAAAATTACTTTATTGTTGTTTGGTTAATTTGGTTGGTGTGATTCTCAAGTTGAGATCAAATTTCTATTTTTGTTTTGATATTTATTGGCTTAGTTATCATGGGTGAAGGGTAAAAACCTTAGTTGCATTTGATATGATTCCTGTGATGTCAAAGATCATGAATCATAAACTTAATGGATCTAATTACTTAGATTAGAGTAAAACTATTAGGATCTATTTATGAAGTATTGACAAGGATGATCATTTGACTAAAGATCTACCTAGTCATGATTCAAGGCAGACATGGTTAAAGGAGGATGCTCGATTATTCTTGTAGATAAGAAATTCCATTAATAATGAGGTAATTGGTTTAATCAATCGTTGTGAATATGTTAAGGAATTGATGGAGTATTTAGATTTTTTGTATTATGGGAAAGAAAATGTTTTTCGCATTTATGAAGTTTGTAAGGCTTTTTATCGTACGGAGAAACAAAATAAGTTGCTTACGAGTTACTTCATGGATTTCAAGAAAACTTATGAAAAGCTCAACAAGTTAGTGCATTTCTGTCCTAAAGTAAAGACTTGACAAGCTTAGAGAGAATAAATGGCTATTATGAGTTTTCTGGTCGGTCTTCCTTCTAAATTTGAAACAACTAAATCACACATTCTCTTTGGCTTTGAAATCTCTTCCTAATAGGATACATTTAGTAAAATATTTCATATGGAGAACTCCTAAACTATTCGGCCTAATAGTGCTTTTGTGAGTCAGTATAATAACTTTGAGACTGGAAGACAATAATACAAAAGTGGTAGTAGAGGAGTTAACACTCAAGGACAAAATTCTAGAGTAGTTGTATGTCATTATTGTCATAAACCAGGATACATGAAGCATGATTGCAAGAAATTAGAGACTAGAAATTAAGGAATTCGATTAGGAGCATTAGCACATATTGCCTCCTCTAGTGATGCATATGAAAAATCCATCATGATATCTACAAGTGAGTATGTGAAATTTTCCAAGTATCAAGAATCACTAAAGTTTTTATCCACTCCAGTATTTGCTATTGTCGAGTTAGATGAACCAAACACATGTCATATTTCTTCATCTTCCAAATAAGTCATTGATTCTGGTGTTATAGATCATATGATAAGTAATTTTAGTCCATTTTTTGCTTATCAATCACATCAATCTTCTTCTCCTATTACATCAGTTGATGGGTCAAAATCTCATGTTATTGTATCTAGCACTATTAACCTAACTCCACTAATTCATTTGTCATATGTTTCAAGTTTGCCTAATTTGTCCTTTAATTTAATGTCCATTAGCAAACTTACCAGTATACATAACTATTATATCTCATTCTTTCCTGATCAATATTTGTTCTAGGATTTTATGGCAAAGCAGATTATTGATAAAGGACATGAATCTAGGGTTCTCTACATCCTAAACATAGAGGTGCCAAAGTCTATTGCTTGCCCTAGAGTTCTTTCCCCCTTTAAAGCATATTGTTGATTGGGTCATATGTCTCTTCCTTTGTTAAAGAAAATGTGACCTGAATTTCATAGCATAGGTTTATGAAATTATGAGTCCTATTAGTATGCAAAACATCATGTTAGTTTGAGTTCTCGAGTCAATAAGTGAACATAAGCTCCTTTTAAGTTAGTTCATTCAAATGTATGAGGTCCTTGTCCGATCATCTCTAACCTGGATTCAAATATTTTGTTACTTTTGTTGATGATTACTCTTGTATGACTTGGTTGTATTTTATGAAAAGTCGATCTGAGTTATTCTCTCATTTTTGTGTTGAGATTAAAACTCAATTTGATATCTCGATGCAAATATTGTGAAGTGATAATACCAAAGAGTACTTATTTGAATCCTTTCAATCTTATATGGTGAAGAATGCTCACTAAACCTCTTGTATCGATACACCATTCCAAAATGAGGTTATTGAGAGAAAGAATAAACATTTGCTTAAGACAACTAGAGCATTATTGTTTCAAATGCATGTTCTTAAATACTTTTGGGCTGATGCAATGTTCACCACTTGTTTTCTAATTAACCCGATGCCTTCATCCATTATTAATTGTAAGATTCCTTATCATGTACTTTTTTCCCAATAACCCTTTATTTCCTATTGAACTAAAAATATTTGGTTGTACTTGTTTTGTTCAAAATGTTAGCCCTAATGTACCAAACTTGGTCCAAAATCATTGAAATGTGTTTGTCTTGGATATTCTCATGTTCAAAGGGGATATATATGCTATTGTCCTCATCTTGATAAATATTTTATATTAGTTGATGTCACTTTCCTTGAAGATACACTTTTCTCTTCATCTTCCACTTATGCAGGTCAAGGAGAGGATGATGAATTGCTAATTTATATAGTTACATTTTTTGTTTCTACACCTAAACCTCCCCTTCAAGTTTATTCACATAGACAACGCACCTCTACTCCAGCTCTTGATATATGTCTTGAACCAACTTCTTCATCATTAGATCCAACCACAAATGATGATTTTGATCTTCTTATTACACTTCGCAAAGGTAAGCGTCAGTGTACATATCCTATCTCTTCTTTTGTGTCCTATGATCACTTGTTAGCTTCCTTTAGTTCTTTTGTAGCATCTATTGACCCTATTTTTATTCCTAGAACTATTTATGAAGCATTAGCCCATATTAGATGGCATAATGTAATGATAGAGGAGATGAATGCTTTAGAGGAAAATGTTACATAAGGTTTGACAAATTTACCTACCAAAAAGATAGCTATTGAGTGTAAATGAGTTTTTGTAATCAAGGTAAATCTTAATGGGTCTATTGCTTGATTAAAAGCTCATTTCGTTGCTAAAGGGATTGCTTAGACTTACAGAATAGATTATTTTGATACGTTTTCTCCTGTTGCCAAGTTAACATATGTCAGGTTGTTTATTTCCATAGCAGTTATTCATAATTGACCTCGCATCAATTAGATATCGAGAACTCCTTTTTGCATAGCGATCTTCAAGAAGAAGTTTATATGAAGCAACCTCTAGGATTTATTGCTGAAGGGAGTTTGAAAGAGTATAATCTTCATAAATTTTTGTATGGCTTAAAGCAAAGTCCTTAGCTTGGTCTGGAAAGTTTAGTCAAGCAATTGAGAAATTCAAGATATAGAAAAGCAAGTCTGATCATTCTATCTATTATTCTACTAGTAGTATATGTAGATAACATTATCATTACCAACAATGATACTACAGGTATTTTAGCCCTTAAATCCTTTCTTCATAATCAATTTCAAATAAAGGATTTAAGAATATTAAAATACTTTTTGAGTGTTGAGGTTATGAGAAGTAAGAAAAAAATTTTTCTTTCTTAAAGGAAATATATACTTAACCTATTATCTGAGATAGGGAAATTAAGGGCTAAACCGTATAATACTCTAATGATTTCTAATTTGTGACTCATGAAAGAAGATGAGTTGTTTGAGAATTCAGAGAGTTATAGGAGATTGGTTGAGAAGCTAAATTATCTTACAATTACTCATCCAGATATTATATGTTCAATCAGTATTGTAAGTCAATATATATCTTCCCTAATAACTAATCAGTGAGCAGCTATATAACAAATCTTATGCTATTTAGAAAGAGCTCTTAAACGAGGTATTATGTATAAGATTGATGGTCATACTAACATTGAGTATTTTTTTAGACGCTAATTAGGTAGGATTTAAAGAAGACAAAAGATCTAACTTTGGATATTGTGTTTTTGTTGAAGGAAATATGATTTCATAGAAAAGTGATAAATAGAATGTTGTATCACGATCAAGTACTGAATCAAAATATAGAGCTATAGTACAATTTGTATATAAAGTAATATGGATACATAAGCTTTTAACTAAAATAGGTCTAAAAACCTCACTACTTGCAAAATTGTAATGCGATAACTATACTACTCTTTACACTGCATCAAATCTAGTATTCCATGAAGAAACAAAACACAATGAAATAGATTGCTATTTCATTCTTAAGAAAATATAATAAGGATTAATTTCTATAGGATTTAAGAAGACTAGAAAACATTTGGGAGACCCTTTTACAAAAGCTTTGAATGGAGCTCAAGTTGATTATCTTTGTTGCAAATTGGGCATGATTAAAGTTTATGCTCCAACTTGAGGAGGAGTATTATAGATTGTAATAGTAAATATAGAAAGTATAAAATAGTTATTTTATATATTTATTTACTTTCCTATTTTAGAGTGTATAGACTTGTCTCATATTTCTCAAATGAAATCAATAAAGTATCATTCTTCGCACAAACAACAAAAACAATCAAGAAAGAATAAAGGAGAAATAATAAAGAAACCATCAAAAAATGAGACTGGAGACCAAGAATCCGATCGTTTCCGATCAAAACCATCACACAAGCATCAACACGGTAATCCATTGCTCTAGAAATCTTTCAACGAATCCTCCAAGGAAATCCATGTCCAAGAGCTGCAGCACAAGATAATAAAAATAAAGGAAATTTTTAATGTTTAAAATCTATTCCAAATGCTTGTCAATAGCAAGTAGATGCCGATAAAAGACTGTTGATGTTGATCTAAAACATGTGTCAAAACAGTTTTCACCGAGTACAATCATCACAAGCATATCAATCCTCTAGGGTCCACCTGAGGCATGAACATGCATTTAAACTTGACCACCTCATTTAAGGTCCTTAAAGAAGGACCAGAGTGATGCAACCTCATCACGATATTAAGATACAGTGAAACATTGACATACACAAGTTTCATAACAGTAAAACATTAACTGTAATTTATGCTTCTAAAAGAAGCAAGGCAAATTATGTTGTGGGGTGGGGGTGGGTGGTGAAAAGGTGCAAACGGCAGCATATTGGAAGTGCAATGATAGAGCTGGCCTCCCTGGCCAAATGAAGAAAAATAATACACCCTAAATTTAAGTGTTAGTACCAAGTCTTTTCCATGGTGCTGCTCTCTTATTCCAGCGGCAAATGCTGCAAGATGAAAAGCTGTGCACTCATAAATTAGCCAGAAGTTTTATCCCCACCAAAACCCGTCTTGAGGAATCCTGTTTCCTCAAGGTGGCTAACATCACCCCATGATTTTATGAGCCACTTGCCTCCATCGAACAAATTAAATATGTTGACAGATGTGTTCAGTATTTTTCCAGGCCGTCCACTGGGGCATGCTCTCCTATGAAGTGATCGGATAACACCCCCATGAGTCACGACAACAACCCTTTGGCCTGCATTGATATTGGAAATTAGGCATCATCCGTAGTACAGAAAAGTCTATACAGGCTAGCTTTTCAATTGCTTCCTGGAACTTAAATGGCACATGGTTTCATTAAAGTATATTAGAGGCCAATAATACATCGCTTAGCAGGTTTTCACCTCTGCTCTCTTCAGTTGGCCAAAGGGCAGTCATGATACCTGTTCTAAACTACTGCAACAGTTGTTGAGCATAGTTTTATGTTTCATATTATAGCAAAACAAAGAAGATGGCCCCAGGGAAATGGTGATAAGCTGTCAAAATAAAAAGAGCCATCTACCATGCAGTTTATCAACCACTACATACCTTTATGCTTCTGACTGATATTTCGTAATGAAGACGTGCAGCGTTGATAAAGTTGATCTATACTTTCTCCACCACCCTGCATATAAAGATCACTAGTGAACAACCATGAAATTAATCACCAAAAGAACCAATCACTGGTAGGAAGGATGCTCTACAAAATTTTACATCTCTTATTGACATAGAACTATCACATTCTATCAAGTAAGATATGCTGTTTCCCATCTCTGAAAATTGCCAATCGCTT
Organism: Lumnitzera littorea; assembly: GCA_024138015.1. Lineage (NCBI taxonomy): Eukaryota > Viridiplantae > Streptophyta > Magnoliopsida > Myrtales > Combretaceae > Lumnitzera > Lumnitzera littorea. The sequence continues at coordinate 40,350,425 of JAMXBB010000010.1, forward strand.
GTGATACATAAACTCTGCCAATTTCATCCACATATTGATAAATTCTGTTTGGCCAAGCTAGGGTAGAATTGAAACGACAAATTATTTGACTGGATGTTGATGAACAAATCAACTAAATTCTCATACAGCATCAATTTGTAAAAGAGCTACTTAGATCAACTCATTGCTTATATTTACATTTCTCTAGCTAGCTCATGAGAGGGGAGACCTTTTAGTGCTTTGTTATGAGCTCTTCAGCTAATAACTCAGCCTCTACCATTACATGGTTGGCATGTGTTTCCACACACAGGAAGAAACAGTAGCAGTAGAGGCTGTGCATTATGTTGCAGAACAGTGTGGTTGTATGTGTAGCAGTAAGCAATGCTGTGTATTGTGCTGTTTAGCAAGTGTGTTGCATGCTGTGTGTAATGTTATATATGTTCTGATGTAAGTATATTATGTTGTATGTTATGCTTATGCTTAACTTTATAGTTGGTAAAGACCAGTGTAAGTTTCCAGTGTGTCATAGGTGGGAAGTTCTAAGTCGGTTTCGTCAGGTGGAAAAATAGGACAGCAATTACTTAAGCAACTGCTCTTGTAAACTGCTCTTGTAATGATGTTTATATGCAGAATGAAAGGAAGGAAAAACACATCTCTTGTTTTCCAGAAAGGGGAAAAAAATTTCAGATTTGCCTTCCAAAGAGATTCAAGGTCTTCTCTTTAATTGAGCCCTAAATAGAGATCATAGGTTTCTTCTAAATGAGCTCTAATCAAGAGATCATTGGATTCTCTCTGTAAAAAGCCTTTTAAATTGATTCTGTAACATAATGTCAGTCAATAAAACTCATCCAAAACTTAAAGAAAATTTTAGCTAACATTGAACAAACCACAGGCAGCCAAAGTAAAAGCAGATTGACGAACTACCCAGCAGACTGGATCAGATAAAATGTGATCAAAAGAAGAAGAAACATATTGAAGATGTTAATGCAACAGGGGGAATTGGTAGAGGGTGTAGATCATTGTTAAGCTTCAAGTTGAAACAAAAGCAAAGAACAAGTATAATAAGTCATTAAGAGTTCAGTGCATGTGGAATGGTTTTGTCTTATAGTAAGCTGTAACCATGGTTTGCCTAAATATATGACAACTAAGAGCATGAAACCTCTATACCCCTAGAATGCATGGCATATGGCAGTGTGGAAAGAAATTTTAAATGTAATTTTTTTTTTTTTTTTGTTTTTGCCTTTTGAATGCTGTTGATGGAATATTATTTTTCTTTTTCTTTTTTTTTTCCCTTCTTATATAAGGACATGATGTGATATTATTGCATGGAGCCACAGGTTTAGACTTCAGAAAACCTATTCCATTTTTCAATCCTTATTTATTTACAACTTTTAATACAGTTCCTAATGGAAGCAAATAGTAAACTTCACTTACTGGGAGTTCTTGATCTGTGTGATGAGAAAGAAAGGCCTTGTAGGCTTCGGGACGCATGCTCAATGCTTCACGTAGTGAATGGCCCTGGAGCTCTCCTAAATTTCTTTCTCTGAGATCTGGATATTGAATGACCTATGAATAGAATTTCAAATCAATATGTAAGATTCACCCTTAAATTAAAATAGGGGGAAAACAGGCAGACAACTGTCATTTCAACAATACATAGACAAGTAGGTAAATGAATGTGGAAGTTCAATGTTTAAATTTGGAAAAAGCATAATTCATACATCAAGTCTACCACAGGCTGCTGCAATTATTTGTGCAGTCTCAAAGGCTCGTTTCAAGTCAGAAGAATATATAGCTGATAGTTTACGCTCCCGAGAAAGTCGCTCAGCTACCTTCAGAGAACCTATATATTGATGAAAAACTTCTTGCTGGAAGCTAATGAGAGTAGGTTTAAGTAATCATAAATTTCAACTCACTGCAGCAGCTTGTTGCCTCCCATTTTCATTTAGTTCAACATCGAGATGTCCCTGAGCACAGAGAAATGTTTAAAAGATTAAATATGGTCATGAGAACACCAACTAAGATTACCAAAATGCATTTTAATGAAAAGCAGTAATTTTGATTCATTCCTGTACTATAACTAAGATTACCAAAATGCATTTTAATGAAAAATACTAATGTAAATTTGACCGAGTGAATCAATCATATGTTGATGGAAGCTTCTATTACCCTGCTCATGCCAAATGTAACAAACCAAGGAAAACTCTACTTCATAATTAGTTCCACATAACAGAAACTGCAAAGGAATTTGCTTTCTTGATTGAATGTATTGTTTTCCTCTAAGGCCGATATTTCCATGTCTACAAACTAAAAACCAGCTTTCTTTCTGCCTGCACCCTTAGGAGAAAAAGACTTTCATACTCTGCTGTACATTAACTTTGTTGATCTTTTTAAGCAGAAGAACTATGATGCGAGGTGCTGAACTTTGACAGTAGTGAAGGAAGTATAGAATATGAACATGTTATCCATAACAAGTAATAACATATATAGAATAACACAAAGTCCATTGGTGTTCCTATAGAATGGGTATGACAAAGATCCTGATGAATAATTATAAGAGAATCAAGCTTGAATCAGTGGATGTTTCATTCTTCATTTTACTGCCATAATCACCTGGAACACATACCTAGGCAGCAGAACAACCAATCTAAGACACATAAGAAAGTAACTATTGAGACCACTGTTCCAGACAAGACAATACTTTATCTCTTGCCTGTTGATTATTGATAATAATACTTTAGCATCACTTTGCTGCTTAACTTTATATCAAAGATCCTGCTCAATCCATTTCTAAGACGACTACCGGACATGAAGCAGATAAACATACATATGCCAGACACACAGATAAAGAATTGAATAACAAAAGATGATGAAGATCTGTTAACAAATTTGCCTCATGTTAAAATGCAATACCATCAAATTTGACTTGGTACAATAATAGCAGACAAATCACTTCCCTAGCACATTCACTTTGAGGCAAATGTTTTCCACTTCTTTTATTCACTCCGTATACGTCTTTTTTAATTTTCATACAATTTAACTTTAAGCTTGTCCAATTCAATGAAATATTTTTTCTATTGCTTATTATAATTTTTATTCTGAAGATCCAAAATACCTTTTTTCCATAAACAGAAGTGAAGCAATCGAAAATTCCAACAATGACTCCTTATGAGTCTCTTTCAATAAAGCTTGTCCAATTCAATGAAATATTTTTCTTTATTGGCCATTCTATGCTCAAGATGGTGGCATTTATTTTTGTATGAGGCAGCGTTTATTTTTTATGTGCTCTTTAAAAATCACTATAGAAAGAAATTGCTTTGCTTTCTCTGTACAAACCCAACCTATGCAAACATTTTTCTTAGGGAATCCTACACCAAACATTTCAAATACCCGATCCCTTCAACCCAACCCTTCCTTTTTCAATCCCATACCTCCCACAACATTCAGCCTACCCTGTTGTTTTTTTTATCTGGCCTGACCCATTCTCCTACCAGCCTTTTCCACAATGGTACACGAAGTTTTTCTAATTGCTCCAAACACCTTTCACTCTTCCTCCAAACTTTCTTCTTCCACCTGTTTCGATAAATCATCCCTAAACCATGAGTAACCTCAAACCCTCCTAGCTGGAAATCCCAAAGTTCCTGAAAACAACTTAGTAAAACCACCTCATACAGAGAGACAACAAATTAAACTTTAGTTGGTAGGCCTACAAAATCAAAGGGGGCTGATAAGAGCTCCCAGACTCCTGTTCTTCTTCTACTTCAAAAAAGCTTGACACTACACCAGCATTTGCCTTTCCAAGTACCAACACAACACTCAAGATGGCCTTGGAAAGACGACATATTACACCTCTTTAGTGTCCAGTCCTTCAATGAGTAAATTCAACCTACAAGCAACAATCGAAGTTAAAGAGGTGAGGAAAATTGTTCCACTACCAAACCAGAGACACTTCTAACCTTTGGGTAAAATGGAAACTCAAAGACCACTGACCAAAATCTTCTTCCTACTTCTCTGTACTACCTGTGGTCTCTTATGCCAAAGCAACTGCAGGGCCCTCTGAATTAAATATGGATGTTTCTGTTGATTTCTACACCCCCAATAAAGGCTGGTGATACAATCCGGGTTGCTCTTCCTAAGTCAGTGTAGAAGTATGGTGCCCAGATTTGGAAGAACATCTTGTTTCACTACTGCTTGGACTTTCACCTATCCTTCTTAACAGTCCCAAAAATTGCTAAATCTTAAGAGAAGGAAAGATCGCTGGATGTCCTTAATGCTAACCATTATAAGTTCCTTGAAAATGGCAATTGGTCATGTCTCTTAAAGAAGTTGAACCTTGTATATAGGATGCCACAGTTATAGAAACCAATGGGGAGTCCTTATGAAGTTCCTTCATAAAAATGGAGCTGATATGCTGTGAGTGCCTTGTGTAGACTGCTGCAGGTGGATATTGTTACTACAAAAAATAAATATGTGGATGATAATTTGCATTTGTGCATGTTAAGCAACCAGTAGATTCCTCCTAACCATGTGGAATGCAAGGTGATTAGTCACTAAATAGAGGAATGTGCTTGGAGGAAAAAGGACAAAACTAAAGCCACTAAGAGGGACACAACTAGAGAGGAGAAAGTGAATCACCAAACTGAAGTGGAAGAGAGATGTTCAGAATGTTGGGTGAAAGGACCCAGTGGTGAAGCTCCTGCTCTACCCTTGACCACTGCTCCTCATAGAAGCAAGGATAATGGGAAAGCCCCATTGATTGAAGAATGTGATACTAGATGTTGTCAGAATTCAGATCAGAGAATTTTGGAGGATAGAGCCAATTCTGGGAAGGAGAATGGCACCAAGGCGGAAGTCCATAAATCTGCTAGTGTGGAAGGGGACTTAATTTTTACTCTAGATAGAACGTACAGGGAAACACAGCTAGAAGGGAAGGAGACCTCCCCTCTCAAGCAAGATATTGTTCCTCCAGTAAATTTTCTCCTTTCTACAGACAGAGCCAATCTACCAAAGAAGTCAAAACAAAAGAAGAGTAGGAGCCAGACTAATGGCGGTGAGAAGTTCTCTTCATTGTGTTTTTTCATCTCTTATCCTTTGTAAATATTTTTTCATGTTAAGTCGTTGAAATGTAACGGCATTGAACAGCCAGTTAAAGGCCAAGGAAGTAGAGAAATTTTGTTGGCAGAACATCATTTCTTTTTTAGTTTACTGGAAAGGCAAATAAAGTTGATGCCATTTAAAGAAATAGACACTCTATAAAGACAAGGATTTTTTCACCCACGGAATAACAATTCCATGAAACAGGCTCAGAATCAACCAAATGTCATGTTATGGATAAGGAAAAGGGTGGGAATAGAATTACACTTCCGCCAACAGAAGTAATAATCACTGTAAGTGGTGCTGGAAGACGACGGTGGCGGACGGTGGCAAATGAGGATAATGCCTCTGTCTGGAAACAGAGATCGATCCAAATCCTTTTTATTATATTTTTAACCACCACTTCCGGCCAGCTCTTCTGGCCACCAACGTCTCCTCGCACTACCACATCTCACTACTAGAAATTGATAAGGAATATTCGTGATTTACAAACATTAAATCATAACAGGAAAGAACAAAGCACCCCCGAAGTTCCAAAAATGAGAAATTGAAGGAGTCGAGAAACCTGAATTCTGCCATCGGCATTCCACTCGGTCTCGCCATGACGCACTACGACGATTTCGGCGTAATCCACATCACCGGAGCTCAACGTATTATCGCCATTGCAATCCGACCCGCAAGCTTGCGTAACAGAAAACCTAAACGCGATACCACGCATGTGAAATACAGTTCATCAAGGAAAAAACATAATTAAAAGCAACTACGAGTGCGTATCGTATCGAGACGAAATCGAGATACTTGATATGTCATAACCTGGGGACTGAGTCGGACGACATCGAGAGTCGATGGGACGAGTGGGATCGGTGAAGCGTTGAGGTGGCGGGTGAGTTTTGACGATTATTGTGCACAGGAAGGTGCTGTGGTGGAGAGGGAATAGTAGGGAGGGGCTGTCTTAAACTTAAAGTGGGCGGGATGCGCGATGCTCTCATCTTTACGTCCTGCTCTTCCAATGAATTTATGCCCGTTAGCGTGGAGCATCTCTCATTCTGATTCGCTTGTTATTCTATATCCCGTTGTCGCTTTCAGTAGTATATTTGTGATATCCTTATAATTTCGTTAACTTTATGAAATATAGAACGAAAGAACATAAGATTAAAATTTTTTAAGAAATAGAATAAAAATATAATATATAATATAATTTTAATAAGTAAATTATCACTGGTTTATTTTTTCCTCAATTAATCTTAAAATAATAGATGGTTTGCAATGGTGATTAGTAGTGGCGATGATGGCGATGGTGGCGATGGTTAATGGTGGTAATAGTAATGGTGACTACGATGGTTACAACTGCGACAGTAACAGTAATAATGGCAGCAATGATAATGACGATAGCTACCATAGTCAATGGTGGTGATGACGGTGGTGTGGCAATGGTAATAGTGGTGGTAATAATAGTGAAAAATCATAATTCCTTAATTTCATTGGAATCCAATTGTAATTTTGTAATAAAAAACCAAGTGAATATCATAATAAGAAATAAAAAGAGAATGAAATTCCAATTCCCTCCAAGTAAATAGAGGAATCACATGGTTAAGTTATTTCCATCCTTCTATACAAGTGGTAGTATTTGATAATTATTAATGTACCTATAAAATACAGACTAATCAGTTGTTGCCCCTGTTTGTAACACAAGCTTTAGTTCATCTATCATTTTTCTTTTCTTAATTATCTAATCTAAGCAGCCATTAGAGTTGCAATTGAGTAAGTTGTTTCCAAACTACTTAAGTTCAACTCGCTTTAAATTTGGCCCATGCTTAATTGGTAAAGGCTAAGTTCGAACTTTGTTTAGATTTGCAACTCAGCTTAGAGTAAGGTCATAAGCTTTATATATATTAAAAATATTATATTTATTATGTGTTATATGTAATATATAATTAAAATTCAAAAACTAATATCTGTATAATATATACAAATATACAATATGATATGAGATAAGATAATATATAATTATATATATAGCATAATCTTTATTCACTATTCATTACTCTATTTATTTATGTATTTATTCACTTTATATATTTAGACTCGTAAGTAAGCTCAAGCTCAAGCTCAAGTTAGCTCGACTAGTTTTAAGCTCAATTTGGCTTGAGGTTAATTTATAAATAAGTTAAGCTTGAACTCAAAATAAAGCTTATGTAACAAGTTGAGCTCGAGCCTATTTCTTGAGCTCAATAAAAGCTTAACTCTACTTAAGCTATATACCTTTTAAACGAGTTAAGCTTCAACCTTAAAAAACTCAACTTGACTCGACTCATATGTAACTGTAACTACAATGCAAATGCATAAGATCATATTTGCTCGACTTGACTTGACTTGAATGCATAAGCATGCTCGGGCAAGGTTAGTTCTAAGATGAGTGACCTATTAGAAAGCTACTTAATATTAGATAAGTATACCTTTTGGATCTATAGTATAACGCAATAAATATAGATATCATTCCCACAAGAATTGTAAATATTAGTACAAACTATTTTTCTATTATCTAACCAATAAATTTGAATGCATGAACTCAAAATTAAATTTATACTATGAATCAACTACTAACCAAGACTCAAATTAAAAAAATAACAATTAAGAAAGCAATTAAATTAATAGTTAACTTTAAGAATACAATTGCGTACTTAAATCTTCCCTTAAATTTAAATATGCAACGTTTGTGAAAAATTTCTTAATTCCACGTTAAGTTTTATTGATTAGGGTATTTTCTAATAAAGTTAATAACTTTCTCTAATTTGTTAACTAGATTACCTATCAAAGTCTCTTCTTAATAACATAATCCAAGATCGCATTAAAGAGCAACGAATTCTCTTAAAGAAAATAATTAAGATCCAAAAGAATTATGCAACTTATATTCAAGATTACATAAACTCTCATTAACTATATTTAGATCTAACTAAACAATCAATCTCTCAATTATCATGCACAATATTGTATATTTAGATCAATACTTTAGATTAGCAATAAAAGAACATATAATTGATCAAGAAAATCAAAGACTTCATTAAATCTAAAGTACAAACCAAGTCACATGATAATTCTAAGTTCTAGAAAACCTAGGTACAAGAAATTTAAGCTTTAATCATAACAAAGAATAAATCTTGAAACAAAATAAGAAAAATCATGTAAAATGGAGCCATGAAATTAATAAAAATCCCTTAATTCTTGAAGCTTGTAGTTGTGTGCTCTCTTTTGCTCTTTTAGCCTCTTAAGTCTTTCAAAATTCGTGACAACAAGTGTAGCTGAAAACCCTAAGATAGCCTTCTATAATAAATCAAGAAAAGTCCTCTTTTGTAGGGCGATACGATCAACAATACAGTCATGTCGTTGATCATCCACTTAAATCTCTACATATCATTTCAAATCCTTTTAAAATTATCAAAATTTCATGTGCATAGTTAATGACATAGTGTCAAATTCTATAAATCATCCTTTTTCTGCCTTTAAATGCACCCTTACTTTAACATGATCACATCGCTACTCATGTCACTTCCAACCCTCATAACATTTTCATTTTAGCTCCAAATTAAATAAAGCTTGATTCATTTTCTTCATTTTCATTCCAAGAACACTCCAAAACTTGAAAATCAAGATTTTATTTAATTAAATATCATATTCTTCAAAAATACTTGAAAATTACAAGGAAACATCATCATACTAAATTATACAATTAAAAACTTATCAAACTTCTCTATACTTAAGTATTTACTTATTCTCAAGAAAATAAATTGGAGATATATTAGGATAAGAAATACTAAGTCAAATTTATCACTACTTAAAAGGCCGATCAAAAGTTATAGTTAACTCGAAAACAATTCATGAGATTAACCTACAAATTCAACAATAAACTCAAAAATTCCTTAACAACTTGTATGTTCCTTACACTTAATCTCCTTAAAATGTTTAAAAGACATAAAGTAGCAAAATTCATAAGCTAATACATGTAAATTAAAATTTCCTAAGTCATTTAATTAAGAATTCTAAAACTTAAAATTAGATATAACATCTCACCAGTCAAGAAAAAGTCTCTTAGCTAAAATGTATACAACTCTTTATTAAATATCGCGAAACATCATAATCTATAATAAACACATTTACATCCATTCATCTTTAATCATTCCTTAGTATATATTTTCATTAGAAGGCTTCAATTCAATTCATTTGCTTTATTTATGGATAATCACTTCAATTGAGTCCATTGGTAGTAAAATTCAAACCTCACTCTACTAATAGACAAAGGCAAATCCAAATCAACTTTTTCTTATATTGGTAACAGGAAAGAATCTTACTCTTTGATGGATCAATGCTAATTCTTATCAACATAGCCAATTTAATCACCATCTTTTTTTTTTTATAGCATTCAATTATTTTGATTTTTAAAGGAATTTTCAAAAGACAAATTTCATTTGTCTGTTAACTAAGGATTATAGAGTTCTCAAAACTTTCAAGAGAAAAGTATACATTAAAGTAAATTAAAAAATAATTGTAACTAACTCTTAATTAGTAATATTGCTCTAATCCCAAAATTAAATAATTCGTAACTTCACTTTACATAAATTCCACTAATCAACTCTGGAAAAGTGTAATTCAAATGTTAATGATTAAGCATCAATTCATGTTTAAAACAATTCAATCATAAGTTGCCAATTTTCTTCATCATTGCAAGTTAATCAAAATATTGGGTTAAATTCTAAAAAATTGATCTCCTAAATAGCAATAAAAACAATAATTTTCATACCCCTTTCCCTTCACTTAAAATTGTATATTGTCCTCAATATTTGAAACCAATCAACTCAAGAAAGATATATATCAAAGAAAAACATATACAGAAAAATCTGAAAGTCATGGGGAAAAAGTTAAAAAGAATCCAGTACTTCCTTGATATATTCAAGCATACATTTAGAAGAAAGTCTAGAATCCTTCACCAGCATCCACAAGCTAGTTAGTTAAGGAACCCATTGCTACTAAAAACAAACTAGACACAAAAGAAAAAGAAATAAAAGAAAACCAAAGAAAAGAAATATAAAACTCTAACTAAAATAGTAAGGTTAATAGAGTCTAGAAAAATAAGAAAATAAAAAACATAGAAAAATTAGAATGAATTACCACCACCACCACTCCTTAATCTCAATCTTTATCTCAAGGAGCATCATCCATCTCCTCATTCTCATCATCCTCTACATCACCTTCTCCTTCTTCTTCATCCTCATCTTCATTGTCCACTTCCTCTTCACTACTCTTTTCAAAGGCTTCCTCTTCATACTCCTTATCTCCTTCTTCTTTATTCTCATTATCCTCCTTAGTCTCTTCACTAAAAGAAGGAGTTGACAACCTAACATTAGGTAATTTGATATACTATTTCTTCGCCACATTACTAGCAAATTTTGACAACTTGTTTTGTTTGATAGTCAACCTAGTAATGCATTTCTCCATCTCATACTTCATATCATCTTGTTTAATCAAAGTTTCCTTCATCATTTGTTCCATACACTCCATCAATGACCCTTCTCTATGGCTAGATCTAGCTTGCCTATCATAGCCCTCATTTGGCAACATATGCATATGATGGAAAGAATTAAGTTTCATTGCTGCAACCTTACCCATGTGAGTCATAGGAGATCAATTTGCATTCATCAATCCCATGCCTTATACTAGTAAAATTATATACGAGCTACAACAAATTTGACCCCCTAAGCCTAATATGAGTCCCCTGAAGATGAAAGAACTCTGTTAACCAAACTGCAAGATTAATTGGAGATTGTACAATCATACTATGTGAATAGACCATCTCAAAAATAAACACAACTCCAAGGCTCTTACCTCTACCTCCCAGAGTGTATGATAGTAGCAAATGCATCACTTTGTACTTGGGTTATTTCAACTAAGAAGCTTTACTAACCTTGGCATTGTATGGATGGACATTGAAATTTTCCTTCCAAAAATTGCCTCAAAAAAATTGGGGCAGTTACTCTAAGAGGCAAGTCATAAGGCAAATAAAAGAATTCATGACTTCACGCATAATCTTGATCATACAACTCCATGTGAACTCCTTATTAATCAATTGAAATCATATATGACTTCCCATTTACTTGAAACTTCATCTTTCTCCTAACTTCATATGTATTCCCCTTAGTCTTATGCAGCTCCAAAGTACAAAGGAACTCAAGGGCAAGTTCCTTGTAAAGCAATGCTCTAAAAGAAAGAAATTGCTCTTATGGTGGAACTACAACCATCCTTTTAATCTCCTCCTCCAAATGCAGTTGCTAAATGACATTCCAATCTAAATAAAGTGTTTTGCCAAACTCCATATTTTGCAATAACTCATACCTAGCTTGGTGATTCTCATCACAGAATTAAAGCATGGTATGGATTGGGGGGTAGGAAGGTAGCCATCAATTTGAGTACATTAATTGGTTATGAGGAAGAGATGGAGGCTACATTCTTTCCCTTTCTTTTTACCAGAAGCTTATTATGTAATGGCATATTTATCTTGCAAAAGGAAAAAGGACAAGTCAAATAAAGATCATAGAAGCTTCCTTACACTTAAAATATCAACAAGGATCAAATTCAATCGAAAAGAGTGAAGGAAGCATTACAATTGCGTACTAAGACATTTATTCAAACACTTGGTGGTTACTAACACTTTTAGTTGTTACTAAGAAAATTTCTAAGCAAATCCACAGCTAGATACATAAAACCGTTATCAACATGATTTCAACTATAAAGAAACATCAATCTTCAAGTATCCCAACCAATAGTACTTCAAAACTGAAAAGAATCAACTAAACCCTAAGTGTTAAACTAATGAATGAAAATGCTAAAATGCACAAGAATCAAGAAATACAACCTAAAAGATTAGCAAAATTGCAACACCCATCAATCATACTATGTAAAGAACTTGGCACAATCATGTCAAACAAATCTTAACTTGGTGCCTAATTCAAAATACACGAACGTATCTTGCATTACCCAAGCATCATATTAAGAAAAATAGTACCCAAACATGTTGAATCCAACTACATTCCAACAATTACTCAAAGAGAAATAAAAAAATTCCTAATTTCTTCCTAAAACACGCATCACAATCACATGAGATCAATAAATAAGCAACAAAAAGTTACATAAAAAGGGAAGAAAGAGTGTGTACCTTCTAATTGCGGGTGAATTGCAACAAAATTGGTGTTGCAGTGCAAAATAAGGAGATCTAGTGTAGGTTTTGCACATGAAAGAGAGAAAGAATGTGAAACAAGTTAAAAGAGATGGAACGAATAAAAAAAAAAAAATATGCATATTGCCTTTTATAAGCATATATGACGCACTAATAGAAACAATCCTATGACCAAGACTGTGTCACTTTCTATAGATGGGGGAAAGTTTTTAGCATGTTTGTGATAAGGGTAGAGATATGGTTGTGTCTCTTTACTTATGTCAACTTTTATCAATGGACCCTAATTTTTGAGACTTTATGATACGATTACTAACATGGTCATGTCAATTTAGTTGTGTCACTTTCTACGGCTTCACCAATTCTCCTCATAAATTTTTGACATGGCCATGTCATTTTGGTTATGTCACTTTCCATGCTCTCGATTTTTTTCTTTTAAGTAGATTGATCAATAAATTGAAATGAAAGTAAGTCAAAACTAAAACCAATGAAATGAAAATAATTTACCAACTTGGGATGCCTCCTAAGAGTGCTATATGTAACGTTAATAGCTCAATAGGACACATTGTCTTACTTAAGCTTTTTTAGGAGATAGGAGTCAAAACTCTTCCCTTCTATGGCCTTAAATTTCTCCTCCCGCATACAATTTTAATCTCTAACCGTTAACCTTAAACATATCATTGCTTAGATTGTGTGACTTTAATCACTACATAAGGAAAGACTTAAGTAACTATGAAAGGCCTTGACCACCTGGATTTGAGCTTTCTAGAAAACAACTGAAGGTGAGAGTTGTATAAGAGGATATAATCCCATTCTTAGAATTATCTATCTCGCTTTATCCATTGGTCAGGATACTTCTTAGTCCTTCCCTTATAGATATGAAGGTTCTCAAATGTAAGGCCACACCAAGTTTGTTCAATTGGAGTTTTTTATAATTACCTGTACAAGGGGATGATAGGCCCCTGTATATGAGTTTATATGGTGTGGTTTCTATTAGTGTTTTGTAGGCTACCCAATAGGCTTAAAGAGCATAATCCAACTTATTAGACCAATTTTTTTGGTGGTGCTCTACAATCTTTTTGAGAATTTGTTTAAGATCCCTATTGGCTACTTCAACTTACCTACTAGTTTATGGTTGATAAGGGGTAGCTATCTTATGAGTTACGCCATAGTGTTTAAGGACTTTCTTTAGTTGTGCATTGCAAAAATGCATTCCCTTATTTGGTAATGATTGCTCTTAGAGTGCCAAATCGAGAAAACAACTTTTTAAGGAATTTTGTAACAACCTTAGTATCATTAATTGGCAAGGCTTGAGCCTCAATCCATTTAGAAAAATAGTCAATAGCTACTATAATATACTTATTCCCATTTGAATTCGGGAATGGACTCATGAAATCTATGCCCTACACAAAAAAAACTTTACACACTAAGATAGGATTTTGTGGCATTTCATCTTTATGGGATATATTTCCAATCCTCTAACAATTCTCATAAAGCTCTACAAAGTTGCCCCAAATAGCATTTGAGGACTTTCTCTAGCTATGCATTGCAAAAATGTGTTCCCCTATTGCTAATGATTGCTCTTGGAGTGACAAATCGAGAAAACAACTTTTTAAGGAATTTTGTAACTACCTTAGCATTGTAAGTTGGTAAGGCTTGAGCCTTAACCCATTTGAAAACATAGTCAAGAGCTACTTGGATATATTTATTCCCATTTGAATTCAGGAATGGACTCATGAAATCTATGCCCCATACATCAAAAACTTCACACAATAAGATAAGATTTCATGGCATTTCATTCTTATGGGATATATTTCTAGTCCTATAACAATTCTCTTAAAGCTCTACAATCGTTTGGGCAACTTTGAGGAGCAAGGCTAATAGAATCCTACCTTTAGGACTTTATAGGCTATACGATTTGCATTAAGGTGCCCTCTAACTGAAATTGAGTGCTAATGACCTAAAATTTGCTAACATTCTAAATGTGAGACATATCTTCTAATAACATAATATGCACACACTTTAAAAAAAGTGAGGGTCTTCCTTACATTTGAGAAAATTTTCTTCTTTTGTTGATATGAAAGTCCCTTAAGAAGAATATTAGTTGCTAAATAATTAGAAAAGTTAGCAAACCAAGGGGTTTCTAAAGCTAATACCCGATTAATGGCATATAATTGTTCCTTGGGAAACTCACCATTGATGTCTTGCTCTTCCAATTTCTCTAAATTAGGATTCTCCAATCTAAACAGGTGGTTTGTAGCTAGGCTCTTAGCACCTTTCTTGTCTCTAATCTCCACATCAAAGTCCTGGAGAAGTAAGATCTACCTAATCAGTCATGGCTTGACATTCATTTTCGTCACCAAGTACCCGAGAGCAAAATGGTTAGTGTACACTATAACTTTCAAAAGAATCAAACTAAGATTGAAATTAATCAAAAGCAAAGGCAACAACTAACAACTCTTTCTCAGTTGTGGTATAATTCTCTTTGGCATCTACAAGAGTTTTGCTAGTGTAATAAATGGTCTAGAAGTGTTTATCCCTTCTTTTCTCTAACACAGCTCTAATTACATGATCACTCACATCATACATCAACTCAAATGGCAAACTCTAATTGGGAGCCACCATTATGGGAGCATTGGTTAGCTTATCTTTAAGGATGTTGAACACTTCTAAACACTCTTAGGAAAAGTAAAAGGCACATTCTTCTCTAGCAATCAAGTCAAAGGCCAAGTAATCTTAAAGAAATCCGTAATGAAATGCTTGTAGAAACCAGCATGTCCTAAAAAACTCTTGACTGCTTTAATAGTGGTTATGGGTGGTAGCTTTGCAATTGTATAGATCATAGCATTATCTACTTCAATGCCCCTCTAAGAAATCTTATGTCCTAATACAATGCACTCTTATACCATGAAATTGCATTTTTCTAATTACGCAAAAGATTAGTCTCCTCAGACCTACTCTAAACCCTCTCCAAATTACTTAGACAGTAGTCAAATGAATCACCAAAATTTGAGAAGTTGTTCGTGAAAACTTCTATGATGTCCTCCACCAAAATTTCAAATATAGGTAGCATGCACCTTTAGAAGGTGGTAGGTGCATTACAAAGAATAAATGGCATCCACATGTAGGTGAATGTGCTATGGGGGTAGGTGAAGGTAGTCTTCTCTCAGTCTTCCAGTGCTATTAGTATTAGAAATAACTAGACAACCATCTAAGAAATAATAGTACATGTATCTTGCCAAACGTTCAAACATTTAGTCCACAAAAGGGAGGGGGAAATGATCTTTGTTTATTGCATCATTTAACTTCCTATAATTGATGCATATACGTCACCCTGTAACATTCTCATTTCAATCAAATTGCTCTTATCATTAGGTATAACGGTAATGCTACCCTTGTTTGGGACTACTTGCACTAGGCTTACGAAAGAACTGTTTGATATGGGATAGATCAACCCTACATCCAAAAGCTTAGTCACCTTTGCTTTCATTACTTCCTTCATATTTGGATTAAACCATCATGGGGGTTGCACCACCAGTTTGTACTTCTCCTCCAATAGGAACTTGTGGGTGTAAGATGAAGTTCTTATTGGTCTAATTTCGAAAATCTTCCAAACCATGACTCTCTTATGCCTCTTCAACACCTCTAGTAACTGGGTAGTTGCTTTAATTCAAGTGTCGGTAGGTCTTCAATGAAGGGCTTCAATAGCAAATCTTTTACCCTAAAAGTAGTTCAATTCTCGTATTTTCCACAAGTGGTTTATTTGCATTCAGTTGAACGACCACTTTAGTACAATTAGGCTTTTCCAATGCTTCTTTTCCCTCATGTAAACAATAATCTAAGGAATCTTTTGTGGTATGTCCTACACACAATCAAAGACAAGCTCACCAATAGCATCCAATCTATAATAAATATCATCTAAATCAACAAACTTATTCATTGCAGACTACTTCTTCATTACTTACCCTTAAAATCAACTTTTTATCACTAATGTCAATAATGGCTTTAGCAATGGCTAAGAAGGGCTTTCTAAAAATGAGGGGTGCTTCTAGGTCTTCATCTATGTCAAGAATAACAAAGTCTACTTGAAAGATAAACTTATCTACTAGTACTAAAATATCTTAATAATTCCCTTAGGGTATGTGATTGACCTATTATCTAATTGAAGACTCATGTGTATAGATTTAGGTTTGCCTATCCTTAGCTTTTTAAAAAATTTGTAAGGCATCAAATTTATACTGGCTCCTAAGTATGCTAATGCTTTATCAACTAAAAAGTTTCCAAAGACATAGGGTATAGTGAAACTCCTTGGATCCTTAAGCTTTTTTAGCATCTTCTTTTAGAGTAGACTAAAGCATTCCTCATTCAACGTAACCAATGAAAGCTCTTCTAACTTCCTCTTATTTGATAATAAGTCTTTCATGAATTTTGTATACTTTGGCATCTATAAAAGAGCATCAATAAAGGATAAGTTAATTGTAACTATTTAAAAAGTTAAGGAATTTACTGAATCACTGATAATTGCAATCTTGTTTCAAGCACTAGGGATATGGAATGGGAGGATGATATTCTTTCACTGTAGGTGGCTTTGGAGTCTCCTTCTCATTAACTGTGTCTAGCTTATTAGAAGCTTCCTCACTATCTTTCTTCTTAGCCTACAACTCTTTCCCACTCTTGATAGTCACTGCTTTAACTTGCTCTCTAGGGTTTGCCTCAATGTTACCAAGCAAAGATCCCTGTTGCCTTTCGTTCAACATCCTTGCAAGCTATCCAATCTGGTTTTTCAAATTGTAAATGGAAGCCTCCTGGTTTCTAAGGGATGTCTCAATCTATTCTCTTGGTTTCTAAGGGATGTCTAAGTTTGTTACATTCTCATCTCATTAGTATGGATATAATTCTGTAAGAGATTCTCCAATTTCTTCTCTTATGTTGGTGGAAGAGCAAGTGGTTGTTGGAATCTAGGTGAAGGTAAGTTAGATCTCTACTGATTTTGGTTCATAGCTTACCATTGTTAACTCTAATTTTAATTTGGATTTGCCCAAGAAAAATTAGGGTGATCTCTTTATGGAGGATTATAGGTATTGTTGTATGGATTATACTGTAGTTTTGAAGGTTTCCTCAAGAAATCAACTTGCTCCATCTACTCATTCCCTACATATCCTTTTGTATATGTGCCACTGGGCATAAACTAAGGCTATTGTGAACCAACTGAAAGTGAATCAATCTTCTTACTCAGCATCTCTACTTTGTGGCTAATGTATGGACTTCATCCAACTCATATACATATGCAACCTTTGGCTTGACCTTAGGTTTTCCCATTGGTAATTGTTCATGGCCATTCCTTTTACTAGGTTCTAGACTTCTTCAAGTATCTTTGTATTCAATGTGCCCCCTATAGCTACATCTACCATCTGCATTATAGAGAGGTTGTGATAGTTATAAAAAGTTTGGATTTGCATCCAAAGGAAGAGGCTATGATGTGGCATCTTCTTAATAGGTCCTTAAAGCATTCCTAAGTGTCAAAGAGGGTCTCACCTTCTAATTAGGTGTAAGATGATATATCGTTTCTTAGCTTGGTAGTTTTAACAAGTAGAAAGTATTTCTTTAAGAACTTCTCTTCTAAATAATTCCATGTTATGATTAAATTTCTTAGAAGAGAATTTAACCACTATTTAGCTCTACATCGCAAAGAAAATGGAAAGAGACGTAGTCTAATGGCATCATTGGTTGCCCCATTAATCTTAAACATGTCACAAATTTCCAAGAAACTGGAAATGTAAGAATTGGGGTCTTCATCTTATAGGTCGTTAAATTGTACAAAATCTTGCACCATTTGAATAATGCTCAGCTTGATCTCAAAATTATTGGTTACAACAACTGGCTTATTAATACCGGAATCAGCTCCAATTAAGGAAGGCTTAGAATAGTCAGACATTATTCTCGATTGGTTCTTGTTATTGGCCATTATGTCCTTTCGGGTATTACCCTTATTGTTTATTTGCTCATTTACTTCCTCCTTACCCTAAATCCTTAAAGGAGATCCTTGATTTATCACCTCCATTACTTCTCTCATTACTGCTGTCTCAAATTTCATAGAATCCGTTCTCTCAATCTCTAGATCAATCTGAATCAAATATCTTGAATGACGTCTAATCATGCACTGCAAAAAGAAAACCTTGAGTTAGATCAAAATTGCACCAACTAGATAAAAGAAAACAAGAAAGAAATCAATAAAAAGAAAGAAAGCTGTGGTTAGATTAATAAAGCAATTAGCATTCTTAATATCACAGTCCCTAGCAATGGTGCAAAAAACTTGATATTAGGTAAATATACCTCTCAAATGTATAGCATAGTGTAACGAATATGGATGTCGTTCTCATAAGGACTACAAATACTAATACTAACTATTTCTCTATTATTTAATTGATAAATTTGAATGCAAGAATTCAAAATTAAATTTATACTATGAATCAACTACTAATCAAGACTCAAAATAAAGAAAAAATTAAGAAAGCAATTAAATTAACAATTAACTTAGAAATGCAATTACGTACCTGGATCTAGCATCCCCAAGAATTAAACATGCAACTTTTATGAAAAATTTCTTACTTTCGTCTTTAATTTTACTAACAAGGAAAATTCTCTAATAAAATTAGTAACTTTCTTAAGTTTATTAACCTTAATATTCAAATTACCTATTAGAATCTCTTATTAATAGTATAATTCAAGATCGTATTAAGGACAATAAATTCTTTTAAAGAAAATAATCAAGATTGAGAAGAATTATGTAACTTATCTTTAAGATTGCATTAACTCTCAACAATTATATCTAGATCTAATTACACAATTAATTTCTCAATTATGATGCATAATATCAAATATTTATATCAATGCTCTACAAATATTAATATAAAACAATAAAAGAACACATAATTGAATCAAAAAATAAAAAAACTTCATAAGATCTAAAGTATTCACATGATAATTCTAGGTACTACAAAACCTAGATACAAAAAATCTAAGCTATAATCATGATAAAGAATAAATCTTGAATCAAAATAAGAAAAATAATGTAAAACAAAGCCATGAAATTAATAAAAATCCCCCAATTCTTAAAGCTCATAGTTGTATGCTATCTTCTGCTTTTCTAGCCTCTTCAGTCTTTCAAAATTCGTGACAAAAACGGTACCTGGAAACCTTAAGATGACCTCTTATAATAAATTAGGAAAAGTCCTTTTTTCATAAGGCAATAAGTTTAATGACACAATGGTATTACTTAAATCTCCATGAATCTTTTCGAATTTTTTAAATTCTTCAAAATCTCATGTGACACGATTAATGACATGGTTGTGTCAAATTTTGTTAATCAACCTTTTTTTCCCTTTAAATGTACCCTTACTCTAACATGATCATGTTGTTGTTTATGTCACTTTCAAACTTTATAACCTCTTCATTTTAGCTCTAAATTGGGTGAAAGTTGATTTCTTTTCTTCATTATCATTTCAAGAACACTCCAAAACCTTGAAACGAAAATTTTACTTACTTAAGTATTATATTCTTCAAAAGTACACCAAAATTACAAGGAAGTACTATAAAAATCACTATACTAAATATATACAATTAAAAGTTTATCATTGCTACACCATGGGATGAAACCGTATGGCATTCCTTGCTCAAGCAAATAATACCTTAGTGTGAGGAGTTTTGTCTTGGTTCTTTTAAGGTGATATCAAAGTAGTACTCTTGAACCTTTGTAACAAAATTGATGAGGATGTCATTCTATAAGAGAGGTGAATTGTAATACCTTTTAGATATTAGATGATAGAACTTTAATTATCAAGGCTCCTTTTAGTGCAGTAGCTTTGAGTATGCTAAAACTCTGAAGTTAAGTATGCTTGAGTTAGGTCAATCCTATAATAAGTGACCTCTTAAGAAGTTACTATACCATGAGACAAAACTGTACAGTGTTTCTCACTAAAGCAAACAACAACTTAGTATAAGGAGTTTCGGCTTGGTCATTATAATGCACCTGGAGTAGGGAATAAATTTCTAAACACAAACTTAAAGCACAACAAAGATATTAATTAGTGGAAATTATATATTTTTAAATTTTATTTTATTAAATTATGAATAAGTATTTAATTAAGATCAATAATTAAATTAGGGTTTTATACTCTCACTACTGATATCACTCACATTTTGTAAGAATCAAAGATTGTAATCAAATTACATTATATGGCACACTAATAATCTAATCACATGATTGCTACAATTAGAGAAAAAAAACTCTAATTAGTAATTCACTTTGCTGAATGGAATAAAAGGAGATAAAATTCCAATTCATTAT
This sequence comes from Lumnitzera littorea, assembly GCA_024138015.1. Classification (NCBI taxonomy): domain Eukaryota; kingdom Viridiplantae; phylum Streptophyta; class Magnoliopsida; order Myrtales; family Combretaceae; genus Lumnitzera; species Lumnitzera littorea. The sequence continues at coordinate 40,371,067 of JAMXBB010000010.1, forward strand.
GAATAAAATAATGTTGTAATAGTTCTTATATTGTTCAATTAGATAAAAAAGTAAGAAATGGACTCGTAATAAGACAAAAATGACTAAGTTACCCTCATCTTGTTCCCTTATTCACTATTTTGAATACATTAATCTTAGTCTATTTTCTTCCTAAACTACCAAGAATTTACTTTATTTTATTTTATTATTTTTTTTTATCTTTTGGGGAAAAAAAAAAAGATATTCTCATGGACGTGTCTTCTTCTTCACAACCACTAAATGCTATTGACTAACTAAGCAAGGAGAAGGAATAAGCATAGACACCTTTTTTAGTCATTTTAATGTGTTTCAATGTGAAAATGGAAGTTAGAACATCAAGCCACACAATTGAACTTTTGATTTCATCCAGAATTGTTCTAATTTAACTAAAATTAATCAAACAATAAAAAATCCTCAAAATATGCATGTGGAACAAGATTGATTCATTTTTGTTTCTAAGCATCCTTAACACATGTTAAGGCTAGATCTATAAATAGGAGCTCATAGGGGACCAATTTGCATGAAGAAAAAAGGATTAAAAATGCTTAAGAAATCAAAGTAATTTAAAGTTTCTCCCTCTACTATTCAAGCTCGAAGCCAAGCTCTCTCTCTCTCTCCTCTCTCTCTAAGACTCCTAATTACCAGTTGTCATTATGTAGTTGATATTGAAGGGAAATGGTGTTCAATGGTGGTAGTGGTAGCTAACTTGCTGATGGTGTTCAGTAGAAGATGATAAGAAGAAGAAGAAGAAGACAAGGGTAATGGGGGTAATTTTTATGCTAAATTGTAATTCATGGGTCTAAGTAAAGATATATAATTCAACATTTTGTTGAATAGTAATTCCTTATGAAATTGCTATTATGGATGAAAATCAAACTAAAGGCCATTATGGTCATGTCAATATTTATACTTAGCTCAAGCTAAATAAAGAAATAAAATATAAATGGAAACAATAAAAAAAATACCTAAAATATCAAGATATGAATTTCCAAACTACTATAAGTTAGATTTATAGAAAACAAATCCATCAGAAGCTAAAAAGTCTACTTTTGGAATATATCAAAAGCATTGGTGTCAAAAGTTTCCTATGCACTTATTAGAAGTCCTTATGTGAAATGCCTTTAGAAATGATAAACCATCAAAAGCTTCTTTTGTTATAGGTGTCAAAAGTAACATTTCAAAGTGCCTTTAAATGTCCTTCGATGTTGTTAGAAACCATGTTATATTTCCTTCCATGATCATGATAAAAAACTTTCACAAAATCAAAAGGTGTCTTACTTTCAAAACCACTTAAACATTATTTTGAAGAACAAGCTACCTTCTAATTTACTTCCCCCTACTATTCAAATCTTAATCTTAAACAAACTAAACCTTAGTTTAGTATAAGCTCTTGATTTAAAACCGGGTTTTGTTCAACTTACTACTTGTAATCAAAGTGTTGACTATTCCATTTTTAGTTCAACTCCTTTTGTGGCCTTTTGAAATTAGGCCTAAAACTTTGATGCTCACCATTATATTGGGGTTGGTGAAGATTCACTATTGAATCTTGCTTCTATTTAGGCTTATTAAAAGTCTTTCATGCAAACAAATTGTTCATACCTTGTTTTTGCTTTCAAGTAATTCAACCACTTTGAATCTTGGCTAGTGTTATTAACACCAATGCGATTTGCTTGTTGCCCTTCTTAAAAAAAATAAAAAAATAAAAAAAAAAACATTGCTGTAGCCATCATATAATATTCTATTATCATATAATCATAGCCCACTAACATAAAGTAAGTGATATCCTTAACTACTACATCACATGTTATCTCATCTTTATATTCACTAATAGGCATGGGGACTTTAACCTATCTAGTTACATGAATTTGCACCCTTCCCCCAAACCAATGTAATGAATAAGGTTTAGGATAAGGTTCTGACTTCAATCTCATTGTATGAACAATAGTTGTAGATGCCAAGTTTGTATGATTGCTATTGTCAATAACTAAGGAGCAAGTCTTCTTATTAACTAAGCACTTAGTAAAGAGTAAGTTTTGTCTCTATTTTGTTTCAGCCAGTGGTTTAATAGCTACATCACACTAGAGGACGAGTGGCATTTATTGGAATCTCCCCTTACATACACTTGATTGTCACAAGGTAAGTGCATTTTTCAAGTCATGTTATAGTAGACTAATAAAGTCTAAGTTGTCGATGCCTTGAGGAATACATACACTACTTACTCCCACCCTATTATTTTACTAAGCAAACTATGAAATTCAATTGCAACACAAACTAATTAAATACTAATAATTAAAGAGAGTAAAATTGAATATAAATTGATTAGATGAATAACAAAGTAAAGAAACTCTAAATTGACCATACGATTATCTAGACAATGTTTCACCAAGAGATTAACATACAATATTCCAAAAGATATCTAGTTCCTTCCTTAATCTCATTAATCGGGGAAATTCTTTTTGATGAGTTAATAGAAATCGCTTTGCTTATTAACTCTTAATCCTAACTCTATCTTACTAGAGTCGCTTCTATAATGAACCAGGTTAAGATTGCATTATGAGCTTGAATCCCTTTCACAATTATTATAAAAGTTTTAGAAGAATTCTATAACTTAATGCTAAGATTACACAAATTCTCTCCAATCATGCTAGATCTAATTATGCATTCCATCTCACAACCTCAATGCACAATATTGTATAATTAGGATTGAGACTTTAGAAATAATAACCCAATTAATTAAGTACACATGATTGAATTAATAAGACATGGAGAATTCACTAAAATTAACAAAATAAGTACTTTACATGTTAACTCAAGGATCCATAAGTTTAGATATTGAAAGCCTTACGTGTAGATCCTTTGAACTTTCAAAATGTGCTTTTATCAATTTATAACTTTTAAAATTATGTACATGTCGCCGAAAGTTATAAGAGTTACGATTCAGATAATTCATGCATATCTATAAAAATTATAAGAAAGTGAAGTTATTATTATATTTTTTAAGGAGTTGGATGGTTTGTTTGTACTCAATCAATGATTAAGGGGGGTGAATTTGCAATTTTCTTTAACATCTGCCACATTTAGCAAACTAGGACAAATTTAATAAATATTTTAGCCTTCTTGAAAATGAAACATGTTGACATACTTGAGCATGCTTTCTTTTTTAGCTTTTTTCTACAGGAATCTTGACGGCGGCTATAGCACTTTTCACAAATCTAAACACCCTCCTCAACCTTGTATCCATTGAGACATTGTTTGTCTTCTACATGGGGTTAATGCTGTCATTTACAAACATTATGTCTTACTAGGGACAACCAACCCATGGCCTACATTATCACTCTTGTCTTCCTTCTCTTTTGACTCCATTATCTTCACTCTCATTTAGCAATTAGTCCCTCCTAGCAAGCTCAAGGCCTTTATGCTTATCTCATCTATAGCCATTGCTATACTACAACTATTCCATCGTATGGTTCCATAAGCTAGGAAACTTGAGTTCTAAGGCGTGCCCTTGATGCCTTAGATCCTATCAGTTTTAATTTTCTTGAACATCTTCTTGCTTAGTTCACTCGATGGACCATCGTACGTCCAGTTCGGGGTGTTTTCGAGTGTTGTGGTGTTAATGTATGTCTTGTATGGTGTTCATGCTAGTTTTGATGTAGAGGGGGAAGGATTTATCAGTCAAAAGAATAGTGAATTTGTGAAGCTAGTTATATTAGAACGTAGTGAGGAGCCTAATCTCAAAGTGTAATTATTAATTATATTTTTCATCTTTAGGTCTACCCTTTTTCTTTGTAGGTTTTAAAGTCATGCAAAAGAAATAATCTTTCAAGGAAATTATGAAAGAAACAAAGCTAAAATGCAAATCAAAGAAAACTCTAAGAAAGCTCATATGAATGAAAACTTCTCTCCTTTCTTTGCCAGCATTTGACTTCTAGTTATAGAGATTAGTGAATAGAACTCAAATATGGCAATTTTTTTAATGGAATGGCATGATCATGCTCCAGGATCACGAGTGTGATTTCCAGGTACGATCCTTCCTTTTAACTATAGCTTCGAAATTTCTTGAAATTATTTGACAAGGGGATTACAGCTAGGAACATTGCCGTGATCTCCAATTGTGATTCTCTCTGAGCATTAATCTTTAATAAAATTCTTCTCCATAAGTTGCTACCTTTGATTTTTTCTTCAAATGAATGAATATCTTCTCAAATCTTGAGCAACTCTTTGACAACCTTTACTCTTTTCACTTCAATAACTCTTCAAAGTCCTAAAATCAACAATCTACTCAAGTTAGTATCAAATCCATTAAAATTCTAACAATATAAAGGAGAAACATCACAAAAATTCAATGATAATCATATGTAAATTCATATTCATCAAACGTACCCATACTAAAATATTTGCTTGTTCTCAAGCAAATCAGTCAACCCTTACTAAGGATTAAACAAAAGAATTAGGACAAGAAAAATTAACTCAACCTAATACCATTCAAGAAACTAGCGAAAAACTACATTAACCTGATACAGATCAAAGATTAAATTCTCATAAGTCTATGTAACCTAGTAAAGGCTCACCTAATATTCTTAGCAACTTGCAAAAATTCCTCCCAGCTGCTTTCTTAATGTCTACAGTGATGGGAATCGAGCTACTAGCCCTTTAACCTGCAGCTGAGCTTGAGGACTAAAAGGCTTGATAAGACGAATTCTTCTACTCTAGTTGACTCTTGCCGAAACTAAGTACTTCCTTATCGAGTCACTCCTTAAGCCATGTTGAATGATTGCTAATCTTTCACAATTAGAATGTTGGGAAATGGATGGCCGTGACAACATTCAATCCTCCCTCATGGCTGACCACTTACTTACTCGACATCACCTTTGCTGCCATGCTGAGAGAGAGAGACTGGACTATATGAGCCATCCCCGCTTGGACAAGCCAGTTGGCCATACTTTTTTGTTCGCATCCTTTAATGACCTCACCAATACAGCATCCCCATGTGTACAGGTGTCACGAACTGAGAACAATCTAATCGTAGTAAACGCCGTATACTGTATGAAGAACCCCTGATTAGTTACCCTTCCAATCATGAACTCTTCACACAATATACAAGGCTCTACAACCACTAGCTTCTTAAGAACATATAAATCCACATGATATCATCACATAAGAATATTTATATAAAATTTAAACTACAAAGTTTACAATAAGTAGTAATTTAGTACTTCTAGGTTTATATTACTAACAAAATAACCGTACATAAGTAAAAATCTGCATAATTAGTTCTCTCATCACATCGAATGGCCCGTTCTTACCCAGTTCCCCAATCTAACCTGTAGCATTTCCCAACTAGCCTCAATAAATAAGCCATCCTATAGCAAAAGTCTAAAAGGGTATAAGCCTAAGCTTAGTGAGCAAAACCCTTAGCCACACCACAAGCAAGTTATAAATACATTATATTCATGCATATGAATGAATGAACAAATAGAATGCCAAACAATATGTATAGTTAACTCATCCCTATACATAACTCAGATTTAACGCCTTCCGAAATTAGGGTTGGAGTATACACATTACCAATTAGATCTAGGTATTATACTAGAACTTACTTTACTATAGAACTCCATGTTTTGTATTTAAATCAAACAAGTCCTTTATTTTCATAAAGACCAAGTTCTAGTATAATCGTGAGTAGGCCCCTGCAGCCCACACTCACCCCTAAACAGAGGCCTCTAGACTTGACCCTTAGCTAGACAGTTGGCACCTCCAATGCCTAATATTCCCGCAGGCTAAGATAAGGTCATTTTGAATGAGTGCACCGTATATAACCAATAAATTTATAATAACAACCCTCGAATGGCCTCTCTCTACCTCCATATGATGTGTCAGCCAAAATTATGTCTACGAAATGCATGTTGATGCATGTACTAGTTTCTTGTTATAAGTCAAGTATAGTTAAGTCCAATTATGATGTGACCATCCAAAAGTACATACAATCATTATCTATACTACCATGCAACAAACAAAGTATTATTCGTACTTAAGGTAAATTCACAACTTAGCACATTATAACATAAACAAGCATTTCCCGACCCCACACAACAATCAATTAACAGTATCATTTAAGTCTACTATCTGCAATCACATACAAGCATAGAATCATTGGGTAAGTACTCACTCGGCCATGATGACTCACTCTAGTCGTAATAATCAATCGAGAGATCCTCGCCTACGTTAGGATCATTTGATCATTACGATATAATAATGATAGTAAGCAATTGAATTAACTAGTAATTCTAGATATCTATTTACCTGATTCTATTTAGATTATTATCAATTTTTATCTGATTATACTTTATCACTAATTATATATAGCTTTTTTATTTTATTTTTGATATTTACAAATTTATAATCGTTTTTCATCATTTTCGGACGTACATTCATATAGTGATGTCCATTTTAGACGTTAAAACCTATGTTTTACGATATAGATTAAATTTGTTGAAATTTTAATTATTGAAGCTTAATTATTCCTATTGGCTAGTTTTATGTTCTATTTTAATAGTTAGTAGTTTCATTAGCCATTAATTCTTACACTTAAATGATCTTATAATTTATTATTTTAGAGTCTTATGTCATCGATTGCTTATGTCATCACTTATGTTATCGCTTATGTTATCATTTACTTATATCATTGCTTATGTCATCATTTGATTACATCATTATTTAATTATGTTATTACTTACATCATCATCCATTACATATGTACTCTTATCTATATGTATGCATACACTTTGTACATATGTTATATTTATACTTATACTTCTAACATACTAGTATGTATACTTATGTACTTATACATATACTAGTAATATACCTATATACACATATGGTGACATACATATTTTTATACGTATTTTCGTATGCCTAAAGTTCCTTCTTAAGAAAGCTTCACAAATTTCATATTTTTGTACCTTAAGGGTATATTTAGCATGGTATATGTATGTATAATTAATATATGCCTTATTTTAGGTTATGTACATAATGGATACTTATGTACAAAGGTCTTCCTACATGTATTGACCAAGTGTACTCTTATATACACATACTTAAACATATGTACACATGTTCTTCTTCCATTTACTAAGGTTATCCTACACTTTTAAGTATAAAAATTGAAACTTTATTTTTTCAACAACATATATGTACATAACACATAAACTTCCTACACTAAGCTAACCTATACATCTAACTATTAAATAAGATGAAATAATACATAATAACATATCTTTTTCTTCTTAAAATATGGATGTAAAGTTTGAAATTTGAGAAAGGGTGAAAGGGAAAAGGAATCACGATTTTGGTGAGGAATTTGTTTTTGTGCTATTTTTGTGCTTTAAAAATGAAAACAAGTGAGGTCTTAAGTGGGGAAAGGAGTAGACGACAATAAGGAAAGAAAAGGGGAAAAAAATTTAAAAGAAAAGAAAAGAAAAGAAATCAATAGAAAGGAAGATAAGATTCTACTTGATAATGACACATACGTTGACTTCTTAATATGTTTACTTAATTAACCTTTGAATTGGTCAACATTTCACAATTACATGTAATCTAAGTGTACATAATGAAGTGATTAAGAAAAATTAGAAAGAAAATTAAGGAAATGAAAGGAAATAAGAAGTTTAGTGAATTGATTAGTAAAAATAGGTAATGAGATCTTCCTTTAGGTATTTATATCCTACATACATCATTTGGTAAGCCACTTAATGTAATCATCATGAAACGTTTCGTTTAGGGTATTAATACTTACTATATGTAACATAAGCATCAACTAAACTTTTAACTCTATGTAATAATAACCTAGTTATATAATTAGAAGATGAATGTGATCTATGATGCAATATCTTAGTTTCTAAAGGATTACTTTAGTATTATATGTATTTATGAATGATTAAAAGTTATCTTTAATATTTTACCAATAATTTGGTATAATACTAAAGTTATATTATTAATTAGGGTTTGAGGGTAAATTATGGTGAATTAGTGCTTTTATACCCTTAAAGTTATAGTTTTAGGGTTTTTATCACTTTTAGATGAAATCTTTAATGTTTATATATGTTTAGGGTGGAAAAATTTTATATGCGGTTGATTAGTTATTTTAGGGTTTTCACTTTCACTAACCTTGTTAACTCTTAAAAATATCTAACACACTTAAGTTTACTTCAAATGTTAAGTCAAGAAATTTAGGAGTTTACAATAGGACTATGTGCAGAATCCACCCCACTAATTATTGCTTCTATGAATGTTCATTTTTACTCTTTTGTATTGTTGTACATTATTACTTTATGGTAACACCCATTTTGTCTTTTCTCTTTTAGGCAAGTTTCCCCAAAATTCTTGGGTATAAATACCTTTTGTATTTGTAAGCCAAAGATAGACAGATCATCATTAATACATTTAAGTATTTTTCTTTCCTAGTATAAACACTATTGTTTTATGCCTGGCATCACTCTTATCATTTCTCTTAAGCAAGATTAGGTGGTGAGTAACCTTACTGGACCAATTTGTGCATCATATTGAATTGTGCTGTAAGTCCTTGAAAGTTCCATTGGTGCATCACATCCTTTAGAGCTATTTGTAGGTTTTGCTTACTTTTCATTCGTCATTGTTCTTTTGCGGATTTCCCTCATTACTCCTTTCGAGCTTTCTATAAGCTTAGACCCATCCAGCGATTAGCCTTATCAGTTCTTAGTCATGGTTCGCACCATCTTGATATTAGAGTAGAGGTTTTGTTCGAGTTGACATGTTTTTTCGAAGTTTTGTTATACTCTATTTTGCATATATGAAATAGAAGCAAGTTATTATGTTCATTTGAGCGTTGTGTTGTTAACTATTAATTTCTTAAAGTATTTGTCTAAGCTTTGAACCTGTGACAAAAAATGACTGACCCTAGTATAAATGTTGATACTGGTGATGACAGTGGAGTTGTCCACCATGGATGACAGTCCTAAGGAACTTCTAGAAGCATTCATAAGAGACTTGATGAGATAGCTAGCCTCTTGATAGATTTAACCCGAGCTGTTCATGTGTTGTCTTGTCGACCCACTGAGGTCATGAAAAATACTCTACAAGTTATTCAACCTATTAGAGGTCAAAACCTAACTCGACCCATTTGAGGTGGAGGAGTAGGCAGATGAGTGAGGAGAAGGATTGATTTGGCAGACATGGGAGATGAGGAAGAAGAAGAGTATTTTGAAGAAGAGCCTATACAAATCCCTAGAGCATTCAACCATGTAAAGCTTTGGATTTCGAGTTTCAATAGATCTGGGAATGCTGATGAATATCTAGAATGGGAAGAGAAGGTAGAGCGTGTGTTTGATTACTATCAGTACAAGAATTACGAGAAAGTGAGAACTACTGCTGTTGAGTTCTTCAGATATGCCGCTATGTGGTGGAAGAACTTTCAACCAATAAGAAGACAAGAGGGCTACTAAGAGATTAACACTTAGCCCAAGATGAAGAGAGTGCTCAAAAACAGGTTCGTATCGGAAACTTATCTTCAAGATATTTTCATTCGGCTTCAGGAGTTGAGACAAGGAGGTCGAACTGAAGAGTTCCATATGGTCATGATTCGTTGCGAGGTAGAGGAACCACTAGTTCGAACTGTGTCAAGATTTGTTACTGGATTAAAAGGTGATATTCAAGTCATTGTGGAGCTTCAACGATTCACCACAATGGATGAAGCTATTAGGATCACTCAACAAGTAGAGAGGCAGAGAAAAGGCTGAGTGCCGACTAGATCGCCAACTAATGGACTCGGACAGGGAAGTCACCAAACTTTGCTGAGTATAGAACAAAGCAAAAGGGTTAATGTCCGAGCTAAACAGAAAGGCTAATCTGACAATGAAGTGTCGACTTGAACTTATGAGAAGGGACAAAGGGTCTAGAAGGAAGACAAGCCGGATCAAATGTTTCAAGTGTTAAGGGTTCGAACATATGGTTGCTTACTGCCTAAATTGAAGAACGATAGTCATCAAGGGAGAAGTCTCAAAGCTAGAAGTAGAATGCATGGATGAAGAACCCAAGGAAGAGGAGGTTTCTACCGAGAAAGAGCTGATTAAGGAGGACATATTTGCCAATGACCTAGATTAGTTACTCATGGTTGTTCGATGCACTATGAACATGGAACCCTTACAAGAGGAGTAGAGAGAGAACTTGTTCCATACCACCTATAAAGTGAATGATTAGGTGTGTGCCCTTATCGTGGATAGTAGAAGTTGCGCTAATGTGGTATCAGCTGATCTTGTTTCAAAACTGAAGTTGCCGACTGTTGTGCATTCATGGCCGTACAAGTTGCACTGGTTAAGTGGGAAAGGAGCATTACATATCACTGGATAAATACTACTACCGATCACTATAGGGAACTACTCTGACTAGATTCTTTATGATGCACTACTTATGTACGCTTCCTATGTGTTGCTAGGTAGGCTATGGTTGTTTAATAGGAGAGTCATCCATGATGGCTACAGGTATACATACATGTTTGAGAAGGATGACTGGAAGATTACACTGAACTCGATGCTGCCGAGAGAAGTTCATAAGTTGTAGACAAAACTTGCTCATAGATTGAAGGAGGCTTTAGTAATGAGTAGATCCGAGCTCCGAGAGGTCATCAAAGTAGATGAATCGACCTTTATGTTGGTTAGGCGACTTTTAGAAATGAAGGAGTGGGGTGAGCTCCCCCAAGAAATCAAAGAGTTGTTAAACGAGTTTACCAACTTGTTCTAAGAATAGTTACTCGATAGATTGCCTCCGACTCGAGGCATAGAGCACTACATTGACTTAATACTTAACGCTGCATTGCTGAATAAGCCTACCTATAGGAAGAATCCTGAACAGCTTCTAAGCTCTAATTCCAAGTCAACGAGTTGCTCGAGAGAGGATATGCCAAAGAAAGTCTCAGCTCTTATGCTGTGCCGACGCTTCTGGTGTTGAAGAAGGATAGAACCTAGTGGATGTGTATTGTCAAGCTCTATTTTGATTTTCTTAATTTAACCTATATTAAGCCTAGCTCACTTAATATAAATTACTTGACATTAAATTAAGAAAATATTTTTCTAAAAAAATTTTAAAATTGGAGTCGCTAACTAGTTCAATTAGTAAAAAATGACCCGAAAACCCTAATTTAACTACTAGTCTACGAATATTCTAAAAAAAATTATTTTTAGAAAATTAAACTATAAAAACGAGTTTCGGGGGCTAACCTATTAAGACTAAGTTACTATGTAAAAACTAAAAAAAAAATTGATGGGCTTTTATTTTTATAATATTCTAAAAATACTAAAACATACCTAAATATGCGAAAGACAACTAAAGTGAATTTTTTATTATTTTTTTAATGAATTTCTAAGAAAAAGGAAAAAAAAGTTTTTTTATTTTTATTTTTAGACGGTTGCCCTGAAGGTACCTATGTACCGGCTAGATGAGATCAAACCGGTTATAGTTCTCTTTTATAAAATATTTAGTAGGTGGATTCTTTCTACTTATGAGTCGAGCCGCGCGTGATTAAAGGGTGGACAAACATCGTTTTCAGATGGTTACGGGTATGATCGAGGGCGTATTGGTTGCTGTTTTCACTTATCACGAGCATGATCAAAGGTGTATTGGTTGCTATCTACACTGATCACAGGCATGATGGTTGGTGCATTAATGCTATAGTCGTGTGTTTGTGTGTGTAGGTTATGTGAATTAGAGCATGTGTTGTGCATTTGTGTACAACATGTGGGATTGCGACAATCAGGGACGTACAGCAGGTCTTGGTGAAGGGGATATGCTGGTACTAGGGGATATCAATGAGTTATAGCTTCGACGTGTAAGCGTATGGGTAAGGGCTTGGGTTAGCTTTGCTGCAGCGTAGTGTGGAGTAAATGTGTTTCATCTGGTTGGTGTGTTGGGGATAGCAAGGGACAGTGTGTTAATTGGTGTGATTGATGTTGTAGGCTTTCGTAGTTAGAATTTTGGCTTATGGCACTTGGTTGGTGTGAAGAGGAGACGTCTAGGGATCGATGTGGGCAGTTGGCTGATGAAGTGAAGATGGATTAAAGTCAGGGAATTGTGTTTCAAGCATTGTGTTGGTGACATGGATTGATTAGTGAATTAATTATTGGACAGTGTAAGTGAGACGTAGCAAGGGAATTGTTCAATGCTTAGCCATGGACTTGTTAGCTTGTTAGGGGCATGTAGTGAATGTCTAAGCTTCTTGGTCAGGGGGTCGGACGGCGTGTTTGCTTACATGGGCTTATAGCATGCAGTTTGGTCAAATTATGTTTGGTTAGGTTAGTTAGTGGTGAGGAGTTGTAACGTGTGTGTAGCAAATTAGACAGTGGACAATGTGAGCTTGTGTGTTCAGTCACAAAGTGTGTTCAAGGGATGGTTAGAGTGTCTTAGTGGATGGCGTGTTGTGTCGAGAAATTCAAAAATTGTCATCAACGTCACCTGCTAATTTATAAAGCCCAAAACTGAATCTTCTATATCATTTTAAATATAGATTCGATTCCAAGATATGAAAGATACAATTTTGATTCTTTAAAGATTTGTCTTAGCTTCTAGAAACCCTACTTGGGCTTTCTATTTTCCACGGCATGGCTCGATCCGGTCCAATTTGATTTGGCATAACAATTCATCTAATAAACCTTAAATTTATTTTGGCCTAACATAAATTAGATAAAATTCTATTTTAGATCGAACTGGGCTAAAATCATTTTAACAAAGCCCAATTCAATTATAAACGATCCGACTCGATTTGACTTAACTCGTTATGGCTCGACTTGACTTAACTTGATATGACTTGACTTGACTTAATTAGACTCACTACAACTCGACTTCTTTTTCATTTTTCATTTTTTCTATTACTTTTTTTATTTGTTATTTATTAATTTTTTATTTTTTCTATTTATTTATTATCCTGGCTTAATAAACAAAAAATAAAATAACTAAAAAAATGGCAAAAATGAGATGCCTACATATATAGACAGTTGAGTGGTGAACAAGATCACGATCAAATATAAGTATCCGATCTTGAAGCTAAAGACATGTTGGATGAACTTAATGGAGCTAAGATTTTCAGCAAGATTGATCTTAAATCTGACTACCATTAAATCTACTTGAGGCTAGGAGACAAGTTCAAGACTGCGTTCAAGACTTCACATAGACTTTATCATGCCCTTTGGCTTATTGAATGCCCCAAACACTTTCATGGGACTAATGAATGATGTGTTGAGACATCTCATAGGGAAACGTGTCGTGGTATACTTTGACGACATCCTGGTCTATAGTGTCGACATATCGAATCACTATGAACATCTTAAAGTAGTCTTGGAAATCCTTTATTTCGAGAGACTATTCGGCAATTTAAAGAAATGTTGCTTTTGTTAGGAGGAAGTGGTGTTCTTGGGCTATGTAGTCAGTGGAGGAAGCTTGCGAGTCGATGATGAGAAGATCGGAGCAATTGTCAAGTAGCCGACTCTTACTACTTATGTTGATGTGAGAAGTTTTCATAGATTGGTTTCATTTTATAGGTAGTTCATGAGGAATTTTAGCACTCTCTCTATACCACTTATCGAGTTAACAAAGAGGAACATTGACTTCTGATGGGGAGAAAGGGAGGAGAGGAGTTTTGCCGAGATGAAAGAAAGATTGACCTTTGCCCCAATGTTAGTGCTACTTGACTTCGACAAAATTTTTGAGTTGAAATGCGACGTCTTAGGCATTAGAATAGGTACCGTCCTAATGTAGGAAGGTTGACTAATTACCTTCCACAGTGAGAAGCTTGGAGGACCTTAGTTGAATTACTCCGTATATGACAAAGAACTTTTAGTATTGATCTGAGTACTGTAAGTATGGCAGCACTATTTACTGTCGAGAGAATTTATCATATATACTGATTATGAATCACTGAGGTACCTCCAAAGTCAGACCAAGTTGTCAAAGCAGTAGGTGAGATGAGTTGAATTCCTTGAAGGATTCAATTTTGTAACAAAATACAAGTAGGGAAAGAGCAACGTAGTTGCAGATGCTCTTTTGAGAAGGCATGTTCTTTTATCTAAACTGCAGACCCAACTGTTTGGGTTCGTAAGTATTAAAGAGTAGTACTCTGAGGATCCACACTTTAGACCCATACTTGTACGATGTATTGATGGAAGAATAGTGGATGAGTACCATGTAGAGAATGGTTACTTGTTTCAAAGTGGGAAACTATGTGTGCTGACTTGTTCCCTAAGGGAGTTATTGATTAGGGAAGCTTACAATAGAGGACTCTTTAGACATTTTAGAGAAAGGAGGACTTGTGAACTGTTAAATGGTCGATTCTTTTGGCCAAGAAAGAGGAGAGATGTGCACTGAGTTGTCAAAAGCTATGTTGTATGCAAGAAGGCCAAGTGCCGAGCTGAGTAAGGGAAAGTAATGCCCTTACTTGTTCCAACGAGGCCATGGACTGAATTGAGCATGGATTTTGTTCGCGAACTACTGCGAACTGCCTAAGGTAAAGATTTTGTAATGTTCATTGTGGATAAGTTTAGTGAGATGGCACACTTTGTGCCATATACTAAAACTAACAATGCTTTGGCTATTACTTCTCTTTTCTTACAAGAGATTATGCGCATATACGACGTACCAAGAAGTGTAGTCTCTGACAGAGACTCAAAGTTCTTGAGCTATTTTTGGAGAACCTTGTGGGGTCAACTAAGAACTAAATTACTCTTCAGTACCTCATTTCACCCCCAAATTAACGACCAAACAGAGGTGGTTAATCCCACTTTGGGGTCACTACTTCGAGTTACAATAGGCAAGAAATTGGCTGATTGGCACGTCTACTTACCAGTGGTTAAGTTCACTTACAATCGAATGGTACATGATACCATTAAGTAGACTCCCTTTGAGGTGGAGTTGCCCCTCGACTATGTCCCTATACCAGTATTCGCATAAGAGGACCTTGACACCTCGGCCAAAGTACAATCCCTTCAACACATATACAACAAGGTTACTGGGCACATTAGCCAAGCTGCTAGAAGAATGCGAGAGAAAACCAAGGGTAGGATGGCTAAGCAATTCCAATGAAGAGATTTGGTATGACTACATCTCCATAAGGAATGATTCCTAGGCAAGAGGAAGAATAAATTATCCACACGGATTGAGGGACCCTTCAAAATCCTCCAAAAGATCAATGACAATGCCTATAGGTTGGAGCTACCAGAAGATTATGGGGTTTTTGACACCTTCAATATTGCTGACCTCAATCCATATCACCCTGATAGAGAACTAATCGAAGACCATCTAGATTTGATCCCAAATCCAAATTAACTCGAAGGGAATTATGGGAATCAAGCTACTAGCCCTTTGACCTACAGCTAAGCCTAAGGATAAGAAAGCTTGATGAGACGAACTCTTCTACTCCAGCCAACTCCTACCAAGGTCGAGTACTTCCTTACTGAGTCATTCCTTAAGCTATGTCGAATGATTGCCAATCTTTCGTAGTTAGAATGTTGGGAAACGGATGGCTAAGACAACATTCAATCTTCCCTTATGGTTGACCACTTACTTACTTGGCATCATCTTTGTCACCATGTCAAGAGAAAGAGATCGGACTATATGAGCCAGCTGGCCATACTATTTTGTCTGCATCTTCTAACGACCTTACCAATACGGCATCCCCACGTGTACAAGACTATGTGCAAAATCTGCCCTACTAATTATTGCTTCTATGAATATTCATTTTTACCCTTTTGTATTGTTGTACATTACTACTTTAGGGTAACACCCATTTTGTCTTTTCTCTTTTAGGCAAGTTGCCTTAAATTATTAGATATAAATACCCTTTGTATTTGTAAGCCGAAGATAGATAGATCATTATTAATACACTTGAGTATTTTTCCTTCTTAGTGTAAACATTATTGTTTTACGCTTTGCATCACTCTTATCCTTTCCCTTAAGCAAGGTTAGGTGGCGTATAACCTCACTGAACCAATTCGTAAATCATATCGAATTGTGTCGTGAGTCCTCGGAAGTTCCATTGGTACGTGACATCCTCTAGAGCTATTCGTAGGTTTTGCTTACTTTTCCTTCATCATTGTTCTTTCACGCATTTTCCTCATTATTCCTTTTAAGCTTTCTGCAAGCTTGGACCCCTCCAACAACTAACCTTATCAATTCTTGGTCACAATTTGCACCATACAAAAAATAAGTAATAGAATTCAATAGATAATCCATATAGATCAAAGTTTTCCCATATTATTTAACCATGGATTCATCCTTTAATTTAGTTACATTTCATGTAACTAGGTAAGAACAAGACACGATCCCTTATACTTAACTAATATGTATACGAGTCTCTCCTCAATATCGCTAAGCATTATAATAAAGAATAAACATATGTTGTATCTACTAATCTTCTGATCATTCCTTTAGTATGAACTTTTGTTGGAAGGTTTTCCTCTCCTTTTTTTTTTTTTTTTCATTGAACTAAAGCGGTTTCACTTGGTTAGTAAGTCTAAGACCAAATGACCTTAGGTTACTAGGCATTAAGACTCCTTTCTAATTAACCATTCGCTTTAGCCAATTTTGATCTTTTCACTTTTATGTAGGTTCTAACCTTTACATAGACCTTTTTTTTTTTTTTTTTTACTCCTGTAGCGAGCTTTCAACCAATAATCCTAAACTTGTCACTAAAGTTAATAGGCATTATTTTATATGAAGAGGCACCTACATGCTTAATTACTTGAGTCAACTAAGCTTACAACTAAACTCTTTAGTGTTCTAGCATTTTTCATTTTTAGGCTTAACTTTTGAACCCTTTTTCATTCATTTTGCTTTATTATTTATTTATTGATTTACCTCCAACTTGTGAAGATTTTTCAGGAACTCTCAAAAGACAAGTTTCATATGCTTGCTTGTTCAAAATTATAATGCTCTAAAAATAAAAGGGACAACCATGTATCCAAGTAAGGTTAGAAATAACATATGACTAATGCTTAACCAACAATACTATTAATTTAATTATATCCTGGGTTAAATAATATATAAATTTGCTCCACATGGATTCCACTATTCAATTCTAACAATGTATAAGATGCACAATAGTAATTGAAAAGAATTTCATGCAAGCTTTATCTATTTACCATGTTAGTAAACACATACAGGTTATAGACTAAAAAAAATTGGGCTTAAATGAGACAAAATTGGTCTCCTGAATGATAAGTGGTGCAGCACATACCCCTTCCCCATACTTGTTTAGTACATTATCTCCAAAAGCTTACAATGAATAATTATTAAAATATAAGTTACAAAAGAAATAGCATGGGAAAGAAATGGGACTCTCTTAAGATGAGTGCAAATTGCAAGTATGGATGAGTCGTCACTTAAGGAAGTTATTAATTGAAATTACATGTGGCAAAACAAAGGAAAAACAATTATTTTATTACTATTATTGAGATGTCGATTAGAATGAAAAAAGATTACATCGCTAAAATAAAAGTATTGAAAAGTAGAGACCTAAGAGTGCAGAAAATTAAAAAGATAATTCAACTAAGAAAGAGAGTAATCTAAAAGAAATCTAAATCATCCTCTTCGGTAATCTTGGCATCCACTTCACCCTCGTCTTCAACATCTGAATCCAAGTTAATGGTTTCCTTCTTCTTATGCCCTTGTTCATCTTCACTTCCATGATCTTTTTCATCCATGTCTTTACCCTTAGCTGCGGTAATCAAATATGTATCTATAGGCAAGGGAATCTTTATTTTGACTTAATTAGCCACTTTATTGCTAAATTCCATTAAGCAAGTTTGTCTCTTAAACATTTGCTTCAAGGATTTGTAGAAAAGTTCTTGAAACTTCACCAACTTTCAAACTTCACCTTTTAACTCCTGAATTTAATTTGTTAGGTCTTCCTATCTAGCAAAAGTGTCACGTTGCTTTCCCTTGGATGTTTCCTTACTAAAGTCATCAAGTAGAAGGCCTATTTAATGGAAGGTAGAAATTGTCATAGGTGCAACATCCCTAGCCGTAGTCAATTAGGGATTGTTAACAAAAAGTTTCAATTTCTTTGCCAATATTATAACACATGTTCCACATCTAATTTGTTTCGCTCTAGCATTGATGGCTTAATATTGCATGTAGAATGTTAAAACAATAGCAGGATTGATAAGATATGTCTCAGCCGAACTATAAAGATAAAAGACTTCATGTGTAGCCATTACCTTGGTGCTTTTTCCTCTCCCATTGATTATATGAGTGAGCAATTAGTGAAGAATCTTATGTGTTGGGTTCTTTAAGTAGGAGTCTCTAGCAAACTTTGGGTTGGGTTGTAGGTCTTGTCACCACTTAGCTTCATCCAATAAGATGTAGATGTACCACATCGGGGGAATTCATAGGGAAAAGTGTAGCATTTTGATGCTTAGACAAAGTCCTTGTCATTAAGCCCTATATGCACTCCAAAGTTGGCCATGGAAAGGGTAAAGTTTGTATTTCTCATGCAGAATGAGATCAAATTCTTAGCTCCACAAGAGGGTTGATCATGCTCTATGCTTAGTGTAGTAGGAAATTCCAGTGTAGGTTCCTTGTATACTGGCTCTTGAATACTCAATAGTTTAGCCTAACTTCCTAATTCAACCATCTTACATCTCTCTTCTTCCATGTTGGCTTGTTTTATCCTTATTTAGGATACTAGATCTTGAAAAGTCCTTCGTGGACAACAAGTCAATCCTAGCATAATGTTGTATTGTATCAAATTTAAGCATGTGTTTCAGGTGTAGTGATAGGGTAGTAATTGGCTCTTCTTCCAAAATTAATTATGAAGAGGCTTTTCTAGGGTAGCCTTTTGTGGTTTTGCAACAAGTGTTAGTTGATTTGAAAGAGGCCATCTTTTTAACAATGAAACACAAGAAAAATTTCCCTACACTTATGTAGCTAGGTGAGATTCAAGAGAAGGAATTGATCATAGATGAAAGTAAAGAGGGGTATAAATAGATACATACCTAGCATTGTGAGTTCATAAAAGGAAACCCTAATTCTTATAGAAGAAGTTAGGTAAGGAAATAACAAGGATGATTAATAAGATTAGAGGAGTTGCTATGGTTTTGGAAACAACTTAAAGAAGTGCATTATAGAAGAGGAAAGTGTAGTTAAGGAGATATCTGATTAAACTTAGAAAGCTTCAAGTAATTGAATCTAAGAAATTTTGGGTCAAGTAGTTTCATGGGTAGGATCACATGCATGATGCTTGTTGTAAATACCATAGCAAATAGACTTCGAAATTTACACATGATTACGAGCACAATCACAAGCATGATCATGGTTGTGATGCTTGTCCTTAGTTTCACTTACTTGACTTTAGTGAGGATCATGCCTAAGATCATAGGCATGATCTTTGGGCTATCATTTTCTTTTTCTAACTTTTTGGTCAAATTCTCAATGAGAGGATTAAGCCCCAATTCATGGGTGTGACCTTTAACATTGATCTTCAATTTGTTAGTTAGTATCTTCTTCTCCTTGAGCTTTCCACTTGACTAAGTACTCTGTATGTTCTTCTCTAGTAGTGGAATCTTTGACTCTTTACTCTACAAGGATGTCTTTCATGGCTTGACTCAGGTTGAATGTGATCTTGATGTGCAACCACTTAAACACATTACGAGATGGGTCTTCTATGTTTGGATAACATGGCTTTAAGACATTGATATTAAAAACAAGATGGACCTTCAACCATACAGGAGGCTTAACCTTAGAGGTTGCTCTTCCAATCTTTAAGATGATAGGAACTGGACTAATATACCTTTGAATTAACATTTTGTTCTTATTTCACAATGATTTGATCTATTTTAGAAGAAGCTTTATGAGGACCTGATCTCTAACATTATATTCTCTGGATCAGTGATTATAATCTACCCATTTCTTCATCTTCTTAGAAGCCTTCTCAAGATATGTCTTCGCTACTTTTGAACTTTACTTTCTATCTTTGGTAAACTGGTAAGCTCTCAAGTATCTCTTGGTATATGGTGTAGCCATTGTGTAGGGTAACAATGATTGCTGACTCATGATGATCTTAATAGGGCTCTTGTTGGAGGAAGAGCTCTGCTAGAGTTGAAATAAAACTAGGCGATATCCAATAAGGTGACCCAATTCCTTTGGTTAGCATTGACAAAGTGTCAAAGCTTTTCCTTTAGCAAACTATTGAATCTCTCTATCTACTCGTCACTCTATGGATGTAGTTGGATGTCATGTTGAATTCGAAACCTAAGAGGTGGAACAGCTTTATCCAAAACTTCCTTTTGAACCCAGTGTCCTTACCACTCACAATATTCTAGGGAACTACCTAGAGCTTCACAACATGCTTGAAGAAAAGTTGAGTTATCTCTTTTGCATTTAAACTCTTAGTGGTAGGAATGAAGGTAGCATACTTAAAGAATCTATCAACAACAACAATAATAGATAAGTACTACCCCAATTTTGATAGGAAAGTGCTAAAGTCCATGGAGATATTTGCTTATCGGTAAGGTGGCATTAGAGGTGGCTCCAACAACCCTACCATCTTTTGCCTCTGAACTTTGTCTTGTTGGCAAGTTAAGTAAGTCTTTGTATACTCATCACATCCTCTTTCATATCCATCCAACAATAGCCTTGCTTTAACAAGCTCAGTGTTCTATATTGGCTAGGGTGCCTAGCCTACAAACTATCATGGCAATACTTCATGAGCTCCCTTCTCAAGTTACTTACCTTTAAGACATACAATCAGTGCTTCTTCATATAGATGAGGTTACCTTCTACCAGAAATTTGCAGGTCTTCCCTTCCTTAATCAACTACTTCAAATTCTTAGCTAACTGGTCTTGGCCTCTATGTTGCTTAATCAGCTCTTGGGTTGAAGTCAAGACTTGACTTTTTGATTGGTGTGCAACTTGTGCTAAGGAAGCTAAATTAGATAGCATTTTCAAAGGATCCGTTACTTGATTAGTCTACCCATTACGGTACTTAATCTCCATATTAAACTCCATAAGGAACTCTTGCCAACTGGCTTACTTAGCATAGATATTAGGTTGAGTTAATTTGTGGCTAGCGACAAAATTGTCACTAGAAACTTAGATCTTAGCAAGTAGTGTTTCCATGTCCTTAAATAGTAAATGATTGCAAGTAACTCTTTCTCTTGAGTTAAGTAAGTATGTTCTCTTTGATTTAGCTTCCTACTCTCATATGCCATTGGATGGCCCTCTTGCATCAACACTCCACCCAACGCAATGTTTGAGGCATCTATATGGACTTAAAAAGGCTTGGAAATGTGAGGAAGTATGGGGACGAGCTCCTCCATCACTATACACTTCAACTCTTCAAAGGCATTATAACATTCCTCATCCCATGACCATGTGTAGTCTTTCTTCAACAGATTTATAAGTGGTATAACTCTATGTGAATATCCCTCAACAAATCTTTTATAGTAATTAGTGAGTCTAAGGAAGGACCACAACTCTAACACACTCTTGGACACTGGCCACTGCTTGATTTCTTTCAACTTTACCATATCCATTTAGGTCCACCCATCGTCAACTACATGACCCAATAAGTTGATGCACTTTTGGACAAAGGCATATTTCTTGCATTTCACATACAAATGATTTTTCTGTAGCTTTTGGAAAACCATTTGTAAGTTCTTCACTTAGTCTTGCAATGTCCTACTATATACAACAATGTCGTCTAGGCAAACGACTACAAACTTGTTGAGATATTCACGGAATACATTATTCATTAAAGTACAAAATGCTACTAGAGCATTGGTGAACCAAAGGGCATCACCAAAAACTTATAAGCACTATATCAAGTTATACACGTCATCTTGGGCTCATCACCTTCAATAATACAAACTTGATGATACCTTAAGTGAAGATCCATCTTTGTAAAGTACTTAGCTCGACTTAATTAATCCAACAGATCGGTGATTAAAGGGATTAGATGATGATTCTTCAATGTCAGCTTGTTAAGAGCCCAATAGTCAATAGATAATCTCAAACTCCCATTTAGTTTCTTTTGAAAAAGAATAAGAGCCCCATATAGTGCTTTTGAGGGTCAAATGAAGCTTGTCTTTACTAACTCATCCAATTGCTTCTTCAACTCAGCAAGTTCGGGATGTAACATTCTCTAAGGAGCTTTGGAGAGTGGTTTAGCACCAAGAATCATCTCAATCTCATTGTCCATTAACAAGGTAACATCTTCGAGAGCTTATCAAGCATCACGGTGTTATACTCTTTTAGGACACTCTTTATTACCCTTAGTATCTCAATCTTTCTCAGTTCCTCCTTTTCTATAAGGACAATCAAGAAAGTTGGCTTTTGATGTTTAAGCCTCTCTTTAGTTAGAGTGTTGATAGCATAATAGCCCCAATATTCTTTCCTTCCTTGCTATGGTTTCTTGCCTTATGCCTTTGAATTGACACACAACATGACCTCTCACCCATGAATAACAAGTAATCTACTGTAAACATGAGAGTAACTCTAACTTGTCTTAAAAAATCTATCCCAAGGACTATGCTAAAGTTGTCCAATGAGACAGCCATAAAGTTGAGATTTCCACTCTAATCCCTAACCTTCACCTTCACCCCTCTTGTAACTTCTCAGATAGGATGGGCGTTGGAGTTAGTAGCTTTAATATGGTGGTATCTTCGGCAAGAACCAACCCTAACATTTCTACCTTAGGCACTCTTGCCATTGATGTTATGAGTAGCACTAGAATCTACCATAGTGCTGGCACTCTTGCCTTTGATGTTTGGTTGGACATATATCAAGTCATTGTCAATCTCTTACGTCATATTGAGGAACTCTTTCTAACAGCCAAAACATATATAATGTGCCCATTTATGGTTGCTCCTCATCATCACTCCCTAACTCTTCATCTTGGCATATACTTTCTGCCTTCTAAGCCATAGCATTAAGTGTAGCTCTATGTGGACATTCGGTTACCTTATGTAGGCTATTACACAAGAAGCATAAGAATGAGGGCTTCTTATCTCCACTATTTAACCCATTCTTTTTGGACTAGTATTTGTAAGATTTCCTTTAACCCCCTCTAGTATTACTATTGTTGCTGCTCAAACTTAGATATCCCCTACTCTTGGGTTTGCCCATTTGGATAGAGTTTCCACCCTTACTCCTAATAGATAGCTGAATAGATTTAGAACCAATCCTTTTATCATCTAAGACAATTGGTCCAATTCTATCATATAAGAAAGTAGACAACTGAAAGCCAACAACATCATCCTTTCAAGTTCTTATCGAAAGCTAACAATCTCTAACCATCAGGTTTGCAGCTTCCATTATCAAAGGTCCATTAACGAGTTTTCTTATAGAGAAACTACTTGCCTACTTTTTAAGCTAAAAGCTTATATGCTTCCCATCTCTTAAAATAACAAAACTAGCTTATGCCATATTATCTCTAATATGAAGCACCTCTTTTCCCATGTACAAGATATGCATCGGATATTTGGCTCACTTTTTTGCAATACATTTTTTATATTTTGCTTTTAACAATGAAGCCTAAAGAACTTTCTTATTAGCCAACTCCTAAAATTGCTTCAAAGAACAAGCCTCATTTCTTTTATCAAGATTAGTAAGCCCTAATCCTCCTTCACTCTTAAGCATGATAATGTAGTCCTAACTTATCCAATGCATTTTCTATTTATCTTCTACTCCATTCCAAATAGAATTTCGAATGATCAATGCAATCTTACCAAGGATTTTTTGTAAAAGCTTAGCATCTTGCACATAGTAAGTTAGTAATGCCTCTAGAACAGATTTTGCTAGGATGACTCTTCTAGCCATAGTTAATGCCTAACCCTTTACCCATTCAATTTTCTATAAACTTTCTAAGTAAGAAAACTAAATTAAAAGTACATTAGCTTATTACCACATCCCAAAGGAAAGCCTAAATACTTATCAAAGCTAGTACTAATTTAAAATCCCATTATATCCATGATACTCTCTCTCAATTCTTGGGGAACATTTCTTGATAAAAATAATAGAAGATTTCTCTTGATTCACCTTCAATCTTGACAAGTTTTAAAACCAATTCAATAGGTTTTGCACAAAAAGCAGCATTTGTAGTAGAAGCTTAGGCAATTAAAGTATGATTATTAACAAACATCAAGGGAGAAATGCAAAAATCTTCCCCTCTTATCTTAAAAGGAGCCCATCTACTAAAGTACACATGATGCTCAATTAACCCATTCAACATTTCCATTGCAAAAATAAAAATATAAGTGGAGAGATAATTGCCCTCCCTAATGCATCTACTAGGATTAAAGGTCAGCAAAGGAGCTCTATTCATCAAGATATCAATAGAAGAAGAAGACAAACAATACATGATCAATTCAACCCATACTTTCGAAAATTTTAAACACTTTAAAGGTAGTAGATGAAGTCCAACTCTAAACTATCAAAAGCATTCTCAATATCAAGCTTAATAACCATCTATACTACTCTAACTTTTTCTTATGATATGAGTAGAAATTTCCACTTAACAATGTTATGTTATAAGAAGCTTTTCAACTAGGAATAAAGCTTACCTAGCAAGGATGAATATGGTCGTTTAGACAGGGCCTTAGCCTCCTCACCAAAATTTTGGTTACTAACTTATAAAGAGTGGTACAATGACTTACAGGCCAAAATTGCTTAATGTGACTAGCCTCCTTTTGCTTTGGGATAAAAAAAAGTTGGGTGTACTTAATTTGTTAAGGGATTGAATGCTCAAAGAAGATCTTCTTGATAAGGTTAAGGTTAACTATTGAAGGACATACAATAACTTAACACTTTTATAAAAGAAAGCATGAAGGCCATCATGACCTGGTGCCTTCAAGAACCGAAAGACCAATGAAGATCTTCACTAAGGGCAACCTTAGCTTTTATTAAAAGACCATAGCTAAAATCTTGTGAGTAAAGGATTGCTAAGATGACAAAAAGCCTTTGTAATTGTGAATAGATTTTGAAAGAGGCACTGAGTGATCTCACGAGTACCCTAAGCATTATATACCCAATTTCCCATATTATCCTTTAAAGTTAAGATTTTATTTTTAGAATGCGTTGCAATAACTAAAGAATTATAGTAATTAGTATTCTTGTCACCATCTGGAAGCCATTAAGCTTAGGCTTTCATCTTCCAGAACAGTTCCTCTTTGTATAAAAGATCACGAATTCTTGCCTTTGGATGGCTTCTCGTTGAGTGAGAGTATTAGCAGGAGAATAGGTTATATGCCATTCAGTCTGTTTTAACTCTTTTAAAAGATCTCTTTTTATAACATGTAAAATTCCAAAGACTCTTCTATTCCATTGCTTAAATTCCTCGAGCAAATTTACAATGGCCTTGAGGACATCGTTATCACTGAACAGCCAAAATTTGTGAATAAGAGGAAGACATGTATCACTCAAAAACCACATGGGCTTGAAACAAAAAGTTTTATTCTTCGTTCAACATGACTCATAAGGATTAGTTTGTAAAGAGTAGAGGATAGTGATTAGACGACAACTTTTGAAGGTGGTAAACTTTAGCTTCTAGATAAATAGTTCTCCACTCAAAATTTGCCCAAGCTCAGTCAAGTCACCTTTGGACTAGGAGTTAACACTTTGTCTATTACTGCAAGTAAACTTCGGACCCACATAGCCTAAGTCTTGAAGATTACAGTCATTCATACATAGGCTAAATTGAAATGCTCAAGTTACAGGAAAAGGACCATCCCCCAACTCTTATGTGGATATAGAATATCATTAAAATTACCCATTAGACACCAAGGTCGATTCAAATCAGGTAGAGCATATATAGCTGAAAAAAAAAAAAACCTAAGAAAAATTTAAAAACCCGACCTTAACCATGACGTGGATTTCTTGTCGCAATTGCCTGATAAGCTCTACCTCTAGATTATTAGTATTTCGAATCCATCCAGGCGCTGACGTGGGGTTTTATGTGCAAATAGATAAGCAGCATGTGCATCCATCTTTGTTTCCATCAAAACAGGAAGATCAGGCTCATATTCATCCATCAGTTCAAGTACCGTCGATTGTTTCCTAAAGGAATTGAGACCACGGTCATTCCAAGCCATAATGCGTATATTGCTTTCAATATGAGGTCTATTGTCCTCCATTTGCAAAGTATGAACTCTATACCAAATTGGCTCTTCCTCCATGAAGAGTGTGCTCTTAACTTCAAATGCAAACTTAGTTGGAGAGCGCCTGATGTCCAACATTACCAATGATTTTCCTAGATTATGAAAGAGAAGGGACATTGGTATCCTTTCCTTTAATTGAATACACAATTGGAACAATTTTTTGAGGAGGATGCAAGCCCTCGGTTCGTATATTTGCTCAAATATAACTCTAGAGTCCTCTCCCACAGTTTCATCAACTAGTACGGATGGCACATTGCACGTGAGGTTAGGATTGGAATCATCACTATAAATTCTTTCCTCATTCAAATGACTAGCCCTGACTTGGTCATCAATGTTGACCACCTCTCTACAGAAGTAATGACTCTGATCCACGATGCTTGGCTTGTCAGACGCAGTGCATCTTCCATGTTCTTCGCATTATCAAGATTGATTAGGATTTTGTCCCATGTGTGTTGCAAATCCATAAATGTCATTCAATACAGTGGATTCACCCATCGCAGGTCCGTGTGTTGCTGGAGGATTCGAGCATTAAAGGTAAGGATTGCTTTAGGTTCCATTTTTCTTAAGTTGCCGAGCCAAACACTCAAGGAAAGTGACATACTTTCGCTACTTTGCTATATTAGAAGAGAAGGTTTGAAATATAAAACCTTTATCAGGAATATTTGCTTTTAGGTTTAAATTTTCAGTTGACTTTCCCTATCCCCCCCGTGAAGGAAGGTCATGATTTCCCTCCATAATAGTATTGTTTGACTTGATTTGTTTAGTGCCATCAAGTGGAAACATGGAATTTCTTACCCACTTAAGGGGCTGCTTTTGCTTATTTTGCATTACCACTTAGGAAGTAGGCTCTTTTAACTAGACCAGATGATAGTTTAAGCTCATCATTTGCACAATCTGCATGCAGCTGAGATCTCTTATTTATGGCTACGTATGAAGGGCTTTAAGGAATCCGCCCATTAGGCCTTCGAAGTACTATAGTCCATTCCCTATAACCCTCATTCACCCTAGTATGAAGAGAAGAATTAACTATTTGTTTAGCACCCAAACTGGCATCATCCTTGTCCCTCGAACCCTGTTCTCGTAGTGATGACTCAAAATCAGATTTGGTTGCTTCTTAAACATGTATCGGCTATGGGTTATTTTTTGGACAACGAAGAGTGACATGCCCAATACATCCACAAGAATAACATAAAGATTTTATCCTTCCATGTTGCAATTGGTACATTTTCTTGCCTACTTTAACTATATGTAATAAAGGCACGTTGAAACTCACTTGCACAAAAAACCGCTCATAGCTTCCACATTCAGTGTTAAAAGTGGAAATCTCAAAGCGCAGTAGTAGACCAATAGCTTCACCAATCTTACACAAAGTATCCTTATCATAGTACTCCAGTGGCAATTCATTAATACGTACCCACAGAGCAACTGAATCAAAGGTAGCTTCAAAAGCTTGAAAATCAAGTTTCCACCTTCATATATAGTAAGAAAATGCCCATTTACAAACCAAGGATCATCATGAATCATACGACAAACATCCTCCTCCAACTGGAATAAAACAGTGTAAGAACACCGTCTACACTATCATAGAAAAAGATGCAAAAGACCAAAAGCTTTTAACTTGGCTGCAGTAATCTGTAACTCTGTAAACTTTAACAATTAGAGCTAGCTTCCATTGCTGGCACATACGCTTCTTTTCTTCAGGGGTAAACAGAATTTCCTTGTAGCCAACACAAGTAGCTAAATCAGTATGATCTGTTGATGAATCAATATCATTGTGATAAGCATCCTCCTCTTCCATTGTGTCATGTGCCTGGTAGAAAAAATGTTGTTCATAGGCATTTGGGATATTACTCCATACTTTGTCACGATAGGACTGATAACTTCTAGGCCCATTAGTTGGATCTACTGAACTCAAGGGAAGGGAGAAAAATTAGAAATCAATGAATAGGGAGGCAGGGACGAAAAGAATTCAAGCTCCTGATCGTGGGAGGCTTAGTACTTTTTTTCTTTTCTTTCGCTGGGGAGTCGAAGGGTAAAAAGAGAGAAGGGACCGGTTGGAATGCATATGAGATTCCTTTCTCCAGAAGACAAATTGTTAAAAAGGATCGAGTAAGACTGGGATTTGGGTTCCTGAGAGAGGAATAGATTGGCTTCTTCTTAATGAAGAGATAGAAACCAAATTGGGGAATATCTTAATGTTAGAGCAGAATAATGATTATGATGTTCTCGTATGGAAATGGATGTTTGTGGTGATTTAACGATGAAGTCTGCATATGAGGCTTTGTGTAATGGTCTAAACAATGTCAAACACCTCGTGATTGGAGTTGGATCAAGTAATGCCCAACTCACCGAATGACCATTTTTTCTATGGAAGTGTCTCTCAATAAGGGTTAATTTAGGAAGATGGAGACTAAACCCGTATTATTAAATCCAAGTTAATCTATACAATTCAATCCGATTTAACCTCACTTTTTTATATAGTCAGTTCAATTTAATTGCTGATCTAGTTTAGTTTATCTTTTTAACCCTTGATTTTTTCATATGTTCAAATGAATTAACATTAAACTAAACTTTTACCATAAAGGACATCCTTAAAAGTATTATTTAGTTGCCACATTTTTATGGTATCCCATTAGACAAATTCTTAAATCCATTATTTAGTTTATATATTGGTCAAAGTTATTGGATAGAAGTGTCTTGACTTACTAGACAGAAATTAAAAAATTTGTATTATATTTTTAGTGGTATAAAAATCTATTTCATAAAATATAAAATATATATATTTTTTAAATCCTAAAATTAACCTAAACAAAGTTCCCTAATCATAATATTGAACTTTTTTTTTTGTAATTTATGATATAAATATTTTTTTTTAATTCTTTTTCAATCATGAAAATCCATGTTCAAACTATATATATATATCAAACGTGGTACAAAAGAGCTATATTATTTTATTATTTTTATATTATACTATTTAGTTTTATTTATATTATTTAGTTTTAATAACTAAACGTTACCTTAAAATTATTTGATCATTTCTTGTTGCTAAGTATCCAGCTAGAGTATGTTAGCCATTTCTCACTCCAATCTAATCAATGGTTGGAATCTAGCTGCACCATCCATAAGAGGAAAAGGAAGGATTGTAGTCTCCCTTAAGGTTGCAAGTTCCTATTTATGCATTATGAAACTAGGAAGCACCATAATTATTACGTGTTCTAAATAAAATCTCAAGCTCCACTTGCTACTGAGTGTTGGGTAGCAAATAGACTGAAGCAAACTATGGCATACATATTAGAGATTTTAATTTGCTATCAATTTGAGTATCCTTAAACCTTATATTTAAAACTAACTCGATCTAAGCCTTGTCTGGGATAAATAAAATAAAGGCAAATGATATTTATTTAATTAATTTAATGTGGTTTATTTATGTAAGGACAAGCTCAAGAATTATATTCTAGTGGAGACTAGGAAAATTAGCAAGGTATAATACAGTTGCATATTGGTTCACTCATGAAGCTCTACTTAAATTTAAATAGGAGGAAGTCTTTTCTAAATGCCCACTACTAGATCTAGTAAAGTTAATTGAAAGTAATAAAATTTTACGCTTTGATGGTATCGGACTTAACCCATTGGTTTTAGCATGTTAATAATCTTGTACTAGGTTTTGTGCTTATACAGGCCCAAAGATTTTGTTTGTTGTTGGTTTGATGCTTAATATATGTCCGTTCTTACTGAGAAAAAAGGAAGTCATTTTTTTTTATTTGTATTATAATTATTTTTTTTTCATCTATGGAGAAATTATTTATGATGCTTTTCTAAGAACAACATATAGCTAAAAGAAAAAGCTAACACTACATCTGTCGTCTTTGTAACTCACCCGTATATCCTTAGCATGAGTTTTAGAAGTTTTAAATTATAAGATATGGAGACTAATAGAAATTGTAGTTCTTAGAAAATAAATTTGCCCAATTGCAACTTATTATACAATAGTTCCGGTTTTAGAAATTTGTTTTCTCTCCACCTCATTTTTTATTATTATTATTTTTTAAATTGTGTTTATTTGCATATATGAGAGTTTGCACAAACTTATTTCACTAATAGGGTACTAGAACCGTGAGTAGCTGCTAATCGTTGGGATTAAGAAGGGCAAAATACACCTACATTTTCATATAAATAAATCTAATATAATTCACACAAAATTTTTAGGTGAATAGGATGACCTTTAATCCCCGCTAAGGTCAATTCCTATTTCACGATGTTCTAAAGGGGTTTTCTCTTCATTTTTATAGTTCTTTCCTCGTAGAAAATCATATAGTCCACAAAGTACAGTGGAATATTACAATAATAATTTTTTCTTTTATAAAACTAAATTAATTGGTATCTCTAATCAATTTCTGTGCTAAATGTATATATGGAAACAACAAGAGGAATGCACTCGAAAATAATTCCTCACAAGGGGCTAGGTGAAACCTAATTTTGTAAACAAGATAATGAAGGTACTTTTATGAAAATTTCTTCTTCTTTTTTATTTTTGAACGAGAAGGTATTTTTTCTGAAAAACGCCTTTTCCTTTAATAAAATATACACAAAAGGTGATATCTAGAAGAACACCTTCTCTATATTAAGGAATAAGGAAAGCAAAGGCGCGTTTTTGAAAAGCGCCTTTACTGTACCTAAGTTTTGAAAGAGCCTTCCATGAATAGAAGGTATTCGACTTTTGAAAAAATATGAACCCCCTCTCTTTCTCTTGCACAAAAAATGACACCCAATATGTGATTTCAACATCATCCTACAACTATTTTTTTGTTCTTCAACAAAGATCAATAGTAAGCACTTCTTTACTATTATTTTATCAATTTTTTTGTGCATTGGTACAATTTCAATGGGATTTAGCAAACCCTAGTATATTGTTGTAATTGGTTGTGTTGATACATTTTATCAAAACAAGTGTTGATTTTGTGTTCATGTTTTATTATAATAATGCATACTTGTATGATTTGGCTATAATATGTGTATTGCCACAATTTGTAGTTAAAGACGAATGGTCATTTGATTATGTTATACTATGCGCCTTAAGTGTTTGATAAATGCTTGTGGAGAATTACTCTAATCTAACTAACATGTTATTTACAATATGGATAGATTGAAAATGGTGGGTTTAGTTAAATTTATGGTATATACCCATGTAAATATTTTAAGGTAAAATATAGGATTAAAGTATGATCGAGACCCTATTAAGCTATTAAAAATGAGAACAAATGTAAACTTTGCTAAATGTCTACAAAGGGTTTGCTAGAGCATTAAAATTGATCCCAGTACCAGTACAGTTGAGATTTTATATAGACATCTCAATGCTTATTTAAGAGTTGTGTCATATTCGCTAATTATCACTAGGGATGATGATGATGTAGAGAACTTATTTGAGATGACAGAAACCTTTGGCCAAACTTACATTCACCTCTTGTATGTGAGGATGAAGAAGTAGAAAGAGCTTAGCCTATCAATGCAACACCTGTATAACCCATTACCCATGGTAGACAAGTTAAAGCTATTACCCATGTCTACACCTATGTAGGATGATGAAAGTATTATTGATGAGGCAATTAGACTAGTCCTATAAAAGGATGTATTACATGATCGTATGCTTCAATGTATGGGTAGTATAGATGATGAAGGGGATGATGATGATGATTATGAATTAGAGGGAGATAAGGAGGAAGATGATGATGAGGGGGAGGATGACGATGAGGAAATTGTACTGGAAATGCCTGCTTCACATCCCATTGTACTTGAAACAATTGCTACTCATTCCAGGATATCATAAATGCTTATTGTACATCCTTATAGCTCGAGCTCAAGCTCAATAGAGTCGATTCCATTTTCAATACATCTACCTAAGGTCCATATGATAGATTCAATAGTCAAGGATGCTATTCCCTTTTTCAATACTGGTGGAGATGATGGTTACATACACTTTAGGAGTATTGTTAATGCCAAGTTTGGTAACTTATGCACTGGTAAGGATCTTTGTAGAGGTATGAGATTCAATACTAAAGAAGAACTTATAAGGGTTGTTAAGCACTACCACATCAGGCATCATGTGAACTTTGTAATGCGTGAATCCAAAAGGAGCAAGTATTCTATAGTATGTTCCAAGAAGGAAGACGGATGTATGTTAAAACTCAAAGCTTGGAAGAAGAAGTTAGAAGGTGTATTTGTGATAACTAGATTAGAAGGGCCCTATACATGTATAAATCCCATCATAGATTAAGACCACCTATAGTTAGATTGCAATACAATGGCTAGGCACTTTCTGAATGTTATTGGGGATGATCTTGATACAAAAATTTCTCAATTATGCAATATTATTAGTAAAGAATTCAAGTACATGGTTATCAATAGAAGAATAGAGGCTGGTAGGATAAAGTTTATTGAAATTGTGTTAAGTAATTGGGAGAAATCATATGACAATCTTCCAAGACTTCTTAACACAATCCAAATGAGTAACCTTAGAACAAAGGTTAAGTTAGGGAAGAGTTGTTCAAGAGAATTAGGGGCGATAGAATTAAAGTGGGTATGGTTGTTATTTGGCTCATACATAGAGGCATAGAAGTTCTACAAGCTTGTGGTTGGTATTGATGGCACGTTCCTTTATTGTAAGTATTGTCCCCAGTTGCTGATTGCTATTAACATGGATGGTGCAAACCACATAGTTTCACTAACATTTACCTTATGAGGAGACAGTTGAGGCATGGGGTTAGTTCCTTAAGAACTTAAAGCAATATGTGTATGGTCAGTGAGTAGGTACAAAAACCATATGCTTAATATCAAACAAAGGGACAGGTATTCAGTCAGCACTCAACATGGACGAAAATGGGTAAATACCCCCTTGCAATGTAATGAAGGTGCATACACTACCTTGCTACTTCAATAAGGTGCACAAGAATCAATAGTACAAGAAATGGGTCACCTTAGGTGCTATGTAAGCTTAGCTTTGGAAGTTTGAAAAATGTATGGAAAAAGTTCTAAGCATTAAAGCAAATGCCTCGAGTTAGTTTGTTGGATTACCACTTGAGCAATGAATGCTTACATATGATGGGGCCTATTGTTTTGGTTACATGACATCAAACCTTGTAGAGAGTCACAATTCAGCTTTGAAACATGCCTAAAGACTACTAGAGACATCCCTTGTAAAGAAGATCTTTTAAAACTATATATTAAATTGGGATAAGAGATACAAGGAAACGCTTAAGTAGGTGGTTAGAAATTGACACTACATGAAATATGCTGCAGATATATTGGAGGAATGGATCAAACAGGCAAGTTTGCATTGTGTAGTGCATTTCAATAGGTGTAACAAGCTCTTTAAGATTGAGATAAGTAGCAAGCGTATAGGGAATAAGATGAAGGGAGATAGGCATGTGCATACAGTTGACTTCAACGATTGTATGTGCATCTACAACAAATGTCAAATACACAAGATCCTTTACTCACATACAATTGCTATGGTTGAATTCTAACATGTGCATGTTATGTCATCAATTAAAGATTGATATAGGTTCGTGCATTAGGTTTAATGTTATGAATTGTACTTCTTCCTGAGCAGTGATAAGTCAAACTGGCCAGTGATTCTACACCTTCAGAGAGTATATCCTAATCTATGGCTCAAGCATAAAAAGAGCAAACTTAGAAAAAAGCAATTTCATATGGAGATGGATGTTAGAGAATGTCCAAATAGAACATCTTGCACTTTATGTAAGAGGGAGGGGCATAATAAGAGAACATATCTATATAGGTATCAACAAGGTAATTGATCTCGAGAGAAAAAGTTACATATATGCTTACTTTTGTTTGTTTCTTAACTAATGTCCAATTTATATTAAATGATATGTATAGTAGCAACTTCTCACCCTATTGTCTTTGCTTTTGCAAACTAAATGGAGCCTAAATTCATAGGTGGATCAATTCTGACTGGCCAGAAGAGGCATAGGTTACAATGAGTTTAGGCAAGACGTGTAAGCCTACTAATTGGTTGTTTTCTTACAACCTCCCATGTTTACTTATATCAAAGTTGCTCATTTCTAATTATTATTTCCTTTATAGGATATGGAAGTGTTACATGTACAACTTATGAGCGGGATCTTAGACGTGATCAACAGATTAACGAGATCCCCTTATACTCTACATGGTGCCTTACTTAGAGCAAGCTAAGTTTACAAGGCTAAGCCATCTCCCATACATTTATCTTGACCATCACTTGATCATAGCACTTGTTGAGAGATGAAGGCAGGAGATATACACTTTCCACATGGCTCACGAAGGGCTCACCATTACACTTCAAGATATGGAGGTATAGTTTGGTCTTTAGGTTGATGGCCTATTGGTGATTGGGAGCACTTATAGAGAGTGACCTTAGAAATATACTAGATATCTTAGAGTTACTCCTAATGGTAACAAGGGCAAACAAGGACGTATCAAGCTGGGCTGGTTAACTAGCAATTTTTATCTTACTTGCTTAGGTAGATGACTAGTAGGTTAGGTGATACACAAGGGCATATATCCTCCAAATGTTATGAGAGTTCTTGTTTGTTGATAAATCCAATAACCCTATGCATGTTATGTTTCTCTCATTATTGGAGGACTTCAGCCAAGTCAAGTAGTACAGTTAGGGGTCCACATATTTGGCATGGTTATATAGGTAGCTATGTTGTACATTGATGGATACGACTCACAAGATGGAAAGTACAACGATTCTTCTTCAAGTGTAGGTTTGGAATAAGTTCTCACATATTCCCTCACTCAATAGGCATGGATGGTCGTTCATAATGAAAGGCCTTTAGCCGCCAGGTGGAGGATGGAGCAAGATACAAAGCAGCACCCGACCCATCTGGTCAAGGCCTATCAGGATGCATTAGATAGGTAGAGTCTAAAGTAAGTACATATTGTAAACACTTTTATGAAATTCTCTTTTAATACTTTATACAGACAATAACTATGACAACATGATTTTTTAGGTTATATGGCAATTGTACCCAAATGATATACTAGATATCTTACTCGAGTTCTACTGATGTGGACGACACATTTGGACAACCCGGGATGCCACTCATCTGCTTCCATATAGTTGAGTAGCACTTCCTAAAGTATGTGGCTTAACAATTTGGTGGTTTGCAAAGTTCCATTGCCATGCAACATGGAAGAGGCCTTGTATAGTATATACTACGAGGCTGGATAGACATTGATTGAGTTATACAGCATCTAGCATACACCACAAGTTGGAATGGTCAGTATGCTCGAGTCATTCAGGTCGATGGACCCAAAGAAGTACAGTATGGGTACTAGTAGTGGTAAAGGAGCATTACTTACCAATATATCGATTAGACTGGAGCTTTGTTAAGGTAGTTGGTAAGTACGCTTCTAGTGTCTCCTATTTTATTGAGTTACCATTGGCTTGTATTATTCCCTTCTTTTTGTAGGCTGAAGAGTTCCAATAGATAAGAATTTCTCTTGATAGACCAATTATCACTCAACTTGAGACTATGCTAATCACAACATATAGTTGTTGGATGACCTTCTTCCAATTACTCTATACCCTCCATGTCTAGCTGAAGAGCCCATAAAGGCATTAGATGACTCAGACTAGGTGGGATTATAACCCTCTAGGTCCTTCTAGGTAAGGTAGACACACTTAGGTAAGGGGATTAGCACAACTGAATCGACAGGGTCGGCCAATGATGATACTATAGGGCCATCCGATGCCCCAACATCTTCCTCTTACCCAAATGTAAGGAGCACATCAAGTCCTTTATTGAACTCCTTCTAGACACCCATGATGAATATTCAGCAACATCCTCCCTTTAAACCATTGGCTCTACAAAAAAGACAATATGTTAGTTCCTAAGGCAACGGTCCATCCAAAATTCATACTATCAATCCTCTATAATTCATTCATTTACCCTAATAGCAAATATCCACATAAGAGTCACATGTGACATCCACTACTGAAGAAGGGAGATCCATAAGGGGTTTGACATTGCGGATAACGCGTATCTTTGGTAGGGTTAAGAGGAAGAAGAATTAGATGTAGTCATCCATGTGTTTTGTGAAGAGAACTTAGTTAACTCTTTGTTATGAGACACACTTCATTTGCAATTGAATTACTCATGTTCATTTCTAGCTCATGTATATCTTTAATGATATTTAATAT
Organism: Lumnitzera littorea; assembly: GCA_024138015.1. Classification (NCBI taxonomy): domain Eukaryota; kingdom Viridiplantae; phylum Streptophyta; class Magnoliopsida; order Myrtales; family Combretaceae; genus Lumnitzera; species Lumnitzera littorea. The sequence continues at coordinate 40,407,463 of JAMXBB010000010.1, forward strand.
TCGGCTTGTGAGTAGAACTCCAGGGTTAGGGATATGAGTTAGAGCTGTGACTTTGATATTTGACTAAATGGTTTGCTTAATTATTGTGGCTTTGGTATGGTGTGATTTGTAGGGGTCTAACAACTTTGTAAATGTGATTTTTGTGGGTTTTAATAGGGAAATCTCATTTCAAAAATACACCTTTCTTATATTTTTTTCCAAAGAAGAAGGCACCATTCAAATTGGCACCTTCTTTATAAAGAAGAATATGCCTTTTTGAAAGGCACCTTTTTTCACAAATAAAAAAAAGATGAAGGCACCTTTACCATCACATATATAGGATTAGTTTTCACTCATGCCCTTTTTAAGAATTTTCTTTTTCCAAGAACACATTAGGTGTGTTCCTTGAAACAACATATATCTTTAGCGACCACAATTTATGGCATTGATAGGCTCATATTTTGCAGCAATTCTTCTTGATTACATATTGCGCTTATATAGGCTTATAATCTTACTAATGGGGCAATGGCACTATATATATCCTAACTTTATACTTTTTTTCAGTTATACAGCTCAACTTTAAAATTATCATATTATACACATGAGTGAACCTTTTCTTGGCTCCATATACACCTTTGTTATCTCCCATGATACCGTTAGTTCAATCAGTATAATTAGCAAATTATTACATAATACGTATATTTTCTTAATTTTTTTTCTTGCTCAATCTTTTTTTTAAAATCTAGTTAGTTTCCATGTTGGAGAAATAATTTCCATGTCAACAAATCTTAAAATGAAAAAATAAAAATTCTATCTACTTATAATTTTTTTTTAAAAAAAAAAAACACACTGAAGATCCACATCTAAAATGAAAACACTAGAAACATAAAACTGCTATCACCCATTTGAAACCCTACCCTAAGCTCTTATTCATTCTCAACCGTTAACATTAACACACGAATTCAATCAAAATTCTAACTTAAAAGATCAAAACCCTAACTAAAACACAAATCTTTCCTTCTTTCACAAATCGAAACCTCTACATAACTAAACTAAACCCTAAAATTCAAAATCCTCTACAAAACCCTAAAAATTCATGTCCCACAAAACTGCAACACGAATCTCCATCTTGTGTTTGCTTTTGTTTTCACAGTAGAGATCTTAGCCTTCAACCCACATCAGCAAGTCACTATAGAGCTAGGACGACCATAGTAAGACATTGGTGAGCTGACAGAGTTTAAATATTACACCTTTTCCGTCTCAATTTTCTCACGAACAACTAAATCAACAAATTGAGGTTGATTTTCTCTTTAATTCCAAATTAACAAAGATGAGAAATGGATTTTCGATTGTTTAGGTATAGGTTTCGACAAAAATCATGTTTTAGGGTGAAGGTTTTGAATGTGTAGAAGGGTTTAGGTTTGGGTGTTTGAAGATATGAGATGGATTGTACGTTTTTTAATTGGGGAGACCATCACTTTCATTCTTTAGTTACCTTCTTATTTTAATTGCTTTTTCATTTCTTTATTTCATTTTAATATTAGATAACATAGCATGGAAATGCTTTTCTTACATCGGAGCTAATTGGAATTAAAAAAAAAAATGGTTAGAAAGAAGAAAAATAAAGAAATTCATGTGTCACATAGTAATTAGCTAATATTGCTCATTGGATTAACGATGTAATTGAGAGATAATGAAAATGTATATGGCAACAAACATAGTTTTAATCAAGAGTACAATGCGACATTTTCAAGGTTGAAGTGTATAATCGAAAAAAATAGTAAAGTTAGAGTGTATATGCTGTCATCGACTCTCTAATCAATAAAATTTTAATACGTAAAAATATAAACAATAGTTTTCTAAATACTATATACTATCATCGGCGATACTATTCATTTAAACACATAATGTATTAGTATTGGTACTAATTTTTCTCTTTGATTAGGGTGGTAAGCCATGGTTACCTCGGTTTTTCTTTCTTTGTTTTTTCTTTTTTTTTTTTAAGGAAAATGTTTATAAGGCCGTATATTAATTCCGACTACGGACCGATGTCTTTGAAAAAACGTGAAAGGTATTGACTTGGCTAAATATAATTTCAGAGGTGGGAATAATGAAAACACGTGAATCCATGGTTTGAGTTGGGCTGAAATTTTCGCAATAAAGTTTCGGTTGATGTATCATCACTCTTCTCTTTAATGCAACTTTCTCTCTTCCTCGGCTATGGTTATTTCAGCCATCGTGCCGTGCTGGTCTCGACTCTGTCTCCAATGAGTTAAGTAAAAGTATATCCGATGATTCTCCTTGAGCAACTTTCCTTCTGTTTAACGGCGCCTCGTACGTGTAGCGTCACTAAAGACTGCATATACTTGGTATCTTTTAATACCACGTGAACATCTTTTCTTGCTTCCCTTGAGTCTTCAGCCGGGCTTGCCACTATCTTTTGGATCGCAGAATTGGATCATATCACCAATTTCAGCAAAAAAGGGATGTTGAGTATCTTATGTCCTCTGGTTCCCGTCGACCTAGGCGTTTTTCCTAATAGACACACTTGTTGTAATGGTCGACCAAAGCTAGCTTCCATCCACCACCCCCCACCCCGCACACCCCCACGCCGCACCAACCCCCCACCCCCGGTGCTTTCCCTGATCTAGAGACCATCGTGTTTCCTTGTTAAAAATAAAAAACCCAAGACTATCTACGTAATTCTTCCTTTTCGCACTTTGAATTCAATTCTATGAATGACTCTTTAGATGCGTGCTGTATGCCATCAATGGTCTAGCACCCAAGCTCTTCAGGCGTTGGGCCATCTCTAGGACCTCTGTGTGAGGGCACTCAAAACTCTGACTTTTAAGGCGCATAAAAGCTTACCAGGTAACATTATTTACACATTGAATCCTGGAGGTGTTTTCACGCTACATGGGTTCTCCAGTTAGAGTGTTGCATAGGTACAATTCTTCTGCTTGATCTTCATTAGCACTAGCAATCGATATTCTCAATTTCCATTTTTTGAGTGCATTTGGGTTGGATCGATAGCCCCTATTATAGGTCCCTTTTATCACTTGATTATACTCATGGCCATTTTCGTTATTAGGTCTTAGTCATTTAATGGTATGAGAGGAGGTTTCATAAACTCGACAGTACTACACATGCAGGTCCTTTCTTAGAGGCTTGGAAGTGTTGTATGATCATGGCGCATCTATTTTGAAACCTTTCTTTTAGGCTTTTCATCTCGCCGCCTTATGACCCTAAGGCAGCGTCACCAAAGTTTGTTGTTTTTTTTTTTTTTTCGGGTATCATATTTTGTGTTTCTTTTGATGGTTTGCTCCCTTATTCACCTTGAGACTGAGTCTCTCTTGTAAAGAGAATGTAGTTGTAGTAAAGTTGTTCTGTAAACTGAATTTTTCATTCTAGTCATAAGTTCTAGGGACAATTTGATTGATGTTGAAATAGTAAAGGAACTTTTGAATCTCTTTGTCAATCATGGGATGCTAAGAATACAAGGATTGAAGAGGCGAGGGACTCAAACGCTCTACCTCTTGAAAATCTGTCGTCTTCATTAATGTCTTACGAAACCAAGACAGGAATTCCCTAGGACTCTAATGAAAAGAACTTAGTTTTGAAGACGATAGAATCGTATTCCTCCTATGAAGACGCTAATGAGCCTGCCCTTGTCATATCGAAATTCTAAAAATTTTAATAAAGAATCGCAATGCTAAGAGTAATACTTCTAATAAGGAACTCAACCTGATCCTAGGGCTTCTAAAAGTAAGGTAGAATCTGAGGATAAGAAAGATGAGCTTATACTTATACATCACAAATATAACAAACCTGGACACATCCGATATAATATAGATGTCCAAAGTTTAAGACGTCTATGTAGGGCTAAAAAGATGAGGTGATGATGGACACGTCGAGTAACCTGGAAGATTCTGTCTCAAAGTTAGAAAATGAAGAATTGGCCAAAGTTCAAGAGTCAATTAATTTATTTGATTTCCTATTTAAGCTAAGGAGACGTGTATCAAACTAGAGACCCTAACCCCCATTGTTGCCTTAAGAATGAAAAGAAAGGTAAGAGTGTCTCTCTCTCTCTCTTTCTCGTTGCTTATCCTCGTCGGATTCAAATTAAAAAGGAGTCCCAATTTATTCATTTACTGTGGATTAGAAGATCTTGCACAAGAATCGATTAGGCATATAAACTCAAAGAAATTTTCTTTTCATGACAGTAAGTTATCATATCCTTAGTTTTAACTATGTTATGAGTTAGAGGTCCAATTAGATTTTTTCCTTCAAGGTTATGTACCGGTGGAAGACTTCATTATAATAGGATGCGGTGAAAACTGGAGTATGTATTTAGGGTTTCCTCATCACATTAAGGTGTTAACTTAAATCTCTTGTGATGAATTATATTTTGAGAAATAAAGATGCTAACTAGTTGTTTCACTAAGGAAATCGAAGTTCCGTTGATTCAGTGTTTTTATTGTAGGTGGCATATAGGTATTGATGTGGTTGATGTGTATCGAATTAAGGCAACCGATTGATTCTATTGTTAGATATTGTTTATGGAGATCTTACTATATGATGAGACGAAGAATTTGGAGAAAATTCAATTTTTAATCTTAGGAAGTCATTATTATTATTATTATGCTATGTGATTTAGTTATTTATAGAATCGATTTAAAGTTATTGGATTTAATGAAAGAACCAAATTAATTTTGTAAAAACACGGATCCTGCTCATTGTTATAAGAGAGAATTATGGTGATTTAGGTATTATTGGATTGATTTATTTTGAGAGTTTTTGGAATAATGTACTGGACAATAACTCATGCCTTTGGAAAATTTTTTTTTTTTTAGTATAGGAGAGTTGAATATTCTAAATATAGCCTTAGAATTTGGGATTACGTATAGTGCTAGTGCATGAAAGAAAACGACACATAGATTATGATAGTATAATTACGTTAGATTAATTCCTTACTTATGTTAAAGTTTAGGACTTACATAATATTAAAGTTTGAAAAATTAATCAGCATGAGATATTACATATTTTGATCATTTTTAAATATATTGTGGATAAGTTTTAAGCCATAAAATACTCATGTTGCTAAGTATGTGGTGAACCGTCCACAAACCTTGGTTTGGGTGTGATGTATTAAATTTTTAAATATATTGTGACATTGTACTACACACCGGTGCAAGAGGACGAGATCCAGTCCTTGATCTCTATGCAAATTAAATGATTTAAGGAGGTGAGGAACAAGCCCAACAGCCAGTGTCAAAGTAAGTGAACCTTCATCGCGTGGTGCTTGGGTTTACTCGTTGCATATCTCGGATACAAAGGTTCAAACTCTCACATATACTACGGATCCTAGGAACCTCTGGCAACCCATAATAGAATAGGGTTATCTTCTTTAACATCATCTTAGACCGGACAGCAATGTGTGTATGATTATATGGCTGTTTTATGTATCGCACTTAGTGGTTGATTGACAATCCTAGAATTTCTTGCATAAACATATAGTTTTAAGTTCCATAGTACTGTGTGTACATTTACACAAGAGGCAAGAGATAGGCTAAGGACTTTAAGCTTACGATTGCTATTTTAAATCCTAAAATGCTATCAATAAGGTTGGTAGTTATTGTAGAAGTTAAGTTTCTCCAAATGAAAGTAAATCTTATGCCATTGAGAATTTAATAGGTCGCTATGTCTTTACTAATCATAGAGAAAATGTAGAATATACATACATACATACATATATATATATATATATTAGCATTGAATCTACTCATCCCCATCTTGAGGTTGTGACAGTTTTCGGTAGAATTGTTAAATCATACAATTGAATCTTAACTGTTACGTGTTTATGGTTTAGGATGCCCTTGCCTGTTATAACCGTATACAGTGAGTGATACATTCAAGTGGTGTCAGGGCGTAAATTTCTAAAAATGCCAAATCAACATAAGGGCTTTTCACGTTATTAAAAGACGTTTAAATGTAGTGACGTTTATATTATATCTCTTATTACAATGAAATCTAACATTATTATTATTATTATTATTATTTTAAGTATTGAAACTTTAACGGCCCATGGCGAGAAGCCATGACCAATAGGCCGAACCCTTGCAATCTCATCACGGTCGAACCAATCATGTAGTATAATTCAACGTAGTTAACGCTTGGTCTTGGTTAACATATGTAAGGGACCGGATCTGAACTGATTAACCAAAGCACTTGCCGTAACCGATGGCTTTCAAGTGAAACTTTCACCCAACAGAAGAAATCAGAACTGCTAATATCTACACATTTTTGTTCACCTAATCCAGATGTACAAGGAAGAAAGAAATCGACTAGATAATTTAGAAATTCGCTAAAACAATTTCTACGATATTTATCTAATCCCTGAAGCTCTAGATAACTGAATGATATACAAAATCTGCTTCTTCAATTTCGAATCTTCCAACATGAAGAAGCATCTACAACCATTGAGAAGCTTTGGACCTCAGACAAATCTCCTTCAACAGCAAGCTTTCCACCACCATTGCAAATGAGACCAAGCAGAGAGTTGATAGTGCTAATGTTCATGTCCTTTCAACAGCAAATCTCAGGATTAACAAGCCGCATCACCTTCAAAATATTTATCTCAAAATTTGATTCTTTCTCATGCTGCATTAGCCAGAGTTACCACCAATTATAACTGGGCTTACATGGCTTGTCTCAGAACTTAAATGTACAGGAAACAAACTGGGAACTGTTTCCTGGATAGAACGTGGTGAATAATGAGAGGGCATTGTTAAGTCGGGAGTTTCATGAGATTGCCATACAGCCTCACTGGAGAAAAAGCATAATGCATTAAGCTGGAACCAGCAATAATGCAACCATTCAGTTACTGCAAACTCATTTAAAAGAGGAAGAAGAAGAAGAAGAAGAAGATCCACATAGGATCAAGAGTTTAAAGGGCAGATATAGCCTCACCTGTCAGTTGTTGCCTTTGAATTTGTCTTTTGTACACTTGGCAGCAGGTCCATTGAATATAATGACTGATCCCCTGAATGTCGGAAGAGATCCACTGAATGTCTAGGTAGGTCTGCTGGGCTTTGGTGTGCTTCCTGTCAAAACAACATAGCATTAACCAAACTACTTTGGACCATTTTGATTATCATGGGTGGATTCTTTTTCTTCGGGGGTGGAGGAATTCTGAGTACCAGGTTCTTGTGATTCTTACCATCAACTTCATCCCAGTCAATGCCTCACTGCATGAAGGGACATCCAGCTGCTGTGAATTTCTCAAGAAAGGATGCTCCAGCAATGTTGCAGCAGATGGCCTCTCTGCAGGATTTCTCTGGAAACAGCATCGCAGAAATTCTTTGCCCTCTGTTGATAATGTCTCCGGAATGGGTGGAGTTTCCGTCAAAACTTTAAACATAGCTGCAGCCTGCATTAAGAGCACCAAAAAATTAAATAGGTTACAAAGTGTTTATCTTGAAACAAATTTATGATAGGGTATTGCTCCTTCTGCAGTATCATGTAGCTACATATCATCCCACATGTGAAATAACTAAAAGATGACGGTTTCAGTTCAATAGATAATCTTTTGGCAGCAGGGAGAAAAGGAACCTCAAATGGTAAAGGGAAACAACTTTCAAGGATTCACAAATCACAGACAGCTGAACTATATAAAAAGAGCCATGGAACCAGTCATTTCTTCCATGGAAGATGAGCAATATGTGATGCTCTCAGCTGCACTTGTAGCTATACTTACTTATATGGAGTCCTCCCAGGTCTTGAGGAGCTCAAAAGGTTAATCATCAGAACTCAAACTGACAGCACATAACAGAACAAAGCAGTACAGGGGCAAATGTTAGGACAAGTGGGTAATATTTTTTAATTTTTTCGTTTTTTTCTTTCTGTATCTGTATGTGTATTATGTTTGATCTTTTGAAATCTGATGCTTAGAATACTATCAACAGGTACCTTATTTGTTTCAGATTTAAAACTGAGGCTTAGATGTATGTTACCACATGGATGAAGATGGTGATTGAAGATAAAAGTGGGGAAGTTAAAATTTAAGCATTTTCAAGGTGGATAATATAGAAAAATAATTGATTCATTAGGAAAAATCAAATTTGCTCCCTCTCTCTCTCTCTCTCTAAATATATGCGTATATATACAATTATATATAAATATATATATGTATATATTGGTAAGGCTAGGAGAAGTAACGGATAAATGGAGAGAGTTATTTGTTATTATGTTTTATGAGAGGGATATATATGTGTTTATACTTATTTTCTTTTAATACCTTATATTGACAACCAATTTCACAATAGTGCCAAAAACATACTGAAAAGATGGGAAGAGAATGAACGAAAAAAGCCCCATGTTCAATTTTTACAATTGTAGCCCTTCAGTATGTCAAAACAAATTCAGCAGAATAATGAGGATGTTACCCCTTCATACTCGCTCCAGGGAGGTTTTCCAGTCAGCATTTCAATTATAGTGCATCCCAAACTCCAAATATCAACAGCAAGAGCAAGATCTGAGCTATTTTCTTTCTGTATTACTGCTTGCATGAGCTGCACAGCCACAACAACATTAGGAAAAATAAAGAAGATTTTTTTTTTTTTTGGGTATCAGTGGAGTAACTTCATGATGTCAAAAGGCGTGATAAACAGACAAATGACCTCAGGAGCCATCCAATACGGACTTCCTCTAAGAGAGAGATCAGCTGCTTGTCCAGAAAGCTAGGTAGTAAGAAGCACAAAGAAAAAGAAAGATTACTCTGCATCCCACGCAATAGATAAAAATAGAGAGAGAAATACAACACTAAAACCATGCAGACAAAATCTCCCCAATAGGGCAGGGTGTGCCATAGCTGCAACATAAGGACTCAAGGTATATAAATAAGCACATGTAATGCCACCAAGCTTTTCTTTTCCACAGGATTGGAGCAAAATCAATGAGATGGCTGCATCTTGATATAAACTACAATTGTATTATATTAACATAGTTATAGCTACAATCCAATGAATTTAAAATATCTAATGTTCTAAGATTTAGGAGGATGCTCAGCTCTTTTAGGACTTTGTCCTCAATGCCAACCCCATACCATTGACAACAATAAACACCACTTAGAAAGAAACATGGAGTGTCAAGTTAATGTCTCCCTCTTTAATGCATTGAAGGGTCTCTAAGAGGATTGGCGCTCCATCAACTTAATAGGCAGTCCTTTCCTTACAGCTGACCTCAAAGAAATGGAAAGAACAAAAGAAATTACTGGTAAAACATCAAATCCACAGTTAAAAAGATAGAATGTGCTTTTCACATATTTTATAACAAAACTAGCTCCAAGCTTGACATTTTTGGATGGGAGAACCTGTGCAGTAGTTCTGCTATTGTGGAAAATTACTTCTACCAAAGAAGATAAATAAAAGAGATTGCATTGGTTCAAGACCAATTCAAGTTGAAAATTGACCACCCTGCTAAATATAATGGATTGTGCAGGGGGCAAGCAAATGGAAACTGACCAAGAAATGAAACAACTTGACAGACTGCTGCTATAAAGCACATGCTGAACAGATGAAACAAAAGAGCATCATTTGAATGCTAATGCAAATAAATGCAAAGAGAGCAAAGAGGCAAGCATTCCAAGAACATAATTTGGGATCAAACACGTATGTGTCACTGCAAACGGTTTTTCTCAGAAAGGGTTATTGATGCTGGTCATTTGGTCTCAGGCGGGAGACTTACATGTTTAGCCATCCCAAAGTCAGCAAGTTTCACCACTCCAGATGCATCCACTAGCAAATTAGCCCCCTTAATATCCCTGCACAGACCAAAACAGAGTCCAATTTCCACTCTAGCATGCAAAAGATATCTTATCTACTATAGTATTTTCACCCTGGCATGCAAAAGATGCCTTATCTCTGTCATTTTCAAGAAAATAATATATAAAAATGTAGAAGGAACATATGAATGTTTTCATGATACCTGTGTATTGTCTTCTTACTATGCAGGTAAGCCAAGCCAGACAAAATATGACGAGTAAAGTTTCGAACAACTGACTCTGTTATAGCCCCAACATGATCACGGACATACTTGTTGATCGAGCCTGGATGCACATACTCCAGATATATGTAGAAACGATCTTCCACCTGTGTACAGGTATGTCAATCAGGGATCTTTTGCTCACTCCAAGAATAAAAACAGCCGATAAACCACAAAGTTGGAAATGAAAAAGAGAGATTAAAAAAATATATGCTTCAAAAGGTTACTTACAATTTCACTTCCATAATACTGCACAATATTTGGATGCTTTAGTTGGCTGAGTACTTTAATTTCCTACAATGGATGTTATTCAACATGTTGAGAGTCAGCAATATTCGCTTCATACCTATAGCTCCCATAAACTCAATTGAGATTATTTACGTGGATTCCAAGATAAATTACATCAGGATCATTAAGTTTTTCAGAAAATCTAGAGTCAGGAGTTAAATTAACTACAACAAATCAGTTAGTTATCTATACACAGAGTTTTGACCCCAAAAAAAAAATACGCTATACATTGAGCAAAGTAATTTTATGAGTAATAAAAGATCAATCTTAATATATGGATAATGAGGATTTACTCCGATTATAAAGTGCCAAAGAGAAAAAAAGAAAAAATGAGAGAGACCCATAAAAAAATTTGCATGAAACCACCACCCAGTCAGAAGTATCAGTTCTGACAATTTGCAAAAGTTCTGCTCGCTTCATTTTCTTTTTACAACATATATCAAATTCTTTATGCATGGATGAACGTGTAACCTGCACCCTTATAAGTACAGGGGGGAAGAAATCACAACGAAACCACATATGTCCATTAAAATTCTCCTGCAACCGCTTCCAACCTTCTTGAGCAAGTATTTTTTATTCAATGCACTAAACTAGTTGTGCATTACATTTAAACAAAGACTACGAATATTCTCTTCTTCTTTTTTTTTTAATTCTCTTTTTATCTATAAAATATGGTACTTATGTAGTTATATATGAGATAAAAAGTGTTTTGAGAGTAAAAGAGGAAAGATCTTGATCAAAGCGAACACTTAGTATTGAGGATTGAGGGCTGAGGAGATAGCACGTCCAAAGCCCAGGTGTTTTATTTTACTTTATTTTTAGTTATTATTTTTTTGTTAATGACAGGGCACGATTATATTTTGATTAACTACCTCCTGACACATGAACTACCTTATGACCCATGCACTAGGTAAGAATAGATTGCGCTATGTAGGTAATCCTTAGAAGTGTCTATAGTGGCATTTAAATCCAAGACCTCATGTAAATTATCATGAGTGTGTCTTAGGCATTAACTATTAGACCAATCCTTTGGGGAATCTAGGTGTTTGAATTATTCAATCTAGGCTAATGCAAAAATTTATGAATATATAGGAAAAGGTAGAATATACAGCTATTTAACTGAAAAATAAGATAGAATATACAGTTCAACAAAAAGGTTGGAGCACCTGCTCCATCTGTTTCATGCTTTCTATAGATTTTGGATCATCAGGAAATAATTCAACCTCCTTCATTGCACAAAGAGCTCCAGTTTCTCTGTCCACCAGAAAAAAACAGTCAGAATTTGAAGAAGAGAAAAATAATATCAGTAAGGCCTGAGGGTAATTTACCTATTGGTGGCAACATAAACACTTCCAAAAGTGCCACGTCCAATAAGCTTCCCTTTTTGCCATCGACATTTTAATCTTAAGGGCTCTAGCTTAGAGGGGACTTGAGAATTAGGAGCAGATGGTGTAGTACCTACTACTGGAGGAAGTGGTAAGGGGTGAACACCAACATGACTAGTACTGTCATGCCGTATGGAGGGATCAAAGTATGACTTAGGGTGAAATGGTGATAGTGGTACACCTATGCCCCTGCTCATGCTGGGACCTTTTACATGGGGACTTTGGAGAGGCGAATCAGTACTATATCTTTTATGACTATATTCAGGGAAAGTTGGGGATTGTATACTGGTTGGTAACTCGGGTGAAGACCAGGTTTGACCTCCTTTTGGAGAAACATAATTTGGATGTAAATCACTAGAGAGTCTTTGTGGACTAAGCACGGGACTCGAGAAAGCACTAGTGGGGGCACTCCTAGCACGAACATCCAGCCGAAATTTATCTTTGGAGTTCTCTACACTCTTCAATTCTTGGGACATTGTAACTGTCAATCTAGTGTCAACGTGCTCGGCAACCTTCTTTCCAGCTTGGTGAGCAGAAATGCTGTCATGGAAGCATGCTTAAGCATTATGGACACATGAAACATGTAATAATAATCACTATTCATTACAGTTAAATGGCCTAAAAATAATGATGAATTAATGCAATAACATGTAGCATAGCAAGGAATAATATGATTTTCAGGTAATGGGTATAAATATATACTAAATGCAATAACAAACAGCACTTAAGAAAGAAAATATCAGCAAAGGAAAAGTAAATGGTTAGAACAGCTATGTCTTAGAAAAGGATAATGAAACTTAAGGAAGAGAAGGCCAACAAACACAAAGCTTTTCCTGCTAGATTTCTTTTCTGGGTGAAATACAGAGTTTCTCCAACTTTTTTTTTTTCCTTGACAAAGTATTCACATTCAGAAAATAATTAACATCTTAATAGTAATTTCTCTGCAGCAACCACAACACCAATTAAGGGGCTCCGCATCTATATTCCGATACAAAATGGTACATCATGTAGACCATCAAATTAGCAGTAACGGAAACATAAATGAAACTATCACATTTATGCCTTCCATGGAAACGGACAGACATTTCGATAAACGATCAACCATACTTCCCATGGGGGGAAGCTTATGCTCACACGGCCCGTAAACATTCACACATATATATCAGATTAGTACATGCAACTCCTTTTACCCAAAAATATTCAGAATTCATACAAAACTGCCGAATTTGACACTCTTCTCTACTTTTGGCTACCACATTTTAGATAATTTTACACAAATTTCACCCATCGAATATAACCGACCCAACATTTAAAAAAAAAAAAAACAAGTACAAATCCAAGAAATGAAAACATTCATAAAATTATGGACTTGAAATAACATAAGAAGAAGTCTGAATTTCAACTAGAGCATTTACGATTACCATCCCCTCGAAGAAGAACCCTCCATAGCACCACCACCACCACCTCCATCCCCTTTCTCTCTTCCCATTCTAGCCTCTTCTGGAGAGGGAAGTGGGCAATCTCCTTCTTCCTTTTTCCGAACGGCCGACAATTCAGGCAGAGGAAGGGGTAGGCTATCGGATTGATGAGCTTGCAGAGCACCGGCGATCTCATCGTCGGACAAGTACCTGAGGTTCTTCTGGCGCAGCAGGCGGGGCGCTAAATTGACGCGTTTACGTACGTCTCTCTGGGAAGAATGTTGCTTTTGGGCGGTGGTTGAAGGAGAAGAAGACTCAGAGGTAGAAGAGGAAGAGCAGGAAAAGTTTCCAAGCCAATGCATAATGAGATAATCATTGTACGTAAAAACGAAACGACATGTATAGATGTATTGCCTCTTTTTTTAACGTCAGTATAGGGGGTTGAGAAGTTTGAGGATGTGGTAGAGAAAGAGAAGGAGAGACATGAGAGAGTGTTTAGGAAGAAGGAGAAGGAGGTCGTGGTCGTGGTGATATGGCGGAGGAAAGAGAAAGAGAGGGAAGAGAGAGAGAGAGAGAGAGAGAGGGGAAAAGAGAAGAGAAGAGGTTTGGGTTGTTTTCGTCGTTGGAGAACGTTAACGCAGGAGAAACGATGATGACAACCAGTTCTTGTTCCACGTTAATTGCTTCTCTTTTCCCTGTCTTTCTCCATCTAGAAGATACAGCAAGTCAGCCCTTTTAGCTTTTGTGTTTCATCCGTAGAACTTGAAAAAGGAGTTAACGCTTTTTTTTTTTTCCTTACTTTCCTTTTTATAATCTATTATATAATATAATATTTTAATAATAATATATATAATATAGGGAGACGAAAGGTAGAAAAATCCTATCCCTATTCGATTAATCTAATACAAATCCCCATTTCCTAAAAGTAATAATATAATAGTAAATTAGAAAGAAAAATTCAAAAAGTTAGAGCATTCTATTTAGGCTTTTATAAATACTAATTAAAATCCTGCAGCTTGTGAAAATTTCAATTTAAAGTATATAAAATGATATAAATAATGAATTTATTTAAAAGATATCATAATTAACATAGTGATAATGTATGTTTATAATAGTCAATAACTTTACAGGCTCATGCTATGTATAGTGCTATGTTTGCTAAGGCTTATTCGTCTAATACATAAGTACTTGGAGAGAAATTACTATGTCGTTCTCAAGTTGAGGATAAAGCTAATTGAAAATCAAGCATAATTTGATATTTATAAATATTATATATTTATATTAGAGCTTAAAAGTATCCTTCATGCCAAACATAAGGGCTTCATACTACTTAAGTTAGCCGGAGTAATATAATTAACATAATAATTCCTCGCTCTCAAGTTATCCCTATCTTAAAACTACACTCTGCTGTTATCTCCAGTTTCATATCCTTAGGTTAAAATAAAGTTAATCTCTTAGCATCAAACCAATTGAGCAAAAACAAATAATAAACAGTAATATGAGCATATCTAATTATAATTTACTACCACCATCACAACAATTGTAACAATTAGCTTTATCAAATATAATTGTGTTTGGTATAATTTAATAATCAATAGATGCTTATACATGTAATGATATGCCATGCAAGTGGCATTTAGCGGCTCTTGAGTAAAATATTTAGACAACACTTGATGACTCCCAAGCAAAATGTGTGAGCGGTACTTGATGGCTCAAAAACTGAGCATGTGATCTATATGCTTAAAATCGAGCTATATAAATTGAAATTTGCAAAATTTGTGACCTATAGGTCCCTTCATGAAAACTGAACTTTCAATATGACCTTAGGTCATTTTTTCTTAAATTGAGCTTTAAAATATGAACCTTAAGCCATTTAATTAAATTGAGCTTTTAAACATAACCTTTAGGTCCTTCAATTAAAACTGTGCTTCATAATAATATGGCCTTAGGCCATTTTTGTACCATGCCATGAATACACGTGATACAATGAATTATATTTTATAATAATCGAGCACATATCTTAAGCACAAACTATAATCCATTGTTTTCCATAAATCAATCATCACATCAAACATATTGTTGAATCATTCATAAGCATAATTTCACGAAGCACGATCAATATATTTCAACTAAAACCGAGCATAAAGTCACAAAACTACTTTTGACAAGCCATATTTATAGCTTAAGAGAGCATGCCAATTAATTCTTAAATTATCATTTTGTGATATCCTCACTTCTAATCACAAATTCAAACAGCACAACTCGTAACAAGATATGTGATTCCAAGTTCAAGTCATTTTATTAAGCATGCTCATCGCGTATTCATATCAATTAGTTTAGATCAAATCACACATAAGTCAAATCAACATAGCAATCAATTATCAAATAATTATGTCTTATGATTCACTTAGTGAAGTTGTAATGACTTATTCAAGCAATGAGTGGTTGTTTAATTTATGGCCACATTGTATTACAAGAAAGGGGTGCTTACAGCATACTCTTAGCATTTTCCATTATTATCCTTAAGATGGTTTACTATATCTACGGTGTCACCTGGATATATGTATATTTTGAGTGATAGTGTAAGATTTTAGAAATAAATTATTTAATTGAATTTCATTTAAGTCTCCTCATCTCATTATTTGATTATTATTATAAGTCTTTATGAAATAATAAGTATATTTAACTATTAGAGCTTATTGAAAAAATATTTCTTATTAATAATATTATATTATCTTTATTGATATATATTAGTGGAGAGAGAATATATATAAATATATATACACATAGTGTTTATACTTATTCACATACCATCATAAAAATATTATTCAAAATATTAGCTACATACCCTTTTCTTTTTTTTTTTATTCTAAAATAGATCTTGTTTGGATATATACACTTAAGTATTTTCAGTTGCTTCAATAGTTACAAACTTCAATAGTTACAATATAAAAAGTATTTTTAGTTACTTTAGTAGTTACAAAATAAAAAAAAAAAATATTTGGCCCATAGCAACGAAGGACTAAATTAACCATAGGAAACCAAGGAATTGGACCTAGTTGAAAGGAAATTGCAAAGAGAACTATAGAACCAAGTGAAGCCAAATTACCTGTAAGCACCTCATTTTTGCAATTTTTTTTAATTTTTCATTGAGCTAGGTTAATAAATAAACAAAAAAAAAGAAAATAATAAAAGATAAATATAAATAAATAATTAAAATTAAAGGAAAAAATGAAAATATAAAAAAGAGAGAGTTAGCTCAAGTCAAGTCAAGTCGAGTCGTGTCAAATCATATCGAGTCCAATCTATCAAATCCAGTCTTGTCGAGTCAAGTCAAATTGTATCGAATCCATTCTTATCAAGTCAAGTTATGTTGAGTTGAGACAAGTCATGACGTATCGAATCGAATCGTATTAAATCATGTCAAGTTAAGTTAAGACAAATTAGAATCGAGTCGAGTCGAGTCAGATCGTTTAGTATCAAATCGAATAACGATGTGTGATTAATTTAATAAATTTTTTAATCATTAGAGAGTCGAGCTTTATTAAAATAATTTTGGTTCAATCCGATATAAAGTAGATTTTTTATCTAATTTATATTGGGTTAGAATAGATTTAAGATTTATTAAATAAGTTATTGCGTTATATTTAATTGGATTGGATTGGGCCCGGTAAATAGAAAACCCAAATAGGTTTTCTAGAAACTAAGTCGAATTTTCATCGTATTCGCCGTATCTTTCATTTGTTAATATCAAATCCATAATTAAAAGATAAACGAAAGATTCAATTTTTGGTTTATAAATAGGAATTTATTGGTAAAGTTTGGGACGTTTTATATACCCGCAACAATTCACTCATCCATAATTAACACTCGCAATCCAACCTACTCCATACTCTAAATTCCACAACAATTCACTCATCCACAACACTCGTAATCCAACCTACTCCATACGCCAAATTTCACTGCACAGTATGTCTCTACAATCATCTGCAACATGCCCTAACCAATCGTCTGACTAAACCACAACCAAATACGCTGCAATTACACAAATCAGCTACCCCAATGTTCTCCTGAACACGAGCTCTTGAAGCCTTACATGCCAATCAATTTGTACACAATCCCCAACACTTCATAGCCTGACTAAGCCCCATCTCCAATATTCATGCCCCACGCATGCACAGTTGCTGTCCGAAGTCAATACAACAAGCTGATGCATGCCAAGCAAGCTACGTCCCTTGATCCAATACTAACCACAATCCAAATCCACAAAGCTTACTACGTCCCTTCGCTAATAAACAACACAACTTGACTAAAATCACAGCAATCCACAATCCAAAGTCCCATATCCCTCGTCCACATTAAGCAAATCAACCATGTCCTAATTGCCTAATAGCAGCGATGATCCAATAAGCTACTATAGCAATTGCCCTTCACGCCAACAGCAATCCAAACACTTGCCCCAATCCTCAATCCACAATTCGAAGTCCATTGCTTGAATGCTAATCCTCATTCGCATGCCCTAACGCTAGCCATCCACAATCCGAAGTCCAATTTCCAAGCCACGTCCTTGACTCTATAAGCTTCATTTGACAACGCCTGAAGCAACCCACAATCCAATCTCCACAGCTTGACAACACCACGCTACATCCAATTTTTGAATTGTCGACACTCTGATCCAATTCCGCTATCCGAAGCCAATCTGAATCTGACGCAAATCTAATGCTAATTCCAAGTCTAGACGAATTCCCTAACATTCTGATCCAATTCCATAATCCAATTTCATAGATGAAATCCAACATACGATTAACACGTGCAACTCGATTTGGTAAAAATTATTATTTAATTTATTTTATTTATTAGTTAGTTTAATTTTATTTATTTACTAATCTATTTTCTTTTGTACAGGTTTTTATTATTTATTTTATTGTGTAGTTTGTTTAGATAATTTTGATTTTTTGAAAAATGTTAGTTAAATTGTGACTTTTAATAAAATCGTATTTTTTTGAAAAATACACGTATCTTGCAATTGAGATACGTATCTTACGGCTAGGATTTAGAAAAGATATCTATCAAGATACGTATCTTACGGTTAGAATTTAGAAAAAATACGTATTAAGTGGTTAAGATTCAGAAAAGATACATATCGAGATATGTATGTAACCGTATTTTCAACACATTTTATAGTTACGATTTAGAAAAAAATATTTTTGATACGTAGTGGTTTTAAAAATAAAAAATCTTAACTGGCATTTTTCAAAAAGATTTAATTAGTTAAGGTTTTCTTTAATTCATGAAAATTAGATTTCTTAGGGTTTTTTTAAAATAATAAATTGATAAGTAAACGTAAACTTGGCTCGATTTTCAAAATAAAAATAACCTACCCACTAAAAATTTTATAAAAAGAGAACTACGGCTAATTTGATCCTGACTAGCAAATACGTAGGTACCTTTGGGGCAACCACATAAAAAAAAAAAAGAACATTTCCCCTTTTTCTTAGAAAATTCATAATAAAAAATCATTTTTGGTTACGTTTTGTGAATTTAAGTATATTTTTAGTATTTTTAAAAAAATTATAAAAATAAAAAATCATCAATTTTTCTTTAGTTTTTACATGGTGATTTAGTCTTAATAGGTTAGCCCCCAAACTTGACTAGTGGTCAAAACCCTAATTTCATTTTTTACCAATTGAGCTGGTTTCTTTAATTTAATGTCAAGTAATTTATATTAAGTGAGATGGGCTTTAAAGAAACCAACCCTCAATGCTATGCTTCTTGGGCGCACTTATCTCAATCTATGTTTCTTCCATTAACCTATATATACAAGTCAATTGTTAGCAATTAAACCATGTGGGATTAATTTTCATCCGTGAAGTAAGCTAAGAAATAGAGCCAACTCTAGCAAATTTTTTGTCTCTAAGTCTCACCATCCAATCCTTATGAGAACTTTAGTCTTTTTTTTTTTTTTTCAATTGATGGAATCATGTGCTATTATATAGATAAAAGGACATAAGCAAATACACGATGTGGGATTGAGTTTCTCTATAGTTGCTTGCTCATATTCTATTATAAAGAGGATGGAGCATGCACAAATTGTCCATGTAAGGTAAGTCATCTTAGCATTTATCAATATCCAAATTGCAAATTTTTCTACATAATTGTTGATTTTCAACCCAATTTTTCTTTCTTGATTTGTCATTCAAATAACATTAAATTATCATATCTTGAATCTACTCTATGTACACTTATGAATATTTCACCAAGATCTTTCCAAAAATACATTTGAAAATTAAATCAAAGAAGCTCCATTAACTACTATAAAACATGAGCATATATATACATATGTTATGTTTCGATTTTAATCTTCACATTTCAAGCATTCCCAAGCGTATTATTTTAAAAAATTGTTTGGAATATATTCTAGTATGTATTAAGTTTCATTTCATATAATTTTTTATAAAGATTTATTAATAAAAATCGAAACTTTATTTGGATACATTTACATATATAAATCTATAATTTCTAAAAAGAAAAGAGAATTGCTTGAAATTTGGAGTCCAATATCTTACCATAACATCAGATTTTAGTCGTGCTAATGAATGTTACTTGTACTATCTCACGCCTACTTTAAAGTAGTGGTGGTGGTGGCTTTCTATGGAAGAAGTTGAAGCCTAAAGTGATTGGGTTGGCGACATGTTTCTAACATTTAGAAAAATTTCCAATTGTTCATGGATTAGCCCAAAGGTTTCTTTTTGTGCACAAATTCTGAGAATTTGTATGCCTTGGTGGTGATAATGTGTTGAAATTTGGGTTGGAGTAATTTATGTAGATGTATTTAAGTTATGGTTTAGTTGAGTGGGTAGTGAGTTAGATAAAGAGAAAGTTAGGACATTGCTGTATTAGATCTAGAAGCATGAAAAGAAGAAGTAGAAGGTAAGTTCCACATGGCTAAGATGATAACAAGACAAACTCTTTATGTATGTTATTGAAAAATAACATGTCAACAAAGATATGTGTTGCAACGTAAGACAATTGGGGGGTTTGAACATATGATTTAACGTGTTAATGTTTGGGGCTATATTTTAGGCTTAAATTTCAACAAAAATTTCAAAGTTTCTATCTAACAATAAAGGGCAGTCAAAGCATTCAACATTTTTTTTTATCATGTTTACTTTATTGTACTTATGTAAGCTACACGTATGATAAAATTATTTTTACATCGTATTTCAATGAAAACTTAAGGATGAACTTAAAACTTATTATATAACACGAAAATATATTGAAGTTAATATTTTCATACAATTATTTTATATTTTGAGACACTGATATTAATTCTTACGTTAGTGAGCTATTCAATATTGAAAACTCGATATTTTTGAGTTTCAACTTTTATACTAGCCTATGAATCATATTTGAACACTAAAACTTAAATATATATATATATATTTCTTTGTTTTTTTTTTCAAATGCCAAAATGTTTTATTTTAATATTATATATATATTTTTTTTAACAAACTTGATTCCTTCCTAAAATTTATTTGGCTAATTATCTATTAAATGTAGGGTTCAAAATTTTAAATTTCCACTCAATATAACTCCAGTTATATTGTAGTCTATTATTTTTAATGGAGTGTTACACTATGGATACTAATCTTCTGGTAGGAAAGATTAGGTTTGAATTATCCCTCCTCATTATAATTACCGAAAAAAAAAATAGGTTTATAATATATCGTAGGATTATTGGATGATTTTTTTAATGAAACTATATAGCATTTTGGAAAATTTATTATCTTTCAAAATCTAGAAATAAAATATCATTTCATGTGAAGAGTTTTGTTGCTTAATGTTACATTATGTAAAAAGTTGTAACTGTTCGAAAAATATATTATTTCATGCAAAAAGTTGGTGAATTTTTCTACAACCCGTCCTTATTTTTTATGGTATTGATTTAGTCCTCTATCTTACCCTCGATTTACAATTCTAATATAGATTGTTGAACTAATTATGAATTTAATAGTTTAAATTTGAAGGAATCTATATTAATAATGAGATAATGAGTTGCATTAGTCCCGTCAAAAGACGAGACAAGACTATAAAAACTCTTATAAGGATATTAGTGTTTATATCATTAAATTACAAGGTTTATCTTCAAAACAATTAGATTTAACAAAACATCTTTATGAGCACTAGTTATTTTATTGAATTTTTATATTGTTCATTATTATGTGACAAGTTTCGTTAACAATAAAATAAGTAGCTCTCTTAGTAATAAAAAAAAAAAAGATTAAATCATTGTTTAATACAAGGAATTGATTTCCTATAAGCCCCGTACTTTTGCGATTAGATATTAAGCAAGTTATTTAAGGCATTAATGAAACCAACTCGATTAAGTTAGGAATTTACGAGTGAGCACCAAATGTTAGTCAACTAGGACCTGTGGACTCAAACTTCGAAAATATAATAAAATAATAAGAATATAGTTAAAATAGTATAATTTTACTATATTATTTAACATTTATTATAATCACAGGAAATAGGTTTTGACGATTAGCAAAATTTTAGAAATAAACTATACGTTTAACAAAATTATTAAATGACATAAAATAATGTATAGAATATATACATGCCATGTGTAAATTTTACAAATAAATATATACTAATAATTGCCTAAAATACTGATTAAATACAAATTAAGCTAAAATAAGCTAAGAAAAATAATAAAATTAATAAAAACTATTCAGACAGCTAGAGAATTCTTAGTTTAGGCATGGAAGCATTTAAGGACAAGTCTAAGTAGGTTAAGCACATGTATATTGCATGAGGAGAGAGAAAATAATTCGCTCTTCACTTCCACAAGCTCTGGAAATTCTAGAAATCCTCTTTATAACATCTTGCATGCAATTAGGAATTTGGCAAAAATAAGTGGAAGTTGACAAAATTAAAGAAGGAAATTTAGGAAAAAATCATAGGATAGTAGTAAAATCTGGAATGTAGCATAATTGGAGGTTAAAGTAGTAGTTAGAAGTCAACTGACCCTACCACCATAAGGAGTGGCCAGCACCTAGCCTTACCAACAATAGTGGTGGAGCAGGTGGTGGCCAGAGCTCCATGTTTGGTGGGTATCCTAATCTAGGTAGATTTTGAAAAAATTGTAAAAAATATTAATTCTACCTAGAAAATTCTCAAAAAATTTATTTCCTAATATTTTTGTGTGTAGAATTTAGGGAAAATATCATTTTGTATAAATTTAGTAGATATATATTATGTCCTTAAGAAATTGACAAAACCGAGTTGATTTTGATATTGAATTAAATTATCCTAATCAACAAAATGGTGTTTTTGGTAAAAAATTGTGTATTTTTTCTAAAGACATCACTAGGATTTCGAGTTTAATTGATTAGTGGAGTACTTGTAGTGTATTGAAGTTGTTGAATTAGGTGAGTTACCAACCATTAGTCCAATCACTTGCATACGCCTCAAAGGCCTCCAATCCTTTACCCAAAGAATTCTTTCTTGTTAACCTGCCAATGACAAAAAACAATACACAGAAGGTAGGTGGCTGAATTCCCTAAGAACTCTGAGTTGTTATTTTATGCTCTGCTTATTCTCTTGTATTGATGCTTGGTCGAGGGTTTTGTGCTGAATGATTTGACCTTCAGCTACCTAGTAATGATGCTAGCCTCTGGGTTGAGTACTTCTCTCTCAGCCTCCATCCAATTCTCATAGCATTTGCACTTGTCTCAGTGTCCTTATCTCCACAACATCTTTATTCCTCTTGCCTACTATACCTAAAGAATTTTTGTATGGAACCAATGTTGCATTACCACCTGTCCTTTTCATTTGATACTATACTACTTTTCTCTTTTTATCTTTTGTCATTTTTACCCTTTTTCATATGTACTAGGAATTCCCTTTTTATGTATGCCTTTTTGTAATTTTTCTTAATTGTAATGTTGCCCTAGAGACTTACTATAAATAGTTCCTTCTCTTTATAGCTGGAATTATTACAATTTGGATTCCTAATATTGAAATATACTGGTCCTTATGAGACGACCCGCTCTAAGTTCTTCTTACACTCTTATCTTATCTTGCCAAGTAGCTCAAGATTAGTAATGGATGGACCTTGACATTAGCTTATGTGTCATATCAAGTGAAGTATCAAGTCGTGTTGTGTTCATTGGTAGGTTATATCCTTCAAGTAGCTTCACGTCAACTATTATATATATCATTAGTGGTCGACCTACTTACTCACTTTTTCTTCAACATTTCGAAGGACCCATTAGTTTCTCACTTCCTACGGTAAGCCCTAGTGATAACTGAGCTCTTAAATACATTATATAATGTTGGTATTAGAGCTTGAGGTTGTAATCAAGAGTTATATTGCACTAGTTCCTTCTAGTCTCTTATTATGTACTCTGTTTTCATATAAGAAAATAGAGCAGGTCAATAATTCATTGTTAGATTAGTATTTCCTCTATATGGTAATTTCCTATGTAAAGAGTGTGTTCTAAGGATTATTATTTATAAGAATGTTGAATCTTAGTATTTAGGAAGAGATTAATGATGTTGAGAGTAATGCTCATGATCATGGTCGAGGTCAAGCTACCCAATGAACACTATATATTACTGATGAGCAGATATAAGACCTTACTACTATTATGGCCAATTTAGCTGTCTTAATACAAAGAGTCTTAGAGACTGGGCTGTGTGAGAGAGTTGTTGAATAGGGACGAGAAATGAGAGATAGGCCGAGAAGGCAGATTAATGAATGAGCACCACCCTATCGTACTAATAGAGTTGCGAGAAGAAGGTTAGAGTTGGACGAGGTGGAAGAGTATGAAGAAGAAGAGGAGCAGTATGATGGAATTGACGAACGTAAGCTTAGGGCTCCTAGGGGAGTTAAACACCTCAAAGTATAGACTTTGAGCTTCAATAGGTTTGGTAGTGCTAAGACTATTTGGATTGGGAGGAGAAGATTGAGAAGATATTTGACTTCTACGATTATAAAGATGCTATCTGTATTCAAGTAGCCACGTTGGAATTCTTTGGATATGTAATAATGTTGTGGAGGAAGCTGCAAAATGTCCACCTGAGGGCTTGATGTGAAATTCGAACATGGAATGAGTTCTAAGAAGTAAGTTTGTCCCTGAACACTATGAACAAGACACTTTCCAGCATCTCTAAAACTTAAGATAAGGTAACAGGTTGGTAGACGACTATGTTCGAGAGTTTTAGTTACTTATGATTCGATGTGATGTTGACGAAATCGAGACACAAACTATAGCTAAGTTCATTTATGGGCTAAGAATTGAAATTGGTCATATTGTAGAATTATAGAGACTAGGAAGTTTAGATGAGACCATCTAAGTGGTGTAAAGGCTTGAGAGGCAGAGGCAGAGTCGACCTAGCCAACCAAGATTGTTGAGCCAAAGTAGCATGTCGAGTCGATCGGATTATAGACGTGGATTGAATAGTTTTCAAGTGTATCACCAAGGATTAGTGCCAAGCCAACCAAAAGAAGGCCAAGGTAACGGTAAGGTCGAGGAACTTAAGGTCCGAAGAGACCAAGGTCAAAGCTCTAGAACAAAGACCTGAGAGATCAAACATTTTAAATGTCTTGACTATGGATACGTGGCTAGTTAATGTTTGAACCGACATATCATGATGATCAAGGGAGACAAGTCTTGGTTTGAAATAGAAAGTGCTAATGAAGGAGAGGAGGAGGCTGAAGTTGGCCCAATACTAAAGGGGTTTAACGAAGACCCTGATGCCCTTACACCTCCTGAAGTAAGAGCTAAATATTATTTTGTTGTGCGTCGATCTCTTAGCACTTTTGTTGCTGACGAGAACACATAA
This sequence comes from Lumnitzera littorea, assembly GCA_024138015.1. Taxonomy (NCBI): domain Eukaryota; kingdom Viridiplantae; phylum Streptophyta; class Magnoliopsida; order Myrtales; family Combretaceae; genus Lumnitzera; species Lumnitzera littorea. The sequence goes on from JAMXBB010000010.1 coordinate 40,432,427, forward strand.
AGGGAGAATCTCTTCCAAACGAATTGTTGAGTGAATGGCAAACCATGTGCCTTGATCATTGTGGAGGAAGTTGTACCAATATTATAGTACAGGGCATAGTGAAGGCCATGAAGTTGCCGACCCTTCCACACCCTAAGACGTATAAGATTCACTGGCTAAATGAGAAAGGAGTTTTACCCATCATTGAGCAAGTTAAGGTACCAATCACCATTGACGATAAGTACAAGGACGAGGTATTGTGTAACATCCTACCTATGTGCGCGTCATACATCTTACTCAGCCGCCTGGCTGTTTGACTTCAGGGGATTATGTGATGCGTATAAGAACACTTACATGTTCTTAAAAGATGGAAGGAGAGTTATTTTGACTCCTATGAGCCCTAAGGAAGTATAAGAGTCTCAAGAGAAGATTGCCTAATCTATGTAGTGGAAATCCTTGGTGATTTCTCGCGGTCAATTTTATCGAGAAACTAAAGAAGATGTGTGCGTGCTTCTTTTAGTCAAAAAACTCTTGGAGTTGAGAAAAGCCAAGAACTTACTATTAGAAGAGTATGCCAACCTATTTTCTACTAAGATGCCGAAAGGTTTACTACCCTTGAGAGGTACTGAACATTGTATTGATCTTTAACTTGAGGCAACCTTACCAAACCAACCTACTTATAGATTCAATCTTGAGCAAGCAACCGAAATGAAGAAGCAAGTTGATGAGTTAGTGGATTGTTGATATGTCTGAGAGAGCATGAGCCCATCTATCGTCATAGCCATGCTAGTATTGAAGAAAGATGGGTTATGGAGAACGTGCATTTATAGCCGTGCCATCAACAAAATTACTATTAAATACCGATATCCGATCCTATGGTTAGATAATATGCTCAATGAGTTACATGATGCCTACATCTTTTCAAAGATAGATATGAAGAGTGGCTATCACCAAATAAGAATGAGACTAGGAGATGAATGGAAAACTGCCTTCAAGACAAGGGATGGTCTATTCGAGTGGATGGTAATACCGTTTGGTTTGACGAATGTGTCGAGTGCTTTTATGTAGCTTATGAATCATGTACTAAGGGCATTAATTGGTAAGTGTGTTGTGGTTTATTTCGATGAAATTTTAGTTTATAGTATCGACCTCATTGCCCATATGGAGCATGTAAGATCAGTCTTCGATATTCCCCGTACTGAAAGATTATTCGGCAATATGAAGATATGTGTATTTTGCCAAAATGAGGTTGTATTCTTCAAGTATGTTGTTTTAGAGGAAGGAGTCCGAGTTGATGACATGAAGGTCAGAGCAATTCTTGATCAACCTATGCCTACTAATGTTGTTGAAGTCAGGAGCTTCTATGGTTTAGTTTCATTTTACCAGAGATTCATTCGGAACTTCAATTCCATAACAGCACCCTTAATTAAATTGACCTGGAAGAACTTTGAGTTTAGGTGGTTGGAGAAAGCTTAGAAAAGTTTTGAAGATATAAAAGCTAAACTAACGTCTGCTTTAATACTCGCCCTACTAGATTTTGAGAAGGTTTTTGAGGTTAAATGTGATGCGCCTAGAGTCGGCAACACCGGCCTATTGCCTACTTTAATGAGAAACTCAAAGGAGCTGGCTTGAATTACTTGGCCTATGATAAGGAGTTCTAAGCCCTTATCAGAACACTACAGAATTGGTAACATTACCTATTATGAGAGAATTCATCATCTACTCTGATCATGAGTCTTTCAAGCACCTCCGAGGACAACAAAAGCTTTCTCGGCATCATGCCAAATGGGTTGAGTTCTTAGAGACCTTTTGCTATGTCATCAGATATAAGAAGGGGAGCATCAACACTATGGCCGATGCTCTTTTTCATCGTTATGCCTTCATCACAATATTGCAAGCTAAGGTGCTTGGATTTGGCACTTTACCTTATCACTATGAGCATGATTCGTACTTTAAACCCCTAGTGGCCAAGTGTAGTGTTGGAGTAACTGTAGAAGGGTTCTACTTGAATCAAGGGTTCCTAATGAAGGGCAAGTAGGTTTATGTGCTGATTGGTCTGGCAAGAGAGCTACTCATCTGAGAAGCTCATGTCGAGGGTTTGGCCGGTCATTTTAGGGAAAAGAGGATGGCTAAGATATTGAAAGAACATTTCTATTGGCTTAGGATAATGAAGGATGTATGCTAAATTCTTGAGAGGTGAAAGGTATGTAAACATATAAAGGGAAAAAGAAAGCTGTATGGAGAGTACATACCCCTACCTATACCAAAGCGGTTGTAGACCTACCTAAGCATAGATTCCATGCTCGGCCTTCCTTGAACACTGAAAAGACATGACTCAATCATGGTGGTAGTTGATAGATTCAGCAAGATGAGCCACTTCATTTCTTGCCACATAACTAATGATGCTTTATTCTTTGCTAACCTCTTTTTGCAGGAAATTGTATGACTGCATAAAGTGTCGAGAAGTATTGTGTCCGATCATGACTCAAAATTCATGAGCTTCTTTTGGAAGACCCTATAAAAGAAGCTTGGAAGGCCCTATAAAAGAAGCTCGGCACTAAGCTCATATTCAGTACTTCTTGTCACTTTCAAATAGATGGCCAAACTGAAGTTGTGAATAGAACTGTTAGCAACCTCCTGCGAGTAGCTATTGGAAAGAATTTGCATGATTATGATTTATGCTTACCTGTTATTGAATTTTCCTACAACTGCTTGGCTCATAGCTTGATAAGAAAATCACCGTTTGAGGTCATTTATGGACTTAACCCAAACTTACCTTTAGATTTAATTATCAGTTTGACTACATAGGAAAGCCAATCTAGCCTACAGTATACCGTAGAATTTCAGAAGTTACATCAGAAGGTTGTTGAACAACTGGTCCAAACTGTTACCTGATAGAAGGAATAAGGAAGCCGAGAAGAAGATGAGTCATTCATACCTTTGGAGACCTTATCTAGATCCATCTTAGTAAGGAGCGCTTCCCCAGCAGGAGGACGAACAAACTATCTCCTAAAGTGGATGGACCTTACAAGATCCTTAGGCACATTAATGATAATGCCTATAAGGTTGAGCTACTCAAGGGGTACGGTGTGTCTAGCACATTCAATGTCGCCAACTTGACTCCCTATAAGCTAGATGACGTCGAAGATCATGTTTTGAGGACAAATCTCTAATAACCCCAAGGAGTTAATAGGTTATTGACTATTGGCCTAATCACTTGTGCACGCCTTAGAGGCCTCTAGGCCTTTACCCAAAGAATTCTCTATCGTCAACCTACCAATAACGAGAAACAATACATAGAAGGTAGATGGCTGAATTGCTTGAGAACCTTAGGTTGTTATACTATGCACTCGTTCTCTTGTATTGATGCTGACTATCCTCTGGTAGAGGGCTTTGTGCCAAATGATCTGACCTTCAGCTATTGAGAGTCTCCAACCGAGTAATAAAAGCTAGCCTCCTAGCTGAATACTTCTCTTTCGGCTTCCTTCCAATTTTTATAGCATCCCCACTTGTTTCGGCCTCCTTGTCGCTGTAACATCTTAATTCTTCTCACTTGCTATGCTTAGAGAATTTTTGTATGGAACTAATGTTGCATGTTACCTGTCCTTTTCATCTAACATGTATTACTTTTCCCTTTTTTTCTTTTATCCTTTGTCATTTTTACCCTTTTTTGATATGTACTAAGAATTCCCCTTTTATGTATGCCTTTTTGTAATTTTCCTTAATTGTAATGTTGCCTAAGGGACTTACTATAAATAATCTTTTCTCTTTATAGCTAGAATTATTACAATTTAGATTCCTAATATTGAATATATCATTCCTTAAGAGATAACCCTCTCCAAGTCCTCCTTACACTCTTATTTAATCTTGCCGAGTAGCTCAAGATTAGTGGAGAATGGATCTTGACATCTGCTTGTGTGTCATATTAAGTAAAGTGTTAAGTCGTATTGTGTTTGTTGGTGGGTTATATCCTCCGAGAAACTTCACGTCAGCTATTATATATATCATCAATTGTCAACCTACTCACTCACTTTTGCTCCAATATTTTGAAGGACCCATCAAGTTCTTACTTCTTATAGTAAGCCCTAGTGATAATTGAGCTTCTAGGCACATCAGTTTTATAGGAGGAAGCAAAAAAAAGAAATCAATAATATGCTTTTACATCTGTAGTTTCGTAGTATGTAATCTTGAAGAGTTAGTAAATGATGATGTGTTGCATGAGAAATTTAGGAAATAATGAAGTTGAGAAGTGTTAATTGAAGTGTTAAAGTGATCCTTATAACTTAAACTTCGAAGAAAAATGAATAAATGAATTAATTATAGGAAGTTAGGTAAAAGTAGAGGATAACTTAGAGGATTTTAGATGAATATTATACTAGAGAACACACTCAGAAGCAACGTCAAAGGCAAATTTATGAGTGAATTGTAAATACAGAAGAACTCATAAGTGTAGTTAGAAGGTAAACTTCTTAAAAACTCTAAGGTTAGTTAAACTTAGAGGGTAGTTCACTAAGAGATTTAAATTGAAATATCTCAGACACTATATTAAGGGTTAGAATTGGCATAATAAATGACCCTTAAATAGCTTAAAGGGTAGCTTAAAGGATTGTAGCCTAGGAATCTTATTATCAATAAACTCAAAACCTAACTCAAAGAATTTTGTAGGCTAGAATAACTTATAAAAACTAGTGAATTAATTGAGAGATCCTAACTTGCAAGTAAGAATAACCTATAAAACTAATGACAAAACAATTGAAATCATATAAAATGAATGGGTTACTATTAATTTAAGGATTGAAAATGGATTAAAACTAATCTATTGTATATGTATAGGGATAATTAAGGACTAAGAGAGTAATGGTTAAGAGTAGTGAATCAATGAAGTGTAAGCAAGTTAGGTTCCATGTGTTACAGTATGTTGGAGTATCATATCAGAGTACTCAAAGGCTTGAGAGTGCATTTGGTTGTAGTTATAACTTAGTTGAATGTGCACATACTTTGTATGTGTTTGTGTATTTGAAATTATGGACTTAGAGTGCTGCTTGCATGGATTTGTATGATTTGCATTATCTTGATAATTTGTTGATCACCCTTAACTAGAATTAGCCAAAGATTGACCCTTAACCTAATTGGACATACATAATAACCCAATAAAGGAAACAATTAAGTGTGTTGACCAAATACTGACCCCTTTGATGAGGATTGCTAAAATAGTCATTTCCTTACCTATAGTTAAACTAAATGACAGGAGTAAAGGCCACGACAAGGTTAGGAATAGTGGTTTAAACTTAGTCTCAAAAAGAAAGTGTTCTCTATTGCACAAGTCTAGCTTTGATCTAATTTGAGTCACACTAAAACTCCTTAATCTGAGTTAAAGTAGATATTATTTCTCTAACCTTATAATGGACCAAATAATATTGTGCGATGTCTCATTTGATTGTTTGCATTGCATTTCATTAACATTTAATTATTGAAAACCCCGTTTATGTTTGTTGCACTCTTTTGTCTCCATCCTACTTACTGAGCTACTTGTACTCATATATTTATAGACTCTTTTGTAGATATTGACTAACAATATAAAGATGTAGCACTATAACCATCCTCAGTTTATTACACAACTAGCTAGGGGAGTAAGGAAACTTAAAGACCTACAAGATCATGACTGTTGTTTTAGTTTTCTTTTTGTCTTTTGTGGAAACTAATTGGGATCCCCTATACTGCCCACTAGTTTCTAACTTTGTTGTACATAAGCTTTGGAACCTATGGCTTTTGTAAACATTTTATGAGAACTGAAACTTTTGATGTAAATATTAATATGCTATTGAGAATTGAACTACAAGTCATCTCAAACTATTGTTTTGAAAAGTTATACTACAAGTTTTATTAAAAACAGGTGATAGACTAGATGCTTCAAGCTAGTTGAGTCAGGTATGCTTTGTGTAGACTATATCTATGATAGTAGCTATGAGATTAATTTCTATCTTAAATTAGTTTATGCAATGGGACTATTACAACATTTTCTCTTGGGGTATAATAGTTCTTGGTTGGTATCAGAGTATAGTTTTAAAAAACTAAACTTTGAAGCATCTAATTAAAATGAATTAGACATTAGGCTCACTAAGAGTTGGGGGATTAAGTGGGATGTAAAAGACTTAGAATTGTAGGATTATATGTAAGATTTATATGTATAAGATGCATAAAGTATTATAATGCAAAAACTAGCTTGTAACTTGATTGTTTTCAGATCCGTTAGAACGGTTTTATTTATGCATGGTTGCCTTATAGTTAGGAAGGCAATGAGTCTCCTATTAAATATTAGATTTGATTATAAAAGTTGTTACTGGATATAGCTGACTGGAAGTTGTTTCATACTGTTAATGAAATCATAGTTACTTAAAAAGGGGGATGTCTTTTAGTGTGAAGGATGACTAGAAATTAATGGAGGATGAGTTGGGACCTACATATAATGAGTATACTGCTATTATCACTTACAAGAAACAATATTTGCAAGATAGGGGGGTTTTATCTATGATGATTCCTATGTTGTATTTTCTTACTATTGTAGAAGTAAGTAAGAATTATCTACTTGGCTTTGATCATGTATCCTTGGGTATTCCTCATATTCTTCAAGATTACCCTCCTAGTGTGATTAATTGGATTCCTAGATTTCCATCAGTTAAGAATGTTGGCATAGAAATACCTTTACAATCTCAAGAACCCAAACCACTTAGGGAGATACCTAAAAATCCACCCCATAAAGTTAAACAAAATGAAGGAGTTGATGATGAGGAGGATCTTGTAGAGGATTCAAAAGAGGAATTTAAGGTGCAGGGAAAACTAGAACCTAAGGCAAAGGGTATGGTAGAGCCTGTCTTAAAGGTTGAGGCAGAAGGTAATGAGATGAATTGGGGAGAATCTTACTTAGAAGTTAATGGGGTTAGATCTAAAATAGTTCATGTTGATAATAATATGAATAATGAGGACGATGTGCATGAAATAATTGTGATATCTAAGACTCTTGAAATGATACTATTGAGTTTGAATTCTAAGGAGGATGAATAGGACGATTGGATTCTTATAGAAGATGCGGTGGCCTCTGATGGTTCAAATAGTTAATGGAGTTAGTAACTTAGTAGCATGGCATGGCATGACACGACTTATTATGGTTTAGGATTTTTTGACACTTAATGTAATTGAATGACCTAGTTGTTTTTGACGTACCTAGGTCCCATGATGAATTTTTCATGTACTTTTGACTCGTTTGGATGTAACTTTTGCATTCTTTAGATGTTTTGATTCCTAAAAATGTAAACGATATAAATAGACTCATGTACATATGTAATAGAAATGTGAATAGGAGTGATGTACATAGGGGATCAAGAGTGTAATCTTCTGTTGTGTAAATAAAGTTTACGTAGCCATTTGAATGTAAATTTTAATATACCAAGTGTACTAATGTGTATTGTATGTAATCATGTAATAGTGATGAATATCCTTAGTTTCTTTGTGTTTGTATGATATAGAGTTTATGAGAAGTGGTTGTAGGAATAAAATGAATGTAATGATGATTCTATATGATAGATGGAAGTTTTCATGATCATGTGATATACAAATGAATCAAGAAAAATTATGAAATATGTAATAGGTAACACATGATCATTATTATGTTGCATATAAGGATATGATGTTACGAATGTTACATAGATAGCAATATTTACTGAGAGATTTGTTATTATTTTATATACACTGTATATATAGGAAAATTTCCAAGCTATGTAGATATGAGTTACTTGATGCTATACTAACTGTTCGATCATATATGTTGTAAGTGTAAGGTTGTTAGTTAGTTATTGTGACTATAATTATGGTTGAAGAGGTGAATAGAAATCTGAATGAGCAACCAGAGGGTGTTGAACTATCTCTTAATCCTCCAATATCTCAGGATGCACTTAGAAATAATGTACCACCACCTCCTCCTCCTTCGAATATAATGGATCCAACTTAGTTTGGACAGATGCTTGCTAACATGAATATCATGACTCAGCAATAGGGAGCTTTGATCTAGCATCTTATTATATGTGGGAATGTTGTGAATAAAAGGTAACCGAAGGTTAAACCAAGAGGAATTCGACCTTAAGAGGCTAATCGGGTTCTTGAATTTATTAAAGTGAATTTGTATTTTGAGGGGGAAATGGGGAAACCTACCTTAACTGATGACTGGTTAACATAGATTGAACGTAGTTTTGAGGTATTTAAGATCCTGGATAACCAAAAAGTTTCATTTAGCACTTTCTTATTAAAGTTAGGTTCTTAAGTTTGGTGGGACTCAAAGGCAAGATCTATAATTGGACCAATTACTTGGCAAGTGTCTAGAGAGAAGTTTGAGAAAGAATATTTTCCTGTAAGTATGCAAAACCAAATGACCAGACAGTAGTTTGATTTGAAGAAAATTGCCATGAGCATAGCTCCATATGAAAATGAGTTTAATAGATTGTTAAAATATGCACCTGAGTTGTACTAAGATAATCAAGTGCTAAAAAAGGATCTCTTTCTTAATAGATTTGACCCGACCATGAGATGTAAGTTGACAGATTACGAGTTTACCACTTATAATGAAGTTATGGACAAAGCGCGACAATTGGAGAATAACCGATTGGCTATGCAAAGTTTGTAGAGCAAGAACGTGAGGGGAATCACTTAGTTTAGACCAACTTTTAAAAGGTCATCTCCAGGCGCTAGTAACAGTTTGAGCCAAAAGGGGAAGAAGTTGACAACAATATCTAGTGGCCGTACGCAATCCAAAATGGGATATAATTTCTATAATAAAGTTGAAAATGTGAAATGTTAGAAATATGGAGCTCAACATTTCTCACAACAATGTATACAGTTGAAGGGCAATGTTATTTATGTGGTAATCCAAATCATATCTCAAGAGAGTATCTAAAGAAGAAAGTTGTAAAATGTTATAGATGTAAAATGTCAAGACACTTCTTGACATATAATGGACAGGCTAGATAAGGAGCTAAGAAATTTAGAGAAGTGAAAATAACCATGTTACTAGCATGGGTGTTTACGATAAAGATTACAAAAGACGATATTGAGGAATTTGACAAGTAGATGAAGGAGTATTTCCATGATGGTTGTCACGCAAAGCGGCAGAGTCGTAATAACCCTACCGTGTAAACTATCCTAAGATAGAAGTTGGCCTTACAACCGCTATCTTAGACTTGATTTACACAAGGCATCCACGACTAACCCGCTTTGAAGTAAACAGTTTGTAATTTAAATAAATCATTTACCTATAAAAGTAAGGAATTATGTATATATGCTATAATTCAGTTATTGCAATTAAAGCTTACAATATTTCTTCGTAATATATTTCTTAGTTATTACATCATTCGGAAATGAAAAATAATTCTAAAATAAAAACTTAGACCTTAAAAATATGTGTTTATTCTTTAATGTTTTTCCTCACTCCTCAAGATCCAGTAGTTGCTAGCTTTGGAGTAGTTGTTTGCTGCTTCTTAACCAGCACCTGCACAACCTCTATAGGGATGTGAGCAACTACAGCTCAGTAAGTTAGGATGGAGGACTTAAAACTATTCCATACACACAATAAGGTTTTCAATCACTTATTAGGTGCAATGCATGTGCAAGCAAATGCCATCACACGACGTTGTCCGGCCCGTCATGAGATTAGAGAAATTGTGCCTACTCTAATCCGGGTTGAGGAGTTGCCATTAATGTAACAGCTCACGACCAAACCCAGGCTTGTGCAATAGAGACCTCGCTCCTCCCGTGACTACCTTCGAACCACTGACTTCACCCTTGCCGCGACCTCCTCTCCTGTTACTTAGTTTGACTGAGGATGAAGAAGGGACCATTATGCAATCCTGCGCTATCCCTTTCGAAGGGGTCGGTATTTGGCCGGAGAGTCTAAGTTCCCATAATGGGTTGCCATGCATGTCCGATTATGATTACTAGTTGTGTATTTAATTAAGTCTAGTTTAAGGTGATCAATCATTTCATTCAAATCATACAATATATGCCAGAACAACAAATAGAATCATAGCATCACCCATAATCAAGCACATGCACACATTCAACTATCTAACAAGCACAACCAAGCATAATCTTAAGTCTCCAAAATACAGCATCGTATTAATCCCAACTTACCTCGACTTCTCGCTCACTCACTCGAGGTCTGACTTGCTCAGGCCATCGCCAATCATCCCTATAACACAAACGTGGTTTTAGTTTTTCATATGATTATTATAGGTTCATTTTATCCTATAACGCTTATTGCTATGTTTTGTTTAGGGTTTAATATGTCTAATTATCTAGGTCTTAAGTCTTTTACAATTATTCTAGGTTTAGGATTAGATTTGGGTTCGGTTTCCGCATCAATTTTTAAATTAGGTTCTAATTCGATTTCTAAGTCCTAAATATGCTCGAATCCTAATGTGAAATTAATCACATTAAGCTCGAGTATTCAAATATCCTATTGGGTCTTAATTTAGTATTCTAAACTATTCGGTACACGCTATTCCTAATTGGGGTATCGGATTTATTCCTGATGTGAGAAAATCTTACATTTTTATACAATTACCTAAAATTAAATCTTAATTCAGATTTAGTATGATTCTGATTTTTATTCTAATATTATTTAAATAACCCTAATTTTTTAGATTTATTAATTTTCAATTCCATATATTACTAATTTCTTACAATAACTACCTAATTTCCTAAATTAACTATACTTAATACTTCAAAGGCTAGGATTAGGTTTCCACATCAGAGGTTAACATCCCTAAACATCTAATTACTATCTAAATCAGAAATTAGTATCTTAATCACCTAATTAATCTAAAATTATCCACATTTTCCATCATTTTAGGGCTAAAAATTAACTTAAAAATTTTGAAAATTAATTTTAAAAAAATGGCTTCATAGCATTGTTCTATATCACATGAGCATCCTACAAAAAAAAAAAAAAATTGAGCTCCAAACTACACTCCTAAACCTATTTATTTTTAGTTCTAATCATGCTCGGTTTTATTCAATTTGTTAAGAACCCTATATTTTCAGACGTGATTAAACTAAATCACTATTTTTCCCTAAATCTACATACAATAAAACCTCAAAATAACAAGTTTCATAATTTTCTAGGTAAAATAAATAATTTTACTAAATTATACAAAATCAGGATAATTAAGGGACTCACTCGATTCGAAGCTTTCTGGCCGTCCAAACCTGGTCCAAGGTTGTCGGCCAGCCCAGGCGGTGGGTTTAGAGTGGGATGGTGGTGGCGGCGGCTCGGTCCCAGGTGGTGGTGAGGTATGGGTTTGGCTCACTTGCCCAATCTGCACAGTTTTCTTTTCTTTTTTTGTTTTCTGGATTTTCTCTTAAATTTTTGTGTCTCTCGATTTTTCTCAGATTCCTCACTACCCAAATGAGTTCTGGAAAATTTTCCCCTATTTATAAACGATTTTGGTAATTATTATGCATTAATTAGACATGACTTTGCCCAATTTCCTTGATTTTTGGCTTTTGTGTTGCCTAATTTTAATTGGTTGATTTTTATTTTGTAGATCCTGACCTGCTACGACTAGATTTGCATCATTCCACACTCTTCTAATTTTTTTCTGATTTTTCCACAATTAATTACTAATTTTCTTTAATTATTTACTATATTTTTGGCCAATTTAGGTAATTTCGCGTATTTTTATCTATACGTAAATACATGTGGGGTACATATGAACATTCCTAATTATTATTTAAGTCATTCTATAATTTTTAGTATACATATAATTTATCTCTAGTAATTTATTAGTTATTAGATTACACTTTTTGCCTTTCAGTAATTAGCAATTATTATACTTAAAATTTGAAAATTTTATAGTCTCCTATTTTATTACTTATTTTCTTAAATTCAAGTTTACGGGGTCATTTTTGCTAATATTTCTCTTAATAGTTTATAATTTGGATTTGATCGGATTCTTTAACCGATCGTCCAAAACCTTATGTTCTAAGTTCAATCATACGGTCACTTGACTTAGCTTTAGGGCTTATAATGGTTTTGATGACAATATGGAAGTTGATGAAACTAAGCAAGGATTAGTGATAGGTATGTAACTTAATGACCTTTCTTTTACTTATAAAACGAATCCGACTTTCATTTTAATAGGAAAATATTAAGAATCAAGGAAATAACTAAACTTAAGTATTACAATATATGAATGAGGGGTAACTATAGTAGTAATAATTATTTCAAGAAATGTAAATATGAATGGATGAATTGCATATGCGTTATTTGATACGGGAGCCATACACTGATTCGTTAGTCAAGAGTTCGTATTAAAAAATAGAATTAATGTAATTTAAGTTAAGGCTACTTATAAAGCAAGAGGACATACTGGAGAGTAAGTGTTAACATGGAAAATAGTGGATAATGGATAATTACAAATTCAAGGGAAAGAGTTTCCAATAAAACTTATAGTTTTGCCACTTAAAGGTTACGATATTATTGTAGGAATAGAATGGTTATCAAAACATAAAGCTAAAGTGGATTGTTGAAATAAAAATGTAATCTTAGACGAAGGTAAAATTGTATTATTAAGGAAAGAAAGAGACAGCTTTATTAGATATTTATAGACCAAAACCTAACTCAGAGGATTATATTTTGGCCTAGGAAACTTATTATAAAATAAACTTAGAACCTAACTTAGAGGATTTTTTAGACTGGTATAACTTATAAAAACTAGCGAATTAATTGAGAAATCTTAACTTGTAAGTAAGAATAACTTACAAAACTAATGTCAAAGCAATTAAAATCATATAAAATGAATAGGATACTATTAATTCAAGGCTCAAAAATGGATTAAAAGTCATCTATTGTATATGTATAAGGATAATTGAAGACTAGGAAGGCAATGGTAAAGAGTAATAAACTAGTGAATGTAGGTCAATTAAGATCCATGTATCACAGTATATTGTTGTACAGTATTGGAGTACTTAAAGACCTAAGAGTGCATTTGGTTATGGTTATAACTTAGTTGAATGTGTACATGCTCTGTGTGTGATTGTTTATTTGAAATTGTGGACATGGAGTGCTGTTTGCATGAATTTGTATGATTTACTCTATCTTAATAATTTGTTGATCACCCCTAACTAGAATTAACTAAAGATTAGCCCTTAACTTAACTAGATATGCATAACAAGCCACTAGGGGAAATAATTAGGTGTATTAGACTAAATACTAACCTCTTCAATGAGGATAGCTGAAATGATCTTTTTCTCACCTTTAGTCAGACTAAGTAATAAGAGAGGAGGTCACGGCACAGTTGGGGATAGCGGTTCGAACTTAGTCTTGGGATGAGGGTGTTCTCCATTGCATAAGCTTAAAAGTTATGCTGAAACTCAATCTAAGTTAGAGTGAATGTAATTTATCTAACATCATAATGAAGATATCTATAGGTTTCCAATTTATTCCTCTTATTTCCCTCGCTTCTTTTTAAATACATTAGTTTAAGGCATGTGAAATTGATTATCTTATAGGTACTATTACACGATTTGCAAGGTTGAAGCTCTATGTTCAGCAACTTCAATGGTGGTTTACAACTTTAGTAGTGTTAGTGAGCATAGATTGACAAGCATTTATGCGACCTTTGATTATTCGATGAAATGTCCAAATGAAGATTTGGTATATTATAATCAATAAACTTCCACTCTTCCTCATGTTTAGTAATTTTCTTATGAACTTTATCACTAACCATTCTTCTATTTCCTAGAAATGCCACATTTCTTGCAATATGAAGTTGTCTATACTTGCCAATGGCACTCTTGTGAAAAGAAGCACTCAAGAGAGAAATAGTGGTAATGGTAGCAACCTTATCTTCCTAATAATGACCTTGCATCTTCAAGGTAGACAACATAGTATAAGGTATAATCTTTTCTTTAGTAATCAAATCTTCAAAATATGTGACCTCAATGGCAACTTGTACCATCTCATTATTTTTTATTGTGGTTAGCAGCTTTGATTCCTTTGTGTTGTTAGGTTCTATTATAATTGTTCTAGTAGTTTCACCTAATAGTGATTGGCCTTTTATGTAAAGATTATAGATCACCATTGTTGAAAGTATATCCTACCATCTAACTTTACCTAAAAGTTCAATAAACTTCATAGCGCTAATAGAGAAGCAAGTAGAGCCAACCAAGCAAGGTACATAAAAGTTTCAAATATTTTATACTTATATCTTAGTATTAACTCAAATGCATTAACATAATTTCCACATAAATCTCTTAACATTTTAATAAACAAATGAGGCCCATTTTTTGCAGTTTCATGTCTTAAACATACCTTAATCTTAACAAGATTCTTAAACCAAGTTGTGTTTGCTTTTGTTTATGGTGGTCTTAATGTAAACTCGCCATTTCAAACATGTTTTAGCATGCATATGGTTTGGGTTTGGTGGCTGTGGATGTGGTCTATGTAAGGGTGATTTTTAGGTGTTTTGTTTGGCTCTTTGCTGATTTTGTTGTATTGGTTTAAAGTGTTAGTCTTGTTGGAGTTTGGGTCAATAATAGTGAGTGATGTTGGTTATGGTTTGATAATGAGTATGATGGATGTGATGCTTTGGCTTAGTATCATATTAGGTTTTGGTTTAATAGTAATAAAGAGAGGTAAGCATAGATTGCTAATGGTTTTGAGTGCAGGTGAAAGTTGTGGTTCTGTGTGAAGTAGGTTATGTTTATGGTTGAAGGGTTGCTGGTAGCCATATAAGTTAGGTTCAAGGAAAACTATCATTTTGTTTGTATTTTGTGTTGGGTACGTGGAAATTGGTTATTGTATGGGTTTGAAGTCAAGTAGGTCTTTTGTGGTTTCTAGAGTGAGTTTAGCATAAGAATGGGTTCTAACAATGGTATTGTACTTGGTCGCAATGGATTCGTTAGTAGAGAATGAGGGTAGAGGTTTGGAGTGTTTGCTTATGGGTTTTTAAGTTGCTGCTTTGTCATTGAATTGCATTCGCATGGCTTTTATTAGTTCACTCCACTAATGGATTGCACATTAGTATGAGTTTGGGTATAGTGATAATACCATTTTACTGCTTTTCCTTCCATATACATGGTTGTTAACCTCACTTTTGATTCTTTCGATGTCATATCTATCGTAAGATATTGCTCTACTTTATAGACGCACTCTTTAAAACACTCACCATCAAGTACAATGAATTTAAGTTGTAGTGCATTCATTTGTAAGGAATTTTCAATTGTTGTTTTCACCTTTTTTTTTTCTAATTTATAAATTTCATTTGTTGTAGGTAACTTACCAAAATTAGGTGCAATTGAGCTTAAAGGAAGAATATTGTTTAGTTGTTGCAACTTAAGCTTAATAATATCTAAGCTCGTTGAGCCCTACTTTGAATTTTTCCTTAATTTAATTTAACCATTTATTTATTTATTTTTTCTTGTTCTTAAATCACTGATCATGCATAAAATATATAATATTCTAAATTTTTAATTATATTGCAACATTTAAGTTTTTAGCATTTATATCTTTTTATTAATACTAAAATAATTTTAGAAAGGAGAGATGTATAATTGTAACATTTGTAATATAGACCTATTAAACATCTAAAGACCAAAAATAAGACAAAACAGAAAAAGGGAAAAATTATAAATGTTTTAGCAATAGTTATTTATTAACTGGATAAAGCAGTTCTTACTACTAGTAATCTTTTTGAAATATTGAAAGCCCATGTCAAAATGAAAAAGAAAATTTAAAAAGGGGGAAATCAACAATAAATTATATCATGAGTTGTTAAAAAAAAAAAACCAACACTAGAATATTAGTCTTTTTTTTTTCTTTTCACTTCATGATATGTTTTAATTTTACCAAAACAAACTACAAAGACAACAATGTTGGACAATCAAATCAATATAAACTATAAACTTATTTACTATGGATCCTTTGTACGAGTTTTGTAAAGTGGATATCCATCTTGTAAGTATTTTAAAAAATAATCAATTTCTTACCAAAAAACAAAGTTGAGGATATATGGATAAAGTAAATGGAGAGAGAAAAAAAAAATCTAACTACTTCCTTGTGTTGATAAGGAAAGAAACACCGCTTCTAGTGGAAAAAAGAGAAATTCTAGAAGAATATGAACTTAAACTTCAAGTTCCAATAAAAAATAAAATAAATGACAAGAACTATTAGAAATACATTAATATAGAATAAAAATTGAAGAATCACCAATTGTACTTCTTTTTCCACCTCTTGAATTTTTTATTATATACAAAATTGTTGTCAAAAGATTAAGTTAGGGGAAAAAAGAATAATATACCTCACAAACTATATGTAAGAATATTAAGAAGAAAGCTAAGGCATCAAGTTTAAACAAATTAATTAAAAGCACATGAAATCTAAACATCTTTTCTAATTAGGCAATTACACATATTTGATTGTTTAATTTCATGGCTGCATGTAAATAAAAACAATCAATTGCTCAGATCAAAAGGAAACCAAATCTAATTACTCTTATGTGTTGATAAAAAAATGAACACAAATTATGCAAAAAGGGAAAGGAAATTCTCAAAAAGTAGGAACTTGAACTCTAAATTCCAATAAAAAATAAAATAAAACAAATGATAAGAACTATAGAAATGCACTAATATAGACTAAAAATTGGAGACTCACCCTTAAGTTGTAGTTCCTTTCCACCTCTTAAATTTTAGATTATATACTAAATTGCTGTAAAGAAAATCAAATAAGTTAAAAAAAAAAAACACAAATCAAAAACCATATATTAAAATATCAAGAAAAAATTTATGTCATAGGTTATTACAACACCCTTCATATTTAAACAAATTAAGAAAAAACACATGAAATCTAAGAACCTTTTTCTAATTAGGAAATCACACATACTATGGTTGCACATAAATAAAAACAACCAATTTATGAAAAAGAAAAACAAAGTTAGAGACATACGGATGAAATGAAAGATATATATATATATATATATATATATATTCTAATTACTTCTATGTGATAAAGAGAACAATATGCATCCTATAGAAAGAAAAGGAAAATTCTAGAAGACTAAGAACTTATACTTCAAATTCCAATAAGAAATAAAATAAAATACATGACAAGAATTGTAGAAATGCACTAATATTAACTAAAAACCAGGGACTCACCTATAAGTTGTACTTCTTTTCCACCTCTTGAATAATGAATTATACATGAATTACTATAAAGAAAACCATGTAAGTTAAAAAAACACACATACACATACAAAAAAATCAGAAACTATTGACAGTCAAATATAGTTGAAGGGGAATTTTAATTACTCAACGAACTTCAAGCCTACAAGACAGAAAAGTTACGTTATAGGGGTCTCAAGATGACTCTGGTGTAGACACTACAATCCCTAAGTTAGGCTTCAGTAGTGAAATGAAAAGAGAAGGGAAAGGAAAATAAAGTAACTAATAATTCGAAGCTTACTGTAAGGTGTTTACCTTTATTTATAGAAGAATGTTGGTAACTACTTTGCAACTGTTGCCTTCAAAATCTCTACATATGGAATTTTGAATTATAGGTCACTCCCTAAATTCTTGGAACGTGGGTCAGTTGTTGGTGGGTTATGGATAGTTATTTGTGTAATGATCCTTAACAATTAGTGCTTATGTTTAAATTTGAATCTTTTGTAGGTTGGACTAAGTCTTCTCAAGCTCTTTACCCCTTAGTTGACCTAATCGCAACCACTTCGATCTCCTTTCATGCATATGGCTTTAATCCGAGCTCACTTACTCCCAAAACTATCAAATCATTAGTGGCTACAGAGCTAATGAAAGAGACAAAATGTTGGGTTAGAGAGGTTGGATGTAAGGCTTAGGAGATTGGATATTAGCTCTTTTAGGTCGCTTGAAGGTCTCTAATGCTTAAGATAAAAATCCTTATCAGCATTTGCCCCTCGACTCTCCTTGAAAGTGACACTGAAGAGGGTAATATGGTGAATTACGATGCTTTTCCTGTTATGGCTCTTGAAGCCATCATAATATAGATCGGGGGTGTTTGACCTTTACTTGTCCCGAGCTTGCTATCCTAACCTTACACTTATAGGATCATAGTTGATCTCTACCAATACGACCTATTCTTAGTTTGCATATAGGGGAAGATTTGTGTCCAATTAGTGCCATTATGTATCCTACACATTAAAACTCGTGTAGACGTATCAATTACTACGTACATTTTTACAACAAATTTTAATTATGACCATTCAATTTCTACAGAGGGGACATTATCATATGGATAGGAACTATTAATAACTGTTATGGAACCTAAGGTTTATTCCCACTTACCACCCCCTTATTTTCTTACTTTTCCTCTTTTCTTCTTTTTTCTTCCTCCATTGTGCTCCTCTATTAGTCAATTATACTTCTTTCTTTCCTCAAAAATCAGCTTTTCACCTACATCTTTGCTTAACAAATCTCTCTTCTTTACTTCATTCTTCATATGTTCCAATCACTTTTTAAGGTAACCATGTCGAATACTATATCTAATAATAGTTAATCTATCAATTTGATAAATGCTCAAAATCGAAGCTAAGACTTGCTCATAGCCCCTTAAGTAGGCAATGTTTCTCCACTAGCTGGCAAATGTAGAAGATGATTGCCCTTGGTATTTATCTGGCTATATTAGATTAGAAAGAGTTTGTACCCTTAGAGCTTGGAGAATTTGGAAGATTCTATTCGACGGTTATCCTGTCAACAATAAGGGTGACTCTTCATGGTATGGTCTAACATGGATGAACACATGACGTCCGATATAGCACGAATTAAGGGGATAGGTCCTAACCTCGAGATGATCCAAAGGATAAATGAAAGTCAAAGGTTGAGTAGGGGTCCTCGTACATTGATGGTAGATATGACCCGCCAATGCCTTATACAAGTTATGGTTGCACTTAATATTACGTACAAGTATGGCCAGAGGTTATTCTCCATTAGTCCACACTTAATGAGCTAGATAAGAGTAGTTGAAAGTAAGTAAGATACACTTAGCTCATGCAAGAAGAAAAATGTCTGAATGTTGATTATATTGACTATTGCGGCTATTACAATATGCAAGTGTTTATAGGACTCAATTGGGGAAAATCCTATGTTAGTGTAAATTAGAAAAAGGATTCCTAAAACTAAAGGAAAATGAATAATTTACAAGGGAAATGTTGTAAACAAGCATAAAGAATATCTGGTGATAGAAAATGACAATACAGATGTTAAGAAAATTAAGGTGTGTATTAGCTATCCATTCTATGGTCCCAATAACATTGCCAGTTGAGCAAAATAGGTTCTAAATAGATCAGGTTAGGGTCGACGGTTCGACAGCTCGATAGCTTAGATTTTTGGTGCTAGGAAAAGATTGGTTTAGAAGGTGGCTTATTGTTGAGTTGACCTTGGGTGGTTAGCTCCAGATAGGTGTCAGCTTGGCTTCAGCATACATTAGGTTAGTAGTATACTGATTCGACACTTAGCCTTAGACAGATGTGTTGTGGAGGGGTTAGTTTAGTATACAGGTTGATCACCTTGGTAGTTTCTTAAATGATGTGGAGGACAAAGTAACTCGGCAAGTCGAACTAAGGAATGTACTACTCTTCTGAGTTCAACTCTCCTCGGATAGCTTAGTGAACCATATGAGCAAGTCTTTCGGCTTAGGATTGCATGATTGGTCCGTGATCCTTATCATCCCCTCTAAGTTGGTTGAGATTTGGGGTCAAATCTAGTTTAGCTTCATGTTGCTCGTCTTCAAGAGTATACTAGTAGAGGTTGACAACTTGGAAGGAGTCCAAGACCCCATACTCTTTTAGTAGTTCAATCCTATAGGCATTAGATTGATCTTTTCAAGCACTTTGAATAGTCCCTTAGCCTTAGGAGATAACTTGCTCTTCCTTAAGTGTGGAAACCATTCCTTACTAAGGTAGATCCAAACCAAATCACTTGGCCAAAATTCCTTGTTCTTCCATCTTCGGCCTCTTCTCTTGAGCTTGGTAGTAGCTCGACTTAATTTTTCTACGACCTTCTAGTACATTGCTTTGATGGCTTTTGACTCTTTTTGCAGGTAGCTGGTCATCATCTAGGCTTGGAAGGGGTATTTGGTCTATTAGGAGCCCAGGGTTGAACCCATAAGCGACCTCAAATGGTGACATGTTTATTACATTGTTAGCAGTCCTACTGTAGACAAACTCTATGATTGGTAGGCATAGATCCCAATCAACCATGTTCATACTAACGGTAACCTGGAGTAAAGTCCCTATTGTCTTATTGACAACCTTAGTCTGTCCGTTTGTTTGTGGATAATAGGATGTGCTATACAATAGCTTGGTTCCCATTCATCTTCATAACGTTCTTTAGAAGTGGCTCATGAACTTTAGGTCTTGGTCTGAAACAATGTTTCGAAGTACTCCATGAAGTTTGACTATTTATTGCAAGAGAAGAAAAGAGATAACCAAAGCATCATTAGTTTTAGAGCAGGGCACAAAGTGTGCTATATTATTGAATCGATTCATGACTATCATGATGGAGTCCTTCCTTCGAGATGTCCATGGCAACCCCAATGTAAAGTTCATACTTAGCTTGGACCATGGTTTTTTTGAGATGGGCAATGGTAAATAATTTCCTTGCTTAACTCAACTCATTGCTTTTCTACAAGTAGTACACCTTTCCAACACAAATCGAACATCCCTTTTCATTTTTGGCCAAAAGAATCTTGAGGATAATATCTTATGAGTTCAGTGCTGGCTAAAGTATCCAGACAATCCTTCCTTATGTGCCTTGCGCATTAACAGCTCTTTCATGGAATTGGTTGGGATACATAGTCTCCTTTTCCTAAACAAGTATCCATCCTCCCTATAATAATCATCAAGTGTTTGGCCTTCCTTATACCTAGCATAGATAGGGCCAAAATGGAGATCCTCGGCATATAAATCTTTTATTACTGAAAAACCTAGCAACATAGTCTATAGCTCAGTTAATAGAGAATGTCATCTTGATAGAGTGTTGGCAACTATATTGTTCTTTCTATTCTTATATTTCATGACATATGAAAATCCCTCCATGAGACAACTTAGGTTAGCTCTTGAGATATGTCAAAGATTCATGATTAGTATAGATCACAAACTTTTTAGGTAACAGATAACATTGCCATACAATTAGGGCTCGAATCAAGTAATAGAACTCTTTATCATAGACAGAGTAGTTGAGTGTAGCTCTTCTAAGCTTCCTACTGAAGTAAGCAATAGGTCGGATTTCCTACATTAGCACAGCACCTATGTCTAATCCAAATGCATTACACTTTACTTCGAATACTTTATCAAAGCTTGGTAGAGTTAAGATAGGTGATAACTCTTATTTTAAATACATTTCACATGGTGATTTTATAGTATTTCCCTTACATCTTTGGTTTTCTTTAAAGAAATTGATACTTAATTGAGTAAAATTTTGATTTCAAGGTTTGAACACGTTCTTAGATTGAAAATGAAGAAAAGAAATCAAGTTTCACTCAATTTGGAGTTCAAATGAATGAGTTATGAAGTTTTGAAGTTACACAGTCTGGGACACAACTGTATCCCCAGGTTGTGTCCATCTAAGAAGATTTGCTAAGGTCAAAAAGTTACATGACCTGGGGATACGACTGTGTCCTAAGCTGTGTCTGGTGATGAAAAAAGAGACTTTACAATACATTATAAAAGGACATACTAGGGTTTCACACACAAGATTGGACATTCAAAAGAGAAGAGACTTGAAGAAAAGGAGAAGAAAAAGGCGAAAGCAACACTTAACTTCAAGATTGGAGAGATTTTTTATCAACAAAAGGGGTTTTTCATGTTTTATTTATTGATTTTGTTGGAATTCGTTTTTAGTTTCATTATGATAGCTTAAGATTTTTGTATTTAGGATTATGGAATCTAGGGTTTCATGTGACTATTAGATTCATTGATAATTTTCAATAAAGTTTCTATCTTTTCTTGATTCAATTATGTTATTTAATTATAATTGATATTTCTAGAGTATCAATCTATGATATTATGCATGATGATTGAGAAATCACATGTGTAATAAGATCTTGACATAATTGGAGAGAATTGCATGTGTACTTAGAGATGAGATACATGTTTCTTCTGGAAAGTTGTTCTTTTGTGTGGGAATTCATTTTACATTAATACGATTCTGAATTATATTACTAAGAGAAGGGATTCCGATAAATAATTTAGGATTAGGGTTAATATGCTTGAGAAAGGTGTTAACTTTAATTGTGAATTCCTCCGATCAAGAATAATAGAGATTGAATTGGATACATTTTAAGCGGTCACATGTTAAACACTAGGGGAAATAATTCCTAAATACATTGTTTGCTTTCTTGAAGTTGTTCTCAATTTTATCGCTTTCTAGATTGCTTAATCAAGTCTCATAATTAGGTTAGTTTGTTAGTTTAAGTATTCTTAATTCATTCAACCCACCACAATTTTCCGGTTAGATAATAAAGCTAAAGTTAATATTAGTACTCGAAGTCTCTGAGGGATCGACTCGGACTCACATCCGCTATATTAAAACTGATAGGTGCACTTGCCTGATATCAATAGGCATTGTAGTTAACTTCTCCTTTACCTCTTCAAAACTCCTTTACTCCTTCTCTCCCTATCTAAACTCAATATTCTTTTTTAATAATTCGATGAGTAAGGCTATGATCTTACTAAAATTCCTCATAAATTTGTGATAGAATGATGCTAGGTCATGGAAGCTCCTCACGTCAACTAAAGTAGTGGCATAGGCCATTTGTTGATTGCCTTTATTTTTTCATCATTGATTCGTATTCCACCACTACTTACAACAAACCCTAAGAAGATTACTTCAAGCCAGCAAAAGTCACACTTCTTTAGATTGGCATAGAGTCTTTCAGCTTAGAGTTTTGTAAAGAAGGCTTAGAGATGCCCTTGGTGAGACTCTAGATCAGGGATATACACAAGGATGCCGTCAAAGTAAACCACTACAAATTTCCTTATTAGTTCTTAGAGCACATGATTCATTAGTCACATAAATGTGCTCGATGAGTTTGATAGTCCAAACGGCATGATAAGCCATTCATACAATCTATGGAGGGTCTTAAATGCAGTCTTCTACATACCGCCTTCTCACATTTAAATCTGATGGTATCCATATTTGAGGTCAATCTTAGAGAATAATCTAGCTCTATTTAACTTGTCCAACATATCATCAAGCCTTGGTATGGGATACATATACTCGATGGTAATGCAATTGATTGCTCGACTATCCATACACATCTCCATGACTTATCTTTCTTTGGTACCGACAGTGTTGGTACAGCACAAAGGTTGAGGGATTCTCGTACATACCCTTTCTTTATCAAGGTTTAGCCCATAAGTAGGCTTGTTCGGTAGTATGGCTCCTAGTTGTAAGTTAATTGCATGTTTAACACCTTAGATGGGAAGTAAACTGTTTGGTAGCTCACCTAGGAATAGGTTAGAAAATTCATCTAACAAGGTTTTCACGTTGGTAGGCAGCATCCCCTCCTTGAATCTCCACTTCTCCAGTAACCTTCTAACTACTAGATAGGTTAACTCTTCAAGCTCCATCTCTTTCTCCAACTTAGCTCAAGTCATCACTAAAGCTTCTTTCTTCAAGACTCAGCTTAATTGGGCCTGCATGATCTTAACTTGTTTAGTAGTCATAGGGCTCAACTTCACCTTCTTGCCCTTGTGCTCCAAGGAACATGTATTCTTCCTTCCATCGTATATCACGGTTCGACCAAACATTTATAGTCATCTAAGCAGAATATGGGATGCACTCATGGGCAACACATCATAGAGGACTTCATCTCAATAGTTTCTAATACAGATGTTTACTTGTAGGTCTCCCTTATTACTTAGCTAGTGCAATTTATAAGGTTTGGGATAGGGCTTAGTGGGTAACTTTAATTGTTGGACCATGAAAGAAAAAGCTGCATTGGTGCAGCTCCTACTATCAATAATTAAGGTACACAGTAACCCATTTACCTTGCATCTAATATGGAACAGATTCTCTTTTGTTTGTCCTTGAGCATAGGCTTACACTCATTATCCTCCTCAACATTAGGGTGGTAGGCATAAAATTACCCTCCTTACTATAAATGACTTCCTCCTCCTCAGACAATTTGGTCCATCTAGCCTCTTTCAGGTCTTCCACTTCTTCATCAGTATTGTCTATCTCAATGGTTGACATTTTGCCTCAGATCACCATAGTTCTTCTATTCGGACACTATGCAACCATGTGTCCAAATCCTTAACACTTAAAGCACTTGATCTCACTTGTCTTTCTTCCTGAGCTCTAACCCTTCTCAAATGTCCTTAGGATCTCCTTCTCCTTTGCTTAGGTAGTTTGAGTAGGTTAGGTCTCAACAGCCTTACTTGGTTTCGATTGCATAGGTTTGTTTGGAATAGATCGACTATTGCTAGGTCGACTAACAAAGGGTTAGAATCTTCCTATTTGGCGCCTTTCGATCCTTTGGATAGCTCGAATAACGTCATCGAGTGATCTAATATCCATGGTGTTTAGGATATCTCTAATCTCGTACTTTAACCTACTAATGAATTGAGACACAGTTTGGTCTTTCGGCTCAAGGACTTCACATTGGATCCTTAATATCCGAAATTCCTTTACGTAGGCATCAACACTTAACCCTCCTTATCTCAACTCCTGTAACTTCTTAAACACATCCTACAAATAGTAGCTTGGAAGAAATCTTCTCCTCATGACTCTCTTCATTTCACCCCAACTCCTAACTCCATGTTCTCCTTCTCTTTTATGCATGGTTTACATGTTCTTCGACCAGAGGGCGACATAACTAGTAAATTCTAACACAGCAAGTCTAACCTTAGCATTTTCATGTTCTTCATGGCATTCAAATTGCTTCTCAATCTTATTTACCCAGTTTAGGTAATCTTCGACATCACTACTAACAAAAAAGTCAGGGATAGGCATTCTCAATCCTTCCACTTTAAGAGCTTCGACGTTCCTCTCCTCAAGTTCATAGTATTCTTCTACTTCATCACTTACTTCCTTATCTACTTCTTCAATTTCATCAAGTGTTAGCTTGTACCTAGCAACTTTATCTACTCTTCTAGCTCGAAGTGGTCAAACTAGGGCATTAGCTTGGCCAAACTAACCATTGTCTCTCTTAGGCTGTTTACGTCCTCTATATGGATCATTTCTAGCTTATTGCCTATCTTCACTTATGACAGTCACTAGACTAGCCACCAAGTTGGTGAGCCTGTCTAGTTGATCACCCATTGATTAGGGTATGAAGCTTCCTTATTGATCTTGGTTATTATGAGCGTACTCTCTTGATTACCTAGAGTTCCTTGAATACTAGAATTAGGTATTGTTGACTATCTCACGAGATTAACAGTTAAAATACCACTCAAAGCTCTTACCACAAATAACAACAATTGAACAATACCCAACACTCCTACTGCGACATTAACTACACAGGATAGACAATGATAGACAAGCAAACGCTTACATTCCATTTCACATACAAGAAATAAGGGAAAACAAAGCATGAAATTTCTTTAACACTATTCACCTACCAAACTCTTATGACAATAACAAAACTTCTAACACTCATAAAAGTAGTAGTAAATCACACTAAGGCCAAAGTAATAGAAACTAGCTTTGAACATTGTTAGACTTTGATACCAAGATGATATGATTCGACATAGATGACAGCACGAATGTTAGGAAAATCAGGGTACGTGTTAATCGTCCATTTTGTAGTCTTAATGACACTGTTGGTTGAGCAAAGTAGGTTCTGAATAGATCGGGTTAGGGTCATAGTTCGACAGCTCGATAGCTTGGATGTTTGGTGCTAGGAAAGGGTTGGTTCAGAAGGTAGCTCATTGTTAGGTTGGCCTCGGGTGGTTAGCTTCGGATAGGTATTAGGTCAACCTTGGCATGTATCAAGTCAATAGTATACTAATTCAATGCTTAGCCTTGGACAAATATATTGTAGAAGGGTTGGCTTGGCATATAGGTTGGTCACCTCGACAGCTCCTTAAATGATGTAGAAGGCAAAGTTACTCGACAGGTCGGATTGGAGAATGCATTCCTCTTCTGAGTTTAACTCTCTTTAGATAGCTAGGCAAACCATATGAGTAAGTCCTTGAGCTCGGTAGCGCATGATTGGTTTATGATTGCTATCACTTCAATTGTCCCTTTATACACAAGCATTGAATATGACTTGAGTCCTAATGGAGTCTCAAGTATAATAAAGAAGAAGGAGTTTAATGATAAGTACCTTTACTTTTGTTCTACTCTTTGTCATTGGAGAATCGAATGACCTCAAATCTATGAGCGCATCACCTCCCTCGGAGAACATGAGTGTGCACTTTTAAAGAAATATTTATAGGTTGGTCATCAATTTCCTTTTTTTTTTTTTGTAAGAGATCTTTTTTCACCTATCATCGCATATGTTTGAGCATGTTAACTCCTAACTCCTATAGATTGATGATAGCTTTTGAGTGTATCTTTAAGGACCTAGAGGTGAAGGCTACTTCAACCTTATTTCGTTACTTTTTTACAATTAAATAAGGTGAAGGGTGGTTCTACATCTATACCTGACTTAGGAGGAAAATTTTGATCAGGCTTGGATCTTCAATTCACAACTGGAAGAAAAAATAGGTCATTTTTAGTTTGGAGACCATTCTTGATGTCCTTACATTGTTCCTAACTGATCAGGTAGTTTGATATAAATAAATTGCTTTAGAATGACCAAGTTACTTATGAGGCATATAACAAGCATCGGTTCCTTTAGGATGCAAACACAATCATTGATAAGTATTACTATAGAGCTTCGATCTTCCCTAAGGATGAGGTTAGAGCCCCTAAAGGCATGAGTGTAGTTTAAGGGGATAATATAGAGGACACAAATGAAGGTATAGTTATGGACCAAGAAGGTACATATTGCTTGCGATTCACCATACTAAGTAGGCTTGCTAGTGGAGGAACCTTAACTAATTACTTTAGAGGCTGGGTGGTCTTCATTGTCCATGCTCGGTATAATGTTTATAAGTTGTTCTTTTTCATCTTTATATTTTCCTGACCTGACCTACCCTTGAATTTTATGAAGACATGTAGCTTAAGAACCCAAACTTTAAGAGCCCATTTGCTTGCTTGAAGGCTTGAACTGCTCCCAAAAAGGACAAAGAGACAATGAAAGTTTTACTTAAGACCATAACTAAAAAAA
Source organism: Lumnitzera littorea (assembly GCA_024138015.1). Taxonomy (NCBI): domain Eukaryota; kingdom Viridiplantae; phylum Streptophyta; class Magnoliopsida; order Myrtales; family Combretaceae; genus Lumnitzera; species Lumnitzera littorea. The sequence goes on from JAMXBB010000010.1 coordinate 40,459,701, forward strand.
AAAAAAAAAAAAGAAAAAATCCCAAGAAGCATAAATTTCCAATGGGAGACCTACTTAAAAGAGAAAGGTTGCAAAGGCTGATTAGCCGAGGAAGCAGCCTAATGTTTAACCCATGAATTTTCTCGTTTGTGATCCTATTAAGGGAAAGGCTCTAGAGGAAGGTTAGGGAAAAGGTGATAAGAAGGATGCCGGTTAACTTGACGGGGGTTCTATAAACCTACAAATAGAACAAACTTCAGTAGGAATCTTAGGTCCTCTAACTCTTTTTAGGAAGAAGAATAAGGAAGTATATTAGTTTTTCCCTCTCTAACAAGTCAATATGAGTGACTATGCCTTAGGCAATGGCAAGATTGCTCTAGAGTTGTTGAAAGAGATCCATCTTTCGAAGGATGTTGGTCCAATGAATAATAATGTCAAGTATTGTAATTGCTAGTGCTGATAGTCTTCACTAATTGGCTGTTGCTAAAATATGATGTAAGGATTTTATTAACTATTATAAGAGTTGGTGCTTTTGTATCTCTTTGTAACTCTATCCTTTGTTTTTTAGCATTCTTAATACCTGCTTATGATCATCAACGCATCAATAGAAGAGAAGAAGGTGGTAAAGCTTCTACCTACTCAAGGTATTATTCTTATTTTGTAGATCTTGCTTGCTTCATTCCTTATGCGTTTCCTTTTCAGAATGCGGAGGAGGCTAAGAACTAGGTTGCACGTGCTAAGGCTAAACAAATGAAGCTCAAGCAAAAATGGGGTGAGGAAAAGGAAAAGTTGGAAGAGGATATGAAGGGTTGAAGGATAAGGTGGATAAAGAGGTCGAATTGAGGAAGGAGAAGAAAGCTGCTTTAGCAAAGGAGTAGAAGAAGAGCTCCCAGTACATCACTGACTTACAAGGGACCTAGAATGAATTGGATAGTCTCAAGGGCAAACACACCAAAGTAGTTCGCTAACTACAAAGCTCATGTGACAAGCTAAAGGTCAAGGTTACTGACCTTGATGAGAAGGTTAGTTAAGGGGCTAGCTATGAAAAGGTCCTCTAAGAAGTCTAGATAGTAGAAAGTATCTGAGCATGCTTTCAGAGAAAATGCTAGATGGTGTCAACTTAGCTTAGGAGGAGATCTTAATTCACCATCTAGATTACAACTTAAGTTGTCTAAATTTTGGTTACCAATGGTCGAAAGGAGGAAGCCCCTATAGTTGAAGAGAATGCTATTGAACAAGAAGTGGAGGGAAATTGACCTACCGAAGGCGATGATACTCTCACTATTGCTTATGATGAGGCCCAGAATACTGCCCTTGATGCTCTTACTTCAATCCCTTCTAATTATCCAACACTTAATCTTGACAATTCAAATGCTAAAAATTGAACTTCTTTTGTTCTATTCTGTTTTATTTTGTCTTTCTCTATCAAGGACTCTTATCACTCATCTAGGTTGAAATGTCGACCTTTGTTTTCATGTACAGGTGCTTATTTATTTATTTTCCATGATCGAGAAATTATATCGATTCACTTTATGCTTGGACTATGTTTTCTGCTTATTTACTTAGTAATTTAGGGCCTCTAATAATTCCTCGTTTGTACTTATCATAGGACTTGAGGGAGTTTCAACCTGTTGCTAAGTAGCTTAGGTTTTAGTTAGCTTATTGTCCATGCTTATCTTAAGACTTAGAGTGGATGGGTCAAGGGTTTTATAACTCATCATCCATATTTATCATAAGACTTAGAGAATTTTAATTGGATCTTTTTTTATCTTGAATTTTAGATGTCCTATTCTATCATCCATTATATGTAGGATTTAGAGATAGCACATTACATAATTTAGTCGTCGCTTGTATATGTAGGGTTAGAGATATTTTACTTCTCATGTTTCAAGAGAAGTTGAAATAAAGCCTATTAACCATTCGTGATGGTGTAGGCTAATGATAAAGACCTTGGATCGGCCATGCTCTGAGTTGAAATTTTGATGCCAAAAGGAGATATTTAAATAAAGTATAATATCACAAAACATCACATGATTGAAACATTTCATTATCAACATCATTATGAAACAAACATAGGAAACAAAGACATTCTAACACCTAATCTAGCATACTAACACCAGTCTTAACAACTTTGCAAAGCAAAACAATTGGAACTAATCTAAAGAAACAAATAAACGGTCAATGAATTCCATATTGCAAATCTAAATGCATTTTTAGCTTCAAAGAGGTTAGTCACTTGAAGTACGACCTTAGGTTGTCTACATTCCAAGCTCAAGGAATAGGTTGACCATCAAGCCTTTCCAATATGTATGCCCTTCCATTCCTGATGTTACACTCTGAAAAGGTGGAGTTGTAACAGTCCCACTGTATGAGCCATCCTAAGATATAAATTAACCTTACAGCTGCTATCTTAGACCTAGTTCACACTAAGCGTACTTAACTCTAAACCTTTAAAGTATCTAATTCAATACCTATTTGATATAAACTTATGAAATAATCTTTAAGAATAAACTCAAAATTCGACTTTGAAAAAAGAGTGATAGTAAATCTTACAGGTATCTATCATTTCATATACAAACTAGAGTATTGAAAACTACCAAGCCCTTCATGGAGACCTGTATAGTTTTCCTTAAAATTTAGGAAAATCAATACCAAGGACCATAACCAGCCATTTCTTGTTACACCTCACTCCTTGTCCCAATTTGTTAGTGCTTTGGTTTTGAGTAGATACTTGTAATCCGTTTAAAACCTGTAAAATAAACTATAGGGGAATAAGTAATAACTTGCTCAGTAAGTGGGGGTGGAGATAGAAGTATGCATTCAACATATCACAAGCAAGGTTTTCAACTATGTTGGTTAGAAGCAATGTATGTACAAGCAAATGTTATCGCACAATGTTATGTAGCCCATTGTGAGATTAGAGAAATTGTGCTCGCTCTAATTCGGGTTGATGAGATTGATGTTGCGCACTCGTGAATTAAAACCAAACCAGGGCTTGTGTAATGGAGAATACCCTCCTCACGTGACCACCTTTGAACCATAGCTCCCAATCTTTCCACAATCTTCTCTCCTATCACTTAGTTCGACTAAGGGTGGGGAAATGGCTATATTAGCTATCCCTATCAAAGGGAGTTCGTGTTTAGCCTAAAAATCCTAACAGTTATCCTTAGTGGGTTGTAATGTAGCCCGAAAATCCTAACTATTACCCTTAGTGGGTTGTAATGCATATTAAGTTGGGTGTTAAGTTGAGTTTGAGTTAGTTCAATTTTAGAGTGATCAACCAAGCTCAGACAATTTAAGCATAATATTTACAAAATAATAACATGGAGCTTAGCTTTCATTACAGCAAATCGAATCTTAAACACAAGTGCTATACTTACATAGTAGTATAACTACAATCACAAGTAGACACATACTAAAGTCTCCAGATATTTTGAAATAATACCTCAAAATGCTATGCTATGAAGCATTAATCCTACTTACTTGTCCTTATGCTCATTGCGGAAAACTCATATCATCAATACCTTATTCATTGGGAGAGCTTATATATATATAAAGTCTAGATTTAGTTTTTGTAAGAGTTACAAAAATGTTAAGGTTCTATCTATTTGTATTTTGCTAAATAGTTATATATATAAATATATATATCTAAAGTATGTTATTATTTTCTTTATATAAGGAAATATAGTTTTATTATATAAGTTAAGTTATTAAGTATCGATAATGTATGTAATTATAGTATTATGTATAATATATCATTTTCATCATATCAAAACATATCAAAATGTACTTTAATTAGTTAAATTATGTTTCAATTACAATAAGGTTATTGTAGTTTGTAAATTATGATAATAGTGTAAAGATATAGGTTATATTACTTAGGATTGTCCGATTTTAATAAAAGCAGTATCATTGGGTTCATATTAACTTAATGATACATACTACGGGTTCTATTTTGAGAGATGAGTTTTAAAGTGTATGTTTAGTTTTATATTATATCTACACGCTCATATAATAATAAGTATTATTATATTATATTTATTTTCTGTAAATGGACTATATTTTATATAATTTATTACTATAGCTTAATATTATAGGTAATATCTAACTCTAATATATATATATCATGACCCGGTCATATAATTATCACTAAATAGGTTAAAAATTAATTTTTACCAAATCTAACCAGTATGTACATGTACAAGTTTCATTTCAATATTTATCACATTTTAACCTATTATTACTAAAAACATGTCTCAATTAGTAAATTAGGCTATCTTACTACTAAAATTCACAATAAATAGCTTGGGTCACTAAATAATTCTTCGAAAATTTCTATAGACTCCTAAAAATATGAGGAACTCAATTAATATATGTTTCTATGCTATCGAGTTCATCACCTAAATGCNAAAAAAAATCTTAATTGCACTCTTACTAAAAAAAAAAAAAAAAAAAACACCATATACATACCCTATGCGCTACCACACGCCGCTACACAATTGCACACACCACTACTCGAACCACACACATTACCATTACACAATCGTACATGCCATACGACTACATGCACCACCATAGCATTACCGTCACCACCACCCAAACTCACCATCAACACTACCTATAGCACTGCCAGTGCTTGCTTGAGCTACTGCCCAGACGCTCGCAACGCTTACCCTAGCTACTGCCTAGAGACTTACCATGCACGCCTACGTTAGTACCCATCCATTGCTCGTGTACACCCTTACTGTCACCTACTCCATCGCCCATCCACTCACCTATTGTCACCCCATCCGCTTACCTAAGCTTCACCTATGCGCTTGCCCACTATCGCTTATCCACTTGCCCAAACACCTGTTTGTGCTTACTTGCACGCTCACTTGTACATACTTAGGCGCTTGCCTATGCATGCCCAGATTACCACTCAACACTGACGATCCGACCTTAGGTAAATTTTCAATATTTTTTTATTATTTTATTTATTTTAGTAATTTTTTATTAATTTGCTTTATTGGTTATTTATTTTCGTTTCTTTCTTTATTAACTTATGTTTTCTATTTAAGTGCATGGTTCTTTCTTTTAAAAAATCATTTTTTAATAAAAGATATATTTTTTACATATAGAGGTTTTTGGAAAAATAAAAAAATCTAAATTGATTTTTTTTAAAAAAAAATACTTAGTTAGGTTTTTTGTTTAATTTAGGAAAATTAGATGTTTTAGGTTTTTTTTTTTTTTAAATAAATTGATAAAAAACTTAAACTTAGCTCAATTTTCAAAATAAAAATAATCTACCCACTAAAATTTTATATAAAAAAAAAGAACTATGATCGGGTTTGATCCCGATTAGCGGGTATTTAAACACTTTCGGGGTAACTGTTAAAAAAAAAAAAAATTTTTCCCCTTATCTTTGAAAGTCGTAATAAAAAAATAATATAAAAATCACTTTAGTTATTTTTTGTACATTTAGGTATAATTTTAGTATTTTTTAGAAAAATTACAAAAATAAAGCCCATCAATTTTTTTTTTATTTTTTACATGGTGACTTAGTCTTAATAGGTTAGTCCCCGAACTCGGTTTTCTAGTTTAATTTTTCTAAAAATTAATTTTTTTTACAATATCCGCAGAGTAGTGGTCCAAAAACCCTAATTTTTTTTTCCCAGTTGAACTAGTTAGTGACTCCATATTTTTTTAAAATAAAAATTTTCTTTTTCTTAATTTAATATTGAGTAATTTATATTAAGCGGGCTGGACTTAATATAAGTTAAATTAAGGAAATTGAAATAAGACTCGACAGAATTAGCGACTCTACTAGGGATATTTAGTGGGCTAGCCATGTGAAAAGTAAAAAAAAATTATTGATGGGCTTTTGTATTATTATTTTCTTTTTGTTTTGCATTATAGTTGTACTAATGGTTTTTTTTGTGATGTAGGCCTTAATAAGAAAAAGCTTGGCCCAATTAGCTCTCAAGGGAGTTGAGGGGGGGTGGGGGGGAGGGGAGGGTTTTATTAACCATCTATGTGTTTAGATGTGGTCGGACTTGGGTTACCTTAGGAACCTAAGACGGGCTGCCATTGTATAACCCTCAAGTTGCTGAGGTCTTTACCTACGCTTGGCGATGATCGGTGAGCTCACTTAAGCTTCGATGTAGCCTATTAGGCTTCTCTTCAGAAAGTCTTGAATCTACAGAACCTAAGACCCGTAGATCCTACCCTCTTGCATCCTCCTTTTCGAAAAAAGGGGTGGTTATTCTTAAATTATAGGAAAGGCTCAATCAATCCGCGGTGGGCCCGATATTATTCTTCAAGAAAGTGAAAAAATCTGTGACCCTTATATATAAGTATTCACGAGCTTCATTTTTTTTTTAAATAAAAATTCTATTTCAAACCTACTTATATATAAGGGTGATCCTTGATCGCAGATTCATCATACTTCTTATAATTTATTAATTATCAACTTTATTACATTGCATTTGTGTGTAACATATTGCATTTTTTATATGTTAGATTATGCTCGTTTCTCTGTAAATATTGTATTTCCTTATGTTATATGTGTTTTATTTATTTATTTATTTTTATTGCTCCTTAGTCAGTGAAAGGCTACGCAATTTATAAGAAAATCTTTGAAAAAGCTGCAAAATTATTAATATCATATCCAACTTTATTCTAAATTAAGTGGCTTTGTTGTAAATAATCGTTGCATTTTATCTCGTTTATATCTTTTTGTAATATAGATATGGAGAGTTAGGGTAGTGTAAGTCCAGAGCCCGTCCATGAAGTCCTATTAGATAAGTACTCCTTCCCTAAGGCTGTCCTGGGAGATAGGTTAAACTAGCTTTCGCTTGCCAAGCAATACCACATTCGCAAGAAGATTGGGCCAATCCTATCCCTTTGCGGGTCTAGCTCGACTAGCCTCTAATTCAGGCCCTTATCTATTATTGGGATCCAGAATCTGTAGCTTTCAACTTTGGCCCACATGTATTGACACCTACCATAGAAGAGTACTCGCAGCTACTCCATGCCTCGTCCCTTGAAGCAGGCATAGCTATCCCTAATATCAGAGTCCAACTCGAGAAAGCTTTCATGACATTATTAGGAGTCAAGAAGTCAGCCTTGGTGCCATTCTAGTCTTTAGAGGGTTAAAAATGTCTCAGTATCCTAAGATTAGTGGAGTGGGTTTCAAGCCCAAATGCCTATCAGAGATATCGTCAAGTCTTTTATAGAGGATATGAATTGTGGGCTGAAAAGCAGGTTAATGCATTTATTGTAGCTATGTTTGGAACAGTACTACTTCCCTTTAGATATAGTCAAGTCCATTATAGAGTTACTGAGCTAGTGACTCAATTCCTAGTTGGTAAATCCTATATACCAGCGTTACTGGTAGAAGAGTTCAGGATACTCACCTACTTGAAGAAGTAGGGGTATAGTTATTTCACGACTAACCCTACAATCTTTGCCGTATGGTTTCTCAATCACACACAGGGGTATGGAGGGACTCTTCTCAGAGAATCCCTGACCGAAAATATGAATCTAATTGATGACTTTGCTTGCCACCTCAAGGTACTAGATGAAGCTTAGCTTAATGGACGGTTGTCAGTTATCAGCAAAATGCAGCCAATAGACTTTATGTAGATAGCTAGATGGAGCCACTACACTCAAGCTGTCTTAGGGTGCATTGATAATGTAGGAGTTCCCCTTATCAGTAATACGATTGTACAGGATATTTCCTAGATTGTGTCATCAGACAGCTAGGTCCATTTCAAGAGATAGCCTATAGAGACTCCTTAGACATCATCATGATGAATTATCAAGATCATTGTCTACCTACAGTTGCTTTGATATAACGACTAGTAAAACTTGTGAAGCTGTAGGAATGGAGAGAAGTCAAGATAGTTAATGTGAGAACTTTGAGGGACAAAGTTAGAAAATACTGAGCCACCAAGCAATTCATTTATGATTAGCTAGAGAAGACTGAAAGGATACGGTATGAAGCTCCAGATGTACTCAAATACAAGCTAGAACCAGTATGTCTTTCACCCACTGAATAGGCCTACTAAGACACCATATGGGGTAGAGTTGAAGCCTAGTTCCAAGAAAGTAAGAAAATCATCGAGGAATTATAGTTGGAAAATGAGAGACTGTTAGAAGAAAATTAATTCTTAGGAGCAAGATTTGAGAAAGGGATGTTATGATACAAAGACTTATGAAGGAAGTTGATGAAGTTCGTCCTAGCTAAATTCGTCAGCTCTTGTAAATATAGGATTTAAGTTTTTAGGAAGGTTAGTTAGGAGTTTTTCTTCTCTTTTCTTTTAGTTCGTTGTATAAGTTAGATCATGTGATTAATAAATTTGCAGCTTTAGTGAATAAAATTTTCATTAATTGCATAGCTTCTTACTCATTATTATTATTTGTTTAGTTGACTTTTTAAAAGAAAAAAAAACACAAAAATGAGGCAAACAATAGAACAATAAAAATCACAAAAAAAAGTCAAAAAAAAAAAAACAAATCTTTAATTCACCAAAAAGTCTAAAACTTAGGTTTTCGCGTAAGATTTCAAATATAGTGTCCAAATGAGCAAACTCAACTAGAAGCCCGATATTCACTTGTTCTAAAGCCAAGATGTTAACTCAAGGCATTGGAAACATCAGTCAAATCGAGCCCAACCTAAGAGTAGTGACTCTGGAAGAAAACATGAACAAGATAGCCTAATAGATTCGGGCTTTCACTCAGGCTTTTAGGATTCTTAATGACAGACAAGGATCTTAAGTCAACCCAAATTGAAATGTAGAAGCGACCCCTCCCCCTGAATTGGAAGATGAAGAATCGGTCCCTAATGCTGAGGTATGGAGGAAGGAGATTGAGGAGAAACATTGGGAGATGGAAAGAAAGTTTATGCAAAAGTTAACCGAGAAGATGAAAACCTTAGAAATGGTTAACGAGTTTGAATAGATGGGAATGATCAACTTGCCTTCATATGAAGACGATAAATTCTTAGAAAGATTTAAAGTGCCTAAATTAAAGAAATACGATGGGATTGGCAGCTCAAAGCTCTATACTAGGTTGTACATCAGGAAAATGGGAAAATACACAAAGTATGACAAAGTGATGGTCTAGACTTTTCAAGACAGTTTGACTAAGCCCACCTCAACCTAGCATGCCTAATTGGATTTAAATGAGATCGATACTTAGGATAAGTTGGCACGGGCTTTTTACAACCAGTATAAGTTCAACATTGATGTGGTCCCTTCCATGTGGGATCTAAATAATCTACGAAAGAAGACCAATGAAAACTTTAAAGAATATGCTTAGAGATGGAGAAGCATGGTAGCTAGGGTGACTCCACCCTTTATAGAAAAGGACTAGACTTTCACCTTCATCAATACTCATGGAAGCCCATATTACCAACACCTGGTCAAGTACCCCGCCTCCAACTTTGCAGAATTATGGCCTTAGGGTGCCAAATTGAGGAAGCTATTGCTACTGAAAGGCTTCCTAGTCCTAAAGCAATTGAGAAAGAGATACCTCTTGCAAGATTTTCTAATAAAGCCAAAGAAGCTATCGTAAGCGTTGTCAATATCAACAACCTTATCAGATTCGTAGCCCTAGTAGCCATGATAGGAAGATCTAATCCCCCACCAAATCTGAATCAAAACAATCACCCACAAAGAAGATAATTTACCCATATTCCCATTCCTTTAAGTCAAGTTCTTGCACGATTAAGGAATGAGAACCTTCTGACGTTTGAAATACCGAGGGAAGGATAATGATTGAGGGACTATAACCTGAAGTTTTGATGTGATTATCATCTAAGGCAAGTAGGGCACTCTACAAATCAATGTTGGAGACTTAGACATAAGATCCAAGATCTCATTGATGCCAAATTGGTCCAATTGGATTTCATCTAAACTCCTACTCCCAACGTGGGTAACAACCCTTTACCGAATCATGGAAATTCAATCAATATGATCATTGTTGGAGTTTCTGAACCAGAGATTGATCTAGACAGTCTCCCCATCATTATTAAGGAGATAGCTAGGAATGTGAGGCAAGCCAGGTATTTGTAGAATATGAATCTTAGAGATAGGACCTGGACTAAACCAGCAATATATCAACTGCTGAAGGATGGGAAGATAAAGAAAGCTAATATCATGGCTATGACGATTCCAAAATCACAAAAGAAAAGTACTCAGAAAGAGCTTAGAAAAAGATATGAAGCTGGCGATCTGACAGTTGATACCTTAAGAGAACTGTTAGGGAAGTTTGAGTATTTGGTGGATTACACCAGTTCACCTGTTGTATATGATGACGCACCACCCACTAGATGGTGTCTAAAATTTGAGGAAGAAGATAGACTTATTGCAGAAGCCAAGAAGATGGATGAGATGGTTGGAATGATTTGAGATAAGCTTGAGCCGTTGGTTTTTTAGTATGATGGGAAGATTGGGAAGGTTAAGGAATTAGGAAAGCCCAAGAAGATTTCTTTCAATGTCTCAATAGCCCTGGAGAATTACAAAGCAGCACCTCTAGATTACAAGGCAGTGAATTAGACAGCCAGGGCCTCATCACCTATGGTTGGTAGGATTATGCACTCGGGGCAAGTTTATGATCAGAATGAGGAAGCAAAAAGGAAGACTATTGTAGAAGAGGCTTCTCAAAAGATCTTTGAAGATATAGATGATAAAGATTAGAATATTGCCAAGAAGATAGTGAAATCCAATGAATATAAGATAATGCATTAGTTAGCCAAAGTACTAGCCTAAATCTCCTTAATGGGCTTATTGTTATCATCAGATACTCACCGGCAAGCTTTAATCAAAATTCTAAAAGATGTCAAAGTACCTGAAGGGATTTTCACTAAGAAGTTGGGGTTAGTGGTGAACTTGATATTTGTAATGGATCAAATTTTATTCTCGCCGAATGAGCTAGGTGAAGAAGGAGACCAGCACAAAAAGCCCCTTTTTATAGTGGTTAAGTATATAGGGAAAGTGGTTGCTTGGGTTCTAATAGATAATGGGTCTTCGTTGAATGTATGTCCCTTGGCGATACTAAATTTACTTAGAGTAGATGCAATTGAGATAAAGCACAGCTTAATTTTAGTAAGGGCTTTTGATGGATCAAAAAAGGAGATAATTGGAGAAGTTAGGCTGCAAGTCGAGATCGGTCTACAAATGTTCATTATTCCTTTGCAAGTTCTAGATTTACTGCGAACTTTCAATCTTCTATTAGGAAGACCATGGATTCATAGAGTAGGGGTAATTCCGTCCAATTTACATCAAAAGGTGAAATTCATAGCAAATGTACAGTTGGTTACTATTCTTGGGGAGTAAGATTATGAGATTTACAAAGAGACGACTATTCCCTATGTCAAGAGTAAAGAATTGGAAGAGCTATGATTGCAAATTTTTTATGAAGTCAGTGTGATCGAAGAGTTAAGACGGGAGTATAAGGTCATTTGAAATAGCCTAAGCAGTAGATAGGAACATTTGGGCTTGGGTATGAGCCCACTAAAGAGGAGATTCAAGAAATGAAGGCTAAAACTAGAAGCAAGAGAGGAGATTAGCTGTACCATGTTCACATGGACTTTCCGGACATCCGCTAGACATTCTTAATACTAGCTGGTGTTCAAGAACCCGAAGTAGCCAGTCTATTTAAGGCCTTGACTTAGCAATGCAGCATCGGTCCAGATGAGAAGGAAGATATTGGCATACTAGTTTCCTTGTACAACTGGTTTTCTATTCCCGTTAATAGGTCTCTTTAGAAACGTAAAATTAGACTAATTAGGAACATTCGATTTCAATAATTAGCTCGATTAGTTAGACTTTTCCTTTCACATAATTTGAATTCATTCATTCAATAAAATTCATTCCTTTCTTTCTATCAATTGTTCTTTATTATTTATTTGTTGTCCTTTTTCTTTTTCTTTTTTCCTTTATTCTTCATATTTGATAAAAATAATGAACGTAATGGATATCTCGTGCATGTAAATGATGAAAGTACCAATGTCACCTTCGGCCTTACTGGGTTAGACGTCGGAGATGATATTGAGACTCCAAATGAAATTTAGGAGAGTTAGCGTCGACATGAACAGGATAGAATGATTATTGATGAATTGATGGATGGGATTAATTTGAGGATAGAAAAAAATCCACAAAACTTGAAAATTGATGGTAATTTAATGAATAATCAAAAATAGGAGTTGTCCCGATTGCTATCAAAATACTTGGACATATTCGCTTGGTCTTATGAAGATATGCTCAGTTTAGATTCATCTATTGTAGTTTGTAAATTGCCAACTAGGGAGGAAATTAAACTGAAAAGACAAAAAATTAGACGATTTAGGCTGTATGTACTCCTCAAAATACAAGAAGAAGTGAAGAAGTTGTTAGAAGTAGGGTTCATAGAAGTGTTGGATTACCTCGAATGGGTAGTTAATGTGGTGCTAGTGTTAAAGAAAAATGGGAAAGTTAAGGTTTGTGTAGATTTTTGAGATTTAAACTAGGTAACACCAAAGGATAACTTTCCTTTGTTGCATATTGACGTACTAATGGATAACATAGCCGGGAACCATCTTTTTTGGTTTATGGATGGTTTCTTAGGGTATAATCAAATTAAAATGGCAGAAGAAGATAAAATCAAAACAACTTTTGTTACCACTTAGGGAACGTTTTGTTATCATGTGATACCTTTCAGATTGAAGAATACTAGGGTAACTTGTCAGCATGCTATGGTAACCTTGTTTCATGACATAATGTACCAAGAAATTGAGGTTTATGTGGATGATATGATTGCCAAATCCAATGAGGATGATATGATTGCCAAATCCAATGAAGATGAAAATCATGTGGATATTTTGTGTAAACTATTTGAATGAATGAGGAAGTTTCAATTAAAGTTAAATCTTGAAAAGTACACCTTTGGAGTAACTTCAGGTAAATTGTTGGGTTTTGTAGTCAGTAGAAAAAGAATCAAGGTATACCTAGATAAAATCAAGGCAATCGTAAACATGCTAGCACCTAAGATTGTAAAAGAAGTTCAAGGACTGTTAGGAAGGTTGAATTACATCGCTCGATTTGTATCGCAGTTAACTAATAGATGCAAGCTGTTATTTAAACTTTTTAGGAAGAATGCAGCCATTGAATGGGATGAAGAGTGAGCGAGCATTTGCTGAAATCAAAGAGTATCTCATGAATCCTCTCGTACTGGTCACTCCTACACCAGGACGGCCCTTGATCCTTTACTTAATGATTCTTCCTGAGTTGATGGGATACATGTTGGGGCAAAAAGATGAAACGGGAAGAAAAGAGCATCCTATATACTATTTGAGCAAGAAATTCACGGAAGGCGAGCAAAAATACTCAGAAGTGGAAAGAACGTATTGTGCCTTAGTATGGGTGATGCATAGGCTCAGGTAGTACACTCTCTATTATTTAATAGAGTTATTGAAAAAATAGGACTCTTTGAGATATTTAGCAGAAAAGCTGGTGTTGGTTAGGAGAATATCGAAGTGGCAGATGCTACTATCTGAATTTGATATCAAGTACAAAAGTTAGAGTTCAATCAAAGGGCAGGTAGTGGCCGATCAATTGGCAAAATACCCATTAAAAGATGAGGATGATGGTTTAGAAGCACAATTTCCCAATGAAAATGTGATGATTGCAAATGAATTGAGCGGTGAAAAATTGAGGTGAAAAATGTATTTTGATGGAGCAACCAACGTGTTTAGATGTAGGATAGGAGCAGTATTGGTATCACTTAAGGGTAACCATTTCCTTATGGTAGTAAGATTAACATTTCCATATACCAACAACATAACAGAATATGAAGCCTGCATTTTAGGGCTTAAAAGGGCGCTGAATATGGGAATACAAGAGCTTGAAGTATATGAGGATTCTTCCCTTATAATTCTCAAGATCTTGGGAGAGTATAAGACGAAGGACGAGAAATTACTACCTTACCATGAACATTTAGGAAAGCTAATTGAAAAATTCCAGAAAATTTCATTCACTTACATTTCAAGAATCTAAAATCAATTTGCTAATGCATTAGCTACATTAGCGTCAACGGTGAAAGTCATAAAAGGGATAGAAATTCAGCCCCTGAAGATTGAAGTGGAAGAAAAACCGGCTTTTTGCCTTGCAGTTTAAGAGAAGGGAACAAAAGAACCTTGGTATCATGATATTAAAAGGTTACTTCAAACGGGGGAGTTTCCTAAAGATGCTGATCGAAAAGATAGAAAATCTTTAAGAAGATTGGCCACTCATTTCATATTAAGTGGAGCCACATTATACAAGAGGTCGCCAAATGCAACACTACTATGGTGTATAGATGAAGAAGAAGCTGAGAAATTAATGAAAGAAGTACATAAAGGAGTTTGTGGTCCTCACATGAATGGGTATTGTTAGCCAAAAAGATCATGAGAATGGGGTATTTTTGGATGGTAATGGAATCGGATTGTATCAAGCACGTGAGGCACTGTCACCTGTGTTAGGTTTACACTAATAAAATCAATGCTCATCCCCAAGAATTGCATGTGTTGTCAGCTCCTTGGCCTTTCTCAATGTGGAGAATTGACATGATTGCACCAATTTTTCCAATAGCTTCAAACGGGCATCAATTCATTCTAGTCACGTTCGACTATTTTACCAAGTGGGTAGAAGTAGCATCATATGCCACAATGACTAAAGAAGTAGTGGTCAAATTCTTGAAAAGAGATATTATTGTAGGATACGGTGCACCTGAGTCTATTATTACAGACAACGGGATGAATTTGAATAACAAGTTAATGGATGAAGTGTACTACCAATTCAATATTAATCATAGAAACTCAACTCCATATCGACCTCAGATGAATGGAGCAGTTGAAGTCACAAATAAAAACATTAAAAGAATCATTGAGAAGATAGCAATCACTTATAAGGACTGGCATGAGATGCTTCCCTTTGTTCTCATGGCCTACATAACCTTAGTTAAAACCTTTACTGGTGCAACCCCGTATTCATTGGTGTATGGAACTAAAGCAGTATTACCAGTGGAAGTAGAAATACCTTCATTCCAAGTATTGGTAGAAACTCAACTCGATGAAGCAGAGTGGGTGAAGAAGCGGATGGAGCATTTGAACCTTCTAGATGAAAGAAGGCTTGTAGCGATATCTCATGGTCATTGCTACCAACAATGGATGATCTGAGCTTTTAACAAGAAAGTACGCTTGAGGCACTTTAAAGAAGGAGACTTGGTGTTGAAGAAAATATTACCAAACACAAAAGACCCTAGGGGCAAGTTTGCTCCGAATTATGAAGGCTCTTCTGTGGTGAACAAGGTATTATTAGGAGGTGCATTAGTGTTGACAAAGATGGATAACTCGAAATTAAGGGGACCAGTGAATTCAGATGTAGTCAAGTTATATTATCCATGAAAACTAAGTTCAATAAAGATTTCAATTTTTCTTGAATAGTTTATGGTTAATCTTTCATCGTTTATAAGTAAAGTTGATATCCATGAATGTTTCTGATTTCAGATGGTCATTGACCAACAAACACTTCACCAATAAACCCTTAAGTACCATGTTTTTCTAGCCTCATATAATTAAACCCTCACCAATGAATCACCAAATAAATGGAATCGAATGTTCTTAATAATTTAATCTTGTTTCTTTCGAAAAGAGATTTATCGTTTAGATGTCATGAAGAGTAGAAATTAAGATTTGGTATTAAGAAAAGCAAATTCAAAGCATGAGCATGGTACAATTACAAGACTCAAAGGTTTGGAAGGTTTTATTAAAGGAGAAAAAAAAAAAAAAGAAAAAAAGGGGAGAAAGAAGAAGTAAGTGTAGTCCTTTGGTGAAATTCGGTTGATTGAATGAGTGAATATTAGGATTCAATTTAAGCATGCCAATCAGTTGCTATCTAAAAAATTCTTCAATCCTAGGAAAAATTCTTAAAAGTCTTTGGAAAGAGATATTTAGAAGAATTAAACTACTTTTTGAAACAAATCTTGAAGAGATTTATCCTCTTCGAATCAACCAAGTCAAATCTCAGAGAGATCTATCCTATTCGGATCAACCAAGTCAAATCTCATAGAGATCTATCCTCTTTGAATCAACCAAGTCCAATCTCAAAGAGATCTCTCCTCTTCGGAATAGCTAAAGACCAATCTTGAGCAATCTTAAAGAGATCTATCCTCTTCAGGTTAACCAAGTTGAATCTTAAAGAGATCTATCCTCTTCGAATTAACCAAAACGCATCTCGAAGAGATATATCCTCTTCGGATTAACTAAAAGAAATCTTGAAGAGATCTATCCTCTTCAAATTAGTCATTAACTAAAACAATTTGAGAAGAGATCTATCCTCTTTGAGTCATCTACCAACCAAAACAAAGTAAGAGTCTCAAAGAGATCTATCTTCTTTAGGTTACCAAAGTAAAATTAGTTTTTGAAGGGATTTATCCTCTTCAAATTCACCAAAATGAATCTCGAAGAGATTTATCCTCTTCGGATTAGCCGAAACCAATCTTGAAGAGATCTATCCTCTTCATATTAACCAAGTGGAATCTCGAAAAGATCTATCCTCTTTGAATCAACCAAGTGAAATCTTGAAGAGATTAAGTTAAGTTGTTAGATCAGTTGATGAGATGTGCTAAATAAATTAATTTTGGGTCAAACTAATATAGAATAAGTATTTATCTAATTTAGGAGCTCAAAATCAGGATTTATTAAGTTATTGAGCTATATTTAATTGGATCAGGTCGAGCTTGGAAAGAAAAAGCCTAAGCTAACTAAGGTTTCTAGAAACTAGGGTAAATCTTGGAAGAATCGCAATTATATCTTCCATATCTTCGATACAAATAAGTTTATAAATAGCATGTTGGCCAGGGATTTAAGGTTTTGAAAAAAAAAAAATTCTTAATTGCACTCTTTCCAAAAAAAAAAAAAAAAAAAAAAAGCAACACTACACACACCCCACGCACCGTTATACAACCGCACGTACCACCACCAAAACCACATGCACTATCATTATGCAACCACATGTGCCATACAACCACACACACCACCACAGCATCACCATCACCACTGCCTAGACTCATCGTTAGCACCGCCCAACTCGCTTAATATTGCCAACAACAACCCTAGCGCTTACCTAAGGTACTGCCCAAATGCCCGCAACGTTCACCCTAGCTATTGCCTAGAGACCTACCGTACACACCTGCATTGTCACCCACGCTAGCACCCATTCGACCCCGTATACGCCCTCGCTGTCACCCACTCCATCACCCTTATTGTCACCCGTACACACCTTCGCTGTCGCCTACTCCATCACCCATCCGCTTGCCTAAGCCTCACTTAGGTGTTCATCCACTATCGCCTATCTACTTACCTGTACATGCCCAGATCATTGCCCAACATCGATGATCCAATGCTAGGTAAATTTTTAGTTTTTTTTTTATTATTTTATTTATTTTACTGATTTTTTATTAATTTGCTTTATTGGTTATTTTTTTTCTTTTCTTTCTTTATTAACTTATATTTTGTGTTTAAGTGCATGGTTCTTTTAGTTATTATTTATTTTGTAATTCTTCAATTAAATTAGGTTTTTCTTGAAAAGTCATTTTTTAATAAAAGATATATTTTTTACATATAGAGGTTTTTGGAAAAATAAAAAAATCTAAATTGATTGTTTTTATAAAAAAAAAAATAGTTTGTTATGGTTTTTGCTTAATGCAAGAAACTTAGATTTTTTAGGTTTTTTTAAATAAACAAATTGATAAAAAACTAAAACCTAGCTTAGTTTTTAAAATAAAAATAACCCACCTACTAAAATTTTATGAAAAAAAAAAAAGAACTACGGCCAGTTTGATCCCGATTAATAGGTACGTAGGCATCTTTGGGGGCAACTATTAAAATTTTTTTTTTTCCCTTTTCTTAGAAATTCATAATAAAAAAAATAATATAAAAATCACTTTAGTTATTTTTTGTACATTTAGGTATAATTTTAGTATTTTTTAGACATTACAAAAACAAGGCCCATCAATTTTTTTTTAAAATTTTTCACATGGTGGCTTAGTCTTAATAGGTTAGTCTCCGAATCCAGTTTTTTAGTTCAATTTTCCTTAAAATTAATTTTTTTTAGAAAATCCGCAAACTAGTAGTCAAATTAGGGTTTTTCTACTCGAAAACCCTATTTTTTTTTTTTTTTACTAGTTGAACTAGTTGGCTACTCCATATTTTTTTTTTAAAAAAAAATCTCTTTTCCTCAATTTAATATCGAGTAATTTATATTAAGTGGATTGGGTTTAATATAAGTTAAATTAAAGAAATCGAAATAGGGCCTAACATATATGTAATCATGTTTCTAGCATGTCTTTTGTTCTTGAAACATATTTCCTATTTAATTTTGCAAACTTATCGCTTATTATGTATAATTATATAATTTCAAGTTGATTTACAAGTATAATTTTTATATATACTGGGTATATTCATAAAAATACATGTATATTCTTATAGCATATTATGCTATATTATTTCATTTTATAACTTAAATAACTTATCTCTAAGTCCTCGTTGCATTCTAAGCTTAATTTTAGGGGTTTCAATCATTTTTACACTATATTACGTAATCTCACTTTTAAGGCTAAAATTGGAATTATGGGTCATTATTTTTGAAATCTAACTTCACTAGATCACTTTGACTAACTTTTTCATCCTAGTCATAGAGTTTGGGTTCAATCAGATAAATATTTCTTGGAGGCCCTAAATTTGGGTACGATTGCCCTAAATGTGATTTCAATGACTCATATATAGTAAATCTTCACTATTTTGATTATATTCTTGACATCTTATTATATTATGGACTTCCAAATGCACATGAATTCCTTAATTAGGATTATCATGTTTTTTGTAAGTTTCTAGCCTAATCGGTTTACTTTCCTAAATGCCTTAGATTAACTATTGACCTTAATCATATAAGAACTGAGCTTTATCCTAATACTCAAATGTTCATGTCTTGATTGTTGATTTATAGGATATTACTCTTGAGACTTCTTTTACTCTTATAGAGTCATTTCCCCCTAGCTTTCCTTGGCTTTAAGAGCCTCTAACTTCTTATACACTAAATCATTAGGTCAAAAACACTCATACTTGGCTTCTTTGTCATCGTACAAGTTGTATGCCATTAGTAAGAGATTAAATGGGCCCTAGCTAGAACTCTGGTCTCATTAATGATGTCAAGATTTGCTTAGAGGTCTATGTCATTATATTAAGGGTCATAAGCTCGAGCTCTTGCACTTTTAATAGAGCTTGAATGGTAGAACCGCTTTAGACCCAAGAGCTAATTTGTAAGGGGCATGGCTAGTCGAGGTCCTACGTGCAATCCAACTAGCCCATAAAACATTGGGTAGCTCATATTTTGATGGGTTACTGACTACTGGCCTTATCACTTGCATATGCCTTAGGGGCCTCTAATTCCTCACCCGAAGAATTTTCTCTCGTTAACCTATTGATGATGAGAAACAATACACATAAGGTAGATGGCTAAATTCCCTGAGAGCTCTAAGTTGTTATACCATGCTTTATTCCCTCTCTTATACCGATGATGACTATCCTCTAGTCAAAGGCTCTATGCCAAGTGATCTGACCTTTAGCTGCCAAGAGTTTCCTATCGAATAATGAGAGTTAGCCTCCTTTTGGCCGAGTACTTCTCTTTCGGCTTCCTTCTAATTCTCACAACATCCCTTCCCGTCTTGGCCTCCTTGTTATCGTAACATCTTGATTCCTCTTGCTTGCTGTGCCTAAAGAATCTTTGTATAGAACAAGTGTTATACTGCCACTTATCCTTTTCATTTGACATTGTACTACTTTTCCCTTTTTGCCTTTTATCCTTTTTACCCTTTTTCGTATGTATTAGGAATTCTCTTTTTATGTATGCCTTTTTGTAATTTCTTTATCTGTAATGTTGCTCTAGGGACTTGCTATAAATAGTCCATTCTCCTTGTAAGTTGGAATCACTTACTTTACAGATAAACATTGAATATACTATTCTTGCGAGACATTCCTCTCCAAGTCCATTTTCATATACTCTTATCTAATCTTGCCGAGTAGCTCAAGGTTAGTGGCAGGTAAACCTTGATATTAACTTGTGCATCATATTAAGTGAAATGTCAAGTCATGTTGTGTTTGTAGGTGGGTCATATCTTCCGAGCAGCTTCACGTTAGCTACTCTAATCAGTTTATCGACCCATTCACTTTAAGTTTATTTTGTATTTCGAAGGATCCATTGGTTCTAACCAAATACAGTAAATCATAATGATAACTGAGCTCCTAGGCACATCATATAATCCTGGTGTTAGAGCTTGAGGACATAATCGAGAGCTATGTTGCACTAGTTCATTCTGGTCTATTGTTTGTATACTCTGTTCTCATTTGAGAAAACAAAGTAGGTCAATAGTTTACTATTAGATTGGTATTTTCATTGTATGGTAATTTCCTACGTAAAGAGTGTGCTTTGAAGCTTATTCTTTGTGAGAATGTTGAATCCTAGTGTTCAAGAAGAGATTAACGACGCCAAGAGTGATGCTCATGGTCATGGTAGAGTTACCCAACAAACACCACGTATTACTAATGAGCAAATACAAGACCTCGCTACTGTTGTAGCCAATTTAATGGTCTTAGTATAGAGAGTCTTAGAGACTGGACCGCATGAGAGAGTTATTAAACGGGGTCAAGAGATGAGAGACAAGTCGAGAAGATATATGAATGAATAGTGTACACCAAAGCCCATTCCTATGAACCAAGCACCACCTCATTGTGCTAATAAAGTTGCAAGAAGAAGGTTGGAGTTGGACGAAGTGGAAGAGTATGAAGAAGAAGAGGAGCAATATGTTGGGATTGATGAGCATGAGTTTAAAGCTCTTAAGGGAGCCGAATACCTCAAAGTATAAATTCTAAGCTTTAATGGGTCTAATAGTACCGACGACTATCTAGATTGGGAGGAGAAGATCAAAAAGATATCTGACTTCTACGATTATAAAGATGCTATCTGTATTCAAGTAGCCACATTAGAATTCTCTAGATATGCAACAATGTAATGGCAGAAGCTGCAGAATGTTTGCTTGAGGGCCCAACATAAAATCCGAACATGGAATGAGATGAAGAGAGTTCTGAAAAGTAGGTTTGTCCACAAACACTACGAGTAAGATACTTTCCAGCATCTCCAAGACTTGAGACAAGGTAATAGGTCGGTGGACAACTATGTCTAAGAGTTTTAGTTACTCATGATCCAATGTGATGTTGATGAACTCGAGACACAAACTATAGTAAGGTTCATTTCTGGGCTAAGAACTGAAATTGGTCATATCGTGGAATTAAAGAGGTTAAGAAGTTTAGATGAGACCATCTAAGTGGTGTAAAGGGTTAAGAGGGAGAGGTGAAGCCAGCTAAGCCGACCAGGATTGCTGAGTCGAAGTAGCATGCCGAGTTGATCAAACTATGGCCATGCATCAAACAATTCTGAGTGGATCACCGAAGACTAGTGCCGAGCCGACTAGAAGAAGGCCGAGACAAGGATAAGGTTGAGGAACCTAAGGTCCGAAGAGACTACAATTAGAACTCAGGAAGAAAGACCTGAGAAATCAAATGCTTTAAATGCCTTAGTTATGGATACGTGGCTAGTTAATGTCTGAATCATTGAGTCATGACAATAAAGGGAGGCAAGCCCTAGTTTGAAGTAAAGAGTCCGAGCGAGGGAGAGGAAGAGATGGGAGTTGAATAGATGTTGGAAGAGTTTCAAGAAGACCTCGATGCTGAGATACCTCCTGAGGGTGGTGTTGAATACTGTTTTATCATTCGACGATCTCTTAGTGCTTTTGTGGCTGATGAGAATGAACAAAGTGGGAATCCCTTCCATATGAATTGCCAAGTGAATGGTAAGCTATGTGACTTGATTATTGAGGGAGGGAGTTATACCAATGTCATAGCATAAGGGGTAGTTAAGGCCATGAAATTACCAAATCTCCCACATCCTAAGCCGTACAAGATTTACTAGCTGAACAAGAAGGGAGGGTTACACATTACTAAGCAAGTTAAAGTACCAATTATCATTGGTGATAGGTACAAGGACGAGGTGTTGTGTAATGTCCTTCCTATGTGCACTTCTTACATATTACTCGGCCGACCATGGCTATTTGACTTGAAAGTATTATAAGATGGGTATAGGAACACCTACATTTTTTAGAAGGATGGGAAGAAAATTATATTGACACCCATGACTCCTAAAGAAGTGTAAGAAGCCCAAGAGAAGGTTACTAGATCACTGCAATGGAAGTCCTTAGTGATTTCCTAAGCTTAGTTTACCTAATAAGTCAAGGTCGAGGACTATATACTCCTTTTAGTCAGGAGACTCTTAGAGGTGAGAGAAGCCGAGAGCTTACCTGCTGAGGTGCAGGAGCTACTTTAAGACTATGCTGACTTATTTCCTACCGAGATGTCGAAAGGTTTACTCCCGTAAGAGTCATTAAGCATTGCATTAACCCCTAGCCTGGAGCTACCTTACCAAACCAACCCGCTTACAGGCTTAATCCTGAGTAAGGAGCTGAGCTAAAAAAACAAGTAGATGAGTTAGTAGACTGCAGATACGTTCGAAAGAGTATGAGCTTATGTGCCATACCAGTCGTGCTAGTATCAAAGAAAGATGGGTCATGGAGAAAGTGCATTGACAGTCGTACCATCAACAAAATTACTGTTAAGTACCAATATCCGATCCTATGGTTGGATGATATGCTCGATGAGTTACATGGTGCCCGCATCTTTTCAAAGATAGATCTAAAGAGTAGCTACTACCAAATATGAATGAGATCAGGAGATGAATGGAAGATGGCCTTCAGGACAAAGGATGGTCTGTTCGAATGGATGGTGATGCCATTTGGTTTGATGAATGTGCCGAGTACTTTTATGCGACTCATGAATCATGTACTGAGGGCATTGATTAGCAAATGTGTTGTGGTTTATTTCAATGACATTTTAGTCTATAGTACCGACCTCCTCAGCCATGTAAAGCATTTAAGATCGGTCCTCAACGTTCTCCGTACCAAGAGATTATTTGGCAATATGAAGAAATGTTTATTTTGCCAAAACGAGGTTATATTCCTCGAGTATGTTGTTTCAGAGGAAGGAGTCTGAGTAAATGATGAGAAAGTTAGAGCTATTCTTAAGTAGCCCATGTCGGTTAACGCTGTTGAAGTCAGGAGCTTCCATGGTCTAGCTTCATTCTACCAGAGATTCATTCGAAACTTTAGTTCCATAACAGTACCCTTAACTGAACTAACATAGAAGAATTCTGAGTATAGGTGGTCAGAGAAAGCTTAGAAAAGTTTTGAAGATATAAAATCTAAATTGACATCTACCTTAGTACTCGCCCTACTAGATTTTGAGAAGGTCTTTGAGGTTGAATGTGATGCATCTGAAGTTAGCATTGGTGTTGTCCTCATGTAGGAACATCAACCCATTGCCTACTTTAGTGAGAAACTCAGAGGAGCTGCCTTAAATTACTCGACCTATGACAAGGAGTTTTACGCCCTTATTCGAACACTTCAAAACTGGTAGCATTACCTATTATCGAGAGAATTCATCATCTACTCCAATCATGAGTCTCTTAAGCACCTTCGAGGACAATAGAAACTTTCTCGACATCATGTTAAAAGGGTAGAGTTCATGGAGAAATTTTGTTATGTCATCAAATATAAGAAGGGCAATACCAACACCATAGTTGATGCTCTTTCTCGCCGTTATACCTTCATCACAACATTATAAGCTAAGGTGCTTAGATTTGACGCTTTACCTAATCAATATGAGCATGATCCGCATTTTGGACCTTTAGTGCCTAAGTGCAGTGTTGGAGGAATTGTAGACGGGTTTTACTTGAATGAGGGGTTCTTGATGAAGGGTAAGTAGGTTTGTGTACCGAGTGGTTTGGTAAGAGAGCTACTTGTCCAAGAAGCTCATAGTAGAGTTTTGGCTAGCCATTTTAGTGAAAAGAGGATGGCTGAGATATTGAAAGAACATTTCTATTGGCTTGGGATAATGAAGGATGTATGCCAAATTCTTGAGAGGTGCAGAGTATGTAAACATGCAAAGGGAAAGAGAGAACCATATGGAGAGTATACACCCCTGCCTATACTAGAGTGGCCGTGGACCAACTTAAGCATGGATTTCATGCTAAACCTTCCCTGAATGTCGAGAAGACATGATTCAATCATGATGGTAGTCAATCGGTTCAACAAGATGAGTTACTTCATTCCCTACTGATTCGCTTAAACTATATATATATAAATAAATCACGAATACTCTAGTAAGTATACTAGGTTGGAATCAAGTAATATAGAGAAAGTAAGGTTGTCGATCCCTTCAGGACTATAATATTACTAAAACTATGATAGTTCTTATCAATTTTCAGGCAATCAAAATTAAATTAATTAATCTAATAATTACTCTAAAACTATTGAAAAGAAAATAACTATGAAAAAACTAAAATTAAGCAATCAATTGAGAATTGTGGAAAAACATAATTTGCCCTAGATTATGCCAAACAAATTGTTGTTTTGTTATATAGATTAATAGTTATATGGTTATTCAAGTGAAATTATTATACCTTAAAACCTAAGGATTTAAACTCCTAATTAATTAGTTAGCTCCTGCATCTTCCAATTAACAGTAGACTTTAAATTACAATCACAAATCTCTCGATACTATGATTGTCTAATGTCCCAAATCAATTATCCCTAATGTCTTAGTGAATAATTAATCACCGAACATTGCATTAATTTCTAGATAATTTCTAATTAATTCAATTAACTCTACTTCCACATTGATCAATCAAATCAATTAAGAATTTCTAACAAACCCTATATCAACTCCCGTATCATTAAGGTTTCTAATAATTATAATCAATTGAATAATTATAATTGAAATCATAGAAATTGCAATCATAAATCATTCATATATCTCTTAATCCTATAACATGAACACAATCATCATCTTAGTTATCTAAGGTTTCATTAATTCCCACAAATAAATTTAACTAGCCATGGATTTGGAAACAAAAACACAAATACTAATTGAAATTGCAAAGAAATTCATCATTGAAATCATAAGTAATTCACAAAATTACATAAGAATAATTGAAATAGATGTCATCAATTCTGTATTGAAAAAAATAATCTTCAATTACAACTTCAACTTGGTCTCTACAACAAAAGCAAATTCTTCTCAATGATCCAAGCAATTCTCCCGAAAAATTCTTCAAAAACTAACTAAAGACTATTCTATGACTGTCTAAGTCTAAGGAAGTGTGTTCAAAAGTCTTTCAAACGATGAAACATAAGCTATTTGTAAGAAAAATTAGGGTTGACTCGTGTGACACTCTTTTTTCATGAAGGCCAATAGTGTAAGTGCAAGGCTAGCGACATAGCCATCAAAGTTGGTAGCATAGACTCCAAAGGCTGCCGATGTTCATTGTAGGCCGGCTGCCTTCAATTTCAACTTGTGCGTGTTGATTCGAACTTCGTTCCTTTGCTTAAAATTCCTCTAAATTGTTCATAATTCCACTCTTGAATCCTCTAATTCCCAAAATGTCCAAATGAAAATAATTAAGTACCATTTCTTAATGATTTCTATAAAATCAATAATAATTTTATCTTAATTTGCACTTTAAAACATGAAAAATATGCCTTTATCACCTACCACAGAACTAATGATGCTTTATTAGTCGTTAACCTTTTTTTGCAAGAAATTGTATGACTACATGGAGTGCCGAGAAGTATTATGTCTGAATGTGACTTAAAGTTCACAAGCTTCTTTTAGAGGACCTTGTAGAAGAAACTTGGTACTAAGCTCATGTTCAGTACTTCCTGTCACCTCCAGACAGACGACCAAACTAAAGTTATGAACAAAACAGTTGACAACCTCCTGCAAGCAGCCATTAGGAAGAATTTGCATGATTGGGATTTATGCTTTCCTATCATTGAATTTGCTTACAATTGCTCGGCTCATAAATTGATTAGGAAATCACCGTTTAGGGTCATTTATGGGCTTAACCCAAACTTACCTTTGGATTTAATTATCAGTCTAACTACATAAGGGGAAAACTAATCTAACCTACAACTTACTAAGGAATTCAAGAAGTTACATCAAAGGGTTGCCAAACAACTGGCCAAGACTGTAGCTCGACAAAAGGAATAAGGAAGCTTAGGAAGGAGACTAGTCATTTATACCCTTAGAGACCTTATCTGGATCCATCTTAGCAAGGAACGCTTCTTAGGCAGGAGGATGAACAAACTATCTCTTAGAGCGGATGGACCTTACAAGATCCTTAGGCGCTTTAATGATAATGCCTATGAGGTTGAGTTGCCCAAAGGGTACGATGTGTCTACTACATTCAACGTTGGCGACCTGACTCCCCATGTGCCAAATGATGATGAAGATCATGATTTGAGGGCAAATCTCCAACAACCCTGAGGAGCTTATAGGTTATTGACTACTGGCTTTATCACTCTCGCACACCTTAGAGGCCTCCAATCCCTCACCTGAACAATTCTCTCTTGTCAACTTGCTAATGATGAGAAACCATATACAGAAGATAGATGGTTGAATTCCCTAAGAGCTCTAGGTTATTGTACTATGCTCTATTCCTTCTCTTGTGCCAATGATGACTATCCCCTAGTCAAGGGCTTTGTGCCAAGTGATCTAACCTTCAACTGCCGAGAGTTTCTTGCATAATAATGAGAGCTAGCCTCCTTCTAGCTAAGTACTTCTCTCTTGGCTTCCTTCCAATTCTCATAGCATCCCTTCCTGTCTTGGCCTCCTTATCACTACAACATCTTGATTCCTCTCACTTGTTGTGCCTAGAGAATCTTTGTATAGAACAACTGTTTCACTGCCACTTATCCTTTTCATTTGACATTGTACTACTTTTCCCTTTTTGCCTTTTGTCCTTTTTACCCTTTTTCGTATGTATTAGGAATTCTCTTTTTATGTATGCCTTTTTGTAATTTCTTTATCTATAATGTTGCTTTAGGGACTTACTATAAATATTCCCTTCTCCTTGTAAGTTGGAATCATCTTACTTTACAGATAAACATTGAATATACTGTTCTTACAAGAAATCCCTCTCTAAGTTCATTTTCATACACTCTTATCTAATCTTGCCAAGTAACTCAAGGTTAGTGGTAGGTGGACTTTGACATTAATTTGTGCATCATATCAAGTGAAATGTCAAGTCGTGTTGTGTTCGTAGGTGGGTCATATCCCCCGAGCAGCTTCACGTTAGCTACTCTAATCAGTTTATTGACCCATTCACTCTAAGTTTCTTTGGTATTTTGAAGGACCCATTGGTTCTAACCAGATACGATAAATCATAATGATAACTAAGCTCCTAGGCATATCATATACCTATTTACTACCAACTTGGTTGATAATGCAAAAATAGCATATATTTTTTATAACAATTTTGCAATAATTTCAACTTCATTTTTGTTAATTTGATGTTATTTTGAGTTTAATTTTGTTACTTTTTGTTTTTAGATACTTTGAAAGCACTTTATGAAGATTTTAAGATTTTTAGACAATTTCGAGCACTTTAGGAGCAAAAATATCAATAATGGAGTGAAGTGAAGAAATTTTGAGTAAGAACAAAAGTTTAGCAACGACCATGGTCACAAACCATGCTATGCCAGTAGTCCTTACCTGTGTTTATCTCATAAAGAATTTATTTTGAATTCCAAAAGTTTCACACGAAAGGCATGACCATAGCTTGCTACCATGGCCATGTATTGGGGGCATGAAGACATTACGAATTCCAGTATTTTATTTTTGCTAGGTTTTCTTTATAACCTAAGGAGCATTGCCTAAAAATAAATCCTTAAGCCTAAGGATACAGAGAGAGCCCCTTGAATAGTTGTTAGGCTTTAGAATATTACAAGGGAGTTTCTCCATCATGTCTTTTCTTTTCTTAGTTTTTATGTTTTTGTTAAAATAAACTTAATAAACTGTTGTTGGACCTTATGTTCATAAGGGTGATTTTATTTATGACATTCTTTCAATGATTTTACTTAATGTGATCTACTTACATCACTTTCATTGTGTTAGATTAATATTACATGGGGTACTAATTTAATGTTTGAGTTTGTTGCTGATTCATGAGACCTACAGTAAATAAACAAGTGTAATTAGAAGAGATTAGGTGCACTGATAGATTAGGCATTTAATCTTTTTGAATTAAGGTGACCTAATAGCGAGATCTATGTATTTCATGCGGTCTTGAGATGCTCTATTCAACAGCAATGCAGGTAGAGAAGGTCTCAAGATTAGAAATTAGATAGAGACGCGAGTTTTGCTAATTCAAAGTTCGATTTCCACTGGAATAGGATTAAGAATCTCTACGGTTCAATAACTCAATTGCGATTGAATAATCCCCTAAAACTAGGTAGTAAATAACAATTACGATTTATTAAGGGAAATGTTAGTCTTTTAATTAATTAATCCATAATCTTAAGCTATTTTCATATTTTCATGCTTTTATTGCTTTTATTTTATTTTTACATTTTCATGCCTATTGTTGTTCTTATGTTATTTTTATGTTAGTTATTACTTTTATGTTATTTAGCCAATAGCTATTTAATTATTTTTTTAGTATTAGTTATTTTAATATTTTTATTTTTATTGTTGATTAGATGTTTAAATTCATTGCAATTCTTTTTTTTCCATATTTAGTTTATTCACATGAATCTTACATTATTCAATGAATCTTCCTTTAAGAAAAGTTAGATAATTGAATAAATTAAAAGGATACACTTGCTAGGAATAATTAGCTATACCCATGTAACTTGGCTTCTTGTGGGATTGACATTTGGACTCATATTTATTTTAAATCTATACTATAACTTGACCAAGTACACTTACCTATAAGATGGTATATGCACAATCAAGTTTTTGGCATCGTTGTTGGGAATGTTGAAAATATTGTAGTCTAATTTATGAATCTAGCATAATCTTAGATTTATTCAATTACCTTAATATCTTTGCAATATATCTTTTCCTTAGTTATTAGATATTTTATCTCTTTCTATTGTATTGCTAACTCTTAATTTTTTTGCAACTTTTGACAATAAGTAGCAATAAACAATTGGCTAAATTTTAGAAAAGACAGTGCAACAACTTTGCAAAACAAGTCACAACACTATAGATCAAGGTTTGGTGCTAAGATTGAAAGAGGAATCAGAAAGTTTAGAAAGCATGCAAGAAGAAATGGCTCTAAACAATGGATACAACAATAATAATGGTGATGCCAACAACACACTTATGAAATTTGCGAAGCCAATGATAACTGGAGTTGAGTCCAAGTCACTAGACCCATAATCCAAACCAACTTTCAAATTTAACGTAATGTATCCAAATGATCCAACAATTTGTCCAATTTGACGGATTGGCTAATAAGGACCCCAATGTCCACACCTCAAATTTCTTAGAGATTTGCAACAAATTCAAATTTAACAGTGTCTTAGACAACATGGTAAGGTTAAGGTTATTCCCGTTATCCCTACAAGGTAAGGCTAAAGACTAGCTTAACTCATTACTTGAAGGATCCATCACCACTTTGGAATCTTTAGTAGAAATTTTCTTAGGAAAATATTCCTCTCCTACAAGGATGGCAAAAATTAGGAATAACATTTCTACTTTTGTTCAATTTGATGATGAAACTCTATTTGATACATGGAAATGATTTAATGAATTATTAAGAAGGTGTCTGCATCATGGACTACCTCACTGGATGCAAATCTAAACATTTTATAATGGACTCAATTATTCTACTTAACAAACTATGACACTACAGTTAAAGGCAATCTAAGTACTAAGACACTAGAAGAAACCCAAAAGTCGATCGAAGGCATGGCAATGAATAACTCGTAATGGAACAATGTATGAGCCAAAGCAAAAACATCTGGAAAATAGGAGGTTGACTCAGTCACAACTTTAATTGCTCAAGTTGTAAATTTAAGTAAGAAAATTGATGGCTTAATGAAACTTGTTAATTAAGTTCAAGATGAGGCTTTGTTAGAAACCAAGGATGTTACTTTTATTACTAACTGGTCTACTAACAATCCGTTTAGCAATACATATAATCAAGGTTGGAGAAATCATCTTGATTTCTCTTGGGGAAGCTGGCTACAGTAGCAACAATAGTAAAATCGAAATCAACAACCGAATAGGATTCAAAACTTAGAGGAGTTGTTGAATCGATTTATTCAAAGTTTAGATGCACAATTTCAAGCTAACAAAGCTACACTAGGAACATGGAGGCATCATTGAGAAACTTGGAAAATCAACTTGGTTAGTTGATGAAAATGATTACCAAAAGGCCATAGGAAAGCTTGGCTAAAAACATTGAATCAAACCCCAAGCCAATGGGTTTGAAAGCAAAATAAGGAATAAGTTGTTAATTGTCAAAATAATGATGTAAAACAAAAAAACAAAAATGCTTCTTAGGAGGAAACCTAAGTTCTATGAACTTTTAATTTTCACATTTTAGTATATATCGTTTTCTCTTTAATAAGTTAATTTGGTTTTTTAAGTTAGTTGTTATCCTGCTTCATGCAATTTCTATGTTGTTTACGTAGTTAAGCAATTTAGTTAATAATTCTGTGACCCAATTTTATTGATTTCTAGTTAAAATTGTGTTTGAACCAATTTAGCATTTTTAGATAATGCAGGAACTGAGTCAAGAAATCAAGTTTGGCATGAATTTTAATGTCCAAAGAAGATAATAGCCATAGCCCATGGCTGTGAACTTGGACCATGGTCCTCTCATAAATTACTTCGAAAGAAAAAGGCTAAGGAAAATTCATGATAAGATGAACATGGCCAGGACCATCGTCCTTGGCTGTATACGCAATGTTCGCTTCCGTATGGTGGAAGGAACATGGCCACTCACTATGGTCATGTTCCCTATCCATAGTCATTACCAGGTTTGAAAACCATGAATATTTCTTATCCTCTCTCATTCTCTCCTTACTTTATTTCACTCTCCTACATATTCTCTCTATTCTCTCTCTTCCATTAACATAACTACTCACTAGTTTCTTCAAATCCAAGCACAAAAACATCAACTACAAGGTACATACATTGGCTATATCTCATCATTTTCTTTGATTTGTTGTTAGATTTTATAAAAATTCCATTTTTATCTAGGTTTTTGAGGTGAAAGTTTTGAGGTACATGTGTGTAGATCTTGTGTTATAAGAATGATCTAGTATATATAATGTGGTGAAATGTGTTATTTGTCGATTATATGCTAAAATAATCAAAAAAAGATTTGTGCTTTTTGAGGAATCAAGAAAGGAAAGTGATGGAAAACTACAGAAAACCATAAAAAGAGAGAGAAAATGAAGAAAGATAGCACTATTTGAATATTTGATGACTTTAATCCATGTGGAAAAAAAGGAAATTGTTGTGCTTGATGCTCATATGCTTTGAGAAATTACATTGTGTATGAATTACGCAATTGAACAAGTTTCTAATTAATTAAGCTTTATTAAATATTAGTGTTCATGTAATTTAGGTGATAATTTTATTGGTCAGATTTTGATGGACGAATTATTCACCTATAATTTTATTTGTCAAGAAGTTTTGAGAATCTAATATTTCAAGAATTCATGGATTAAATGATTCACTTGTTAAACCATAATTTTAAAAATTGCAAATTCAATAAAAGGATTAGGCATAATTGAATTCTATGGGATTTCCTCGAGAAATTATCCTTCTAAAAAAAATGCTAATCCATGATTTAGGCATTGTATTTTGAAAAATTGTTAATTTGGTCACTCTCTTACTTGTTTAGTACCTTAACTAGCAATTGATAGAAGTGATTGCCATGGTTCCTTAGTGAATTAAATTTTTGCATGGATTATTGTTAGTTATCACATTTAACTTTTTACTTGTTTTTTATTTCAAAAAATACCTAGAGTTAAGCATGCGGCTCGTAAATGCTCTGGTGCTATTCTATAACCTTATCGACTCCAATTTGACCATGAATGGAAAATAGAAAGGTTTGAACACCTTTTTAGGAAAAAGTTCAATAAGTTCACTTACATCATTTGGACCGCTTTGGCCTAAGCTGGGTATAAGGCTAAAATCCGCTTTGGTGGATGAGATCGGCTCCTCAAAATCAACAAGCTGATATATAGGGAATTCGCTCTTGAGTTCCTCTATACATTCAAGTTAGGTTTTGATAGCCTTATTCAAGATAGGTAAAATGCAATCATTTTATGTGCTTCAATAGGGAAATTAGGATGCCTATTAATGATTTTGGTTTACATATGGGGCTTTATTCTACTGATTATATTATGACACAAGCATATATGAATTTACCACATGAGTGGTCCCAAGGTGTGTTTGATTTAGTTGTATGGAATAGATTGTCTAGTAATGGAGGTGTTTACAATCCTTAGAAGTCTAAAGCATCAAACTTGCATAACCCTACTCTTAGGCTAATACATTATGTAGTAGCTAGAAATTTTACGAGAAGAGACAATAGTTAGGGGGTTGTTAATAAGAGGGACATTTTGTATTTGCATAGTTTTGCTAATTGCTACCTTCTTAATTTGGCAATAAGGATGGCTTAGTTTATGAGAACTTAAGCCAGTGAGAGGTGATCTAAGTATATTTTTGCAGGCCCCTTTATTACCTATTTAGTGAGAAATTATCTTGGCTTACGTAATGAGTTATGTATGAGAAAGATGAAAGCTCCCACTCCCCTTACTTATGATGCTATCCGATCTATGCAGTTGCCACCACTACCTAAGCTATTGCTTAAATGAGCTAATGAGGCTACCACTTCATCGACCTCCAAAACACGAGCTAAGTCCTCCTCAGTGATAGATACTTTCAAGAGATTCATCAAGAGGCTTTTGCAAGAGGCAAAGGATTTTGCAACAAAAGGTGGACTAGTCCTTAATCTAATAGGCAGCGATCATGACCCATCTCCAGATTCAACCATCACCACCACTGTTAATGCTTGAGCCAGATTCCATGGAAGATGCCACTAAAGAGGAGATTAAAGAAGAAAATGATGAGGATGAGAAGTGATCTCCTATTGTTTTTCTTTTTATAAAGACTAGGTTTAAGTTATTTTTATTTGGATGACTGTATCGTTTAACTAACTTCTTATTTGCTACTCTAACTACATTTCATGCTTTTAAGTTTTCAAGTTACTAACTCTTGAACTTTGAATTAGTAAGTAGTTTTATCTTAGTTATTTTGTTTAGTTAACTTTTCCTTTTCTTTTCTTTAGCTAGTTTGTGTTGATGCAAAAGAAGAAAACCAAGAGCTTAACAGTTCAAGGGAATTCATTTTTAGACTATAGTTTTTGAAAGGAATTCGACAATAAAACTAGGGAAGTCTTAATTTCTTTTTATTGTATTCATTTTTATTTCTTCTCCCCCTTAGATGCTTAACTTTCATGATCATGTACCTTGAGAACAATCTACAACTTAAGTATGGGAGAAGGATAGGATATATATGCTATTGTATATTATTGCAATTTTCACTTAAGCTTTTGATAAAAATTGCCAAAATTTTTCAAGTTTTAGAAATTTGCAACCTCCCCACTTGCCCCATGTACATAAAGAAAGCATGAAATTTTTTCAAATTCACCCATATCCTTTTTGAATTTAGGAAACTTTAATGAATTTGAGTTGTTAAATCTTTAGAGTTTAGAGTTATCCTTCTCTTAAGCTTAGACTTAGACTCAGTGTTGAGATAGATATGAACAGGTTAAGGTCTAGTCATTTTGATTTCTGAGCTTGATTCTAAAGGATAGTTATGTATCCTTCTTTGTCAAAATTTTAGAATTGGGTGAACAAAGGAGATTTTCCCTTTAAAAGATCAAAGTAGTTAGAATTGTAAAGTAAATTGAATAATTGAATTAAATTGATAAAAATAAATTACTAAAAGATTGGCACAGATCGATCTCGATCTCGGTCTCTTAGAAGGGCAAGACTCTTTCTCACTACCAATTTGGAAAAAAAAAAGGAAAAAGTGAAATTAATTAAAATTGTTAAAGATTGACCTTAGTCCATTAGAAGAGCAAGGTGTTTTCTTACTAATAACCGTTAAGTAATTAAAAGAGCTAAATTAGTAAGGATTCGCATAAGTCCCTTAAAAGAGCGTAAGTCCCTTAAAAGAGCAAGGTACTTTCTTAATGTTAATCAAGCTCTAATAAAGGAAATTGAATTGAATTAATAGGCCTCCTAATAGAAATTGAAATAAGTAAGGGGACAATCGGAGGATGAATTGATGTAACATGCACCTGATCTAGTCTTTTTAAGTTAAAAATGATAAAGGAAGATTTCGCTCCTCTTGAGTCAAAGTGTACGAAATCCTTATGATTTTTTTTTATTAGTTTATGTCTATTGTGATCTCTAGTTTAGCTTTTGCTTAAGTGCTATAATTAACTCTAAATTCTCTGGATTGATCATTGAAATTCAGGAAGTTTCTATATGATACTCTCTAAGTGTTCTAAGTTCATTATTAAGTTAAGGAATAAGGGTGATTCTAGAAAGAATTTTTGCTAAGTAATTTAGATATCAAGGGTGCACTTTTCTAAAATTAAAGTTTTTCGTCTTGTCATTAGAATTTTCTTAGTTTTGCTTGAGAATAAGTAAAAGCTTAAGTATGGAGATATTTGATAATGAAAAAATAGCATATATTTTCTATAGCAATTTTGCAATAATTTTGACTTCATTATTGTTAATTTCATGTTATTTTGAGCTTAATTTGGTTATTTATTGTTTTTAGAGACTCTGGAAGCACTTTATGAAGATTTTAAGGATTCCTAGACAATTTCGAGTACTTTGGGACAAAAATATCAATAATGGAGCAAAGTAGAGAAATTTTGAGCAAGAATGAAAATTCAGCAATGATCACAATCATGGACCATGCCCATAGTCCCTACCCATGGTCCTCTCATAAAGAATTTGTTTTGAATTGCAAAAGTTTTGTGCAAAAGGTATAACCACGATCGTGTATTGAGGGCATAAAGACATTGTGAATTCCAGTATTCTATTTCTATGTGGTTTTCTTTGTAATCTTAGGAGCATTGCCTATAAATAGATCCTTAAGCCTAGGTTTACAGAGAGAGCCCCTTAGGCAGTTGTTAGGTTTTAGAATATTATAAGAGGGTTTCTCCATCATTGCTTTTCTTTTCTTAGTTTTTATGTTTTCATTCCAATAAACTTAGTAAATCATTGTTCAACTCTATGTTCATAGGGGTGAGTTTATTTACTAAATTCTTTCAATGATTTTGCTTGTTTCAATCTAGTTACACCTCTTTCATTGTATTGGATTAATATTACTCAGGGTATTAATTTAACATTTGAGTTTACTGTAGAGTCGCAAGGCCTATAGTAAATAGACAAGTGTAATTATAAGAGATTAGGTATATTAAAAGATTAGGTATTTAATCTTTTCGAATTAGGGTGACCTCATAGGGGGATCTATGCACTTCATATGATCTTGAGATGCTCTATTCAATAGCAATATAGGTAGAGAGGGTATTGGGATAAGAAATTGGCCAAAAACGTAAGTCCAGCCAATTCAGAGTACAATTTCCACTAGAATAGGATTAAGAATCTCCATAATCTAATAAGTTAATTGAGATTGAATAATCCATTACTACAATAATGTACTGCCTTTACTTAGTGGTCTTAGGAAATGGGCTTGCAATATCTAGTCCCCATGGGTGACAGGATAGGATTGGTGAGTAGAATGAGACATACACTTAGTTCTCTCTCTATAAGAGCATTCTTTTGGCAATGATCACAAACATGTACTAACTTATGGTAGTCCTTCTTCAAGGTAGGTTACCAATATCTAAGCCTTAAAGCTTTTATGTATAGAGCTCTAGCCTTGATGTGATTGCTACATACCCCTATGTATAGGTTGGTAAGACTTATTCAGCTTTGGTAGATTGAAGGCACTTCAAATATGGCACGCTTAATCCTCTCTTGTAAAGCTCTCCATATATAATAGTAAAATTGGTGGCCTTACAAATAAGTCTTCAATCTTCTTTGGTATCCATAGGTATGACTCCCTCTTTCAAGTAATCAAGGATGGGATCCATCCAATAGGGCTTTAACTCTTTAGATTGCAACTCTAAATGTTCCATAAGTTGCCTGTCTATGCTCTTTTCTAGCATATATTCTATAAAGACTTTTCTTCCCAATCTGGTAAACCTATGGAAGCTAGCTTTGATAACTTGTTTGGGGCGTAATTTTGTGTCCACAAAATCTTGACCAATTGCTAGGAGTCCAAACATTATTCGATCTCTTTGAGTAAGTGTAAGTACTTACCTATATTCTCATCCTTTGCTACGCTGTCTCATTTCACTTAGTTAACTATTAGTTGAGAATCTAAATAAACATCCAATTTCTTAGCTCCGACCTCTTTTGCCAACTTCATCTAGCTATAATTGCCTCATACTCAGACTCATTGTTAACGGTCGGAAACCTAAACTTTAGAGCATATGAAATCCATGCTCCCATCGGACCTTTCAATATCAAACTGGCTCTACTACCCTCACAAGTTGATAACCCATCCACTTATAGGATTTAGGTCATCTCTTGATTTTGAGCAACAAAATTTTCACTCCCTTTAAACTCTACCACAAAGTTAGCTAGAATTTGAGCTTTACATGCCTCTCTTGGCCAATACTAGATGTTTAAGGCACTCACCTCAAAGGCATACTTCACTATTCGACCTGAAGTGTTAGGCTTTTACGATGCTTGCTTTAAGGGTTAGTAAGGTCAAAACAACAATCTAGTAGGGTCGAAGCTTCCTTAATGCTACAACAATTGCCAATACAAGCTTTTCTAACTTCATGTAACGAAGCTTTGGTCCTTATAAAACATGAATAACATAGTAAATTGGTCGATGGATTATCCTTTTACTCATACCAACATAGATAAGAGGGCTCAATCACTCACTGAAAGATATAAATACAAAAATTCATCATCGATGGGCTACGAGAGGATGGAAGGTGTTGTAAAAAACTCCTTCGATGGTTAAAACACCTTCTCACATTCCTCTGTACATCTAAACTCAAAAGCATTCCTCAAAGCCTAAAAAAATTAGATACATTTCTAAGCTCTTTTTGATACAAAACGATTTAAGGCTGTAAACCTTCTCATTAACCTCTAGACTTCCTTAATGGACTTTGAGGATTCTATATGCAAAATAGCTTAGATCTTCTCGAGGTTAGCTTCTATTGCCCCCCATGTCACCATGAATCCCAAAAATTTCCTTGATAAAGCCCCAAACACACACTTATAAGGGTTCAACTTCATATTATGATGCCTCAAAGTGTTGAAAGTCTCCTCTAAGTCAAAAAGATGATCATCGCAAGTATTGCTCTTCACAATCATATCATCCACATACACTTCGATATTTCTATATATCTGTGGCTTAAACATCTTTGTCACCAATCTTTGATACATGGCTCTTACATTCTTTGACCCAAACGGCACGACCTTATAGTAGTACATTCTAAAGTTGGTAATGAAGGAGGTGTGTACTTAATCAACAAGATGCATCTTGATTTGATTATATCTCAAAAAAGCATCCATAAAACTTAGTAAGACTTGCCCTGAAGTAGAGTTAACTAGCTGATCTATTTGAGGTAGGGGAAAACAATCTTTCGGGTAAGCTTTGTTGAGGTTGGTAAAACCTATACACATCCTCCATTTCCCATTAGCTTTTTTTTTACCAATATAAAATTAGCCAACCAAGTTAAGTATGGCTCCTCTCTAATAAAATCTGTGTTTAACAATTTCTGAACCTCTCCTTCAATCATAGCTTGCCTCTTTAGAGAAAAATGTCTTTTCTTCTACTATATCACCTTAGCACTCGAGTCTATATTGAGCTAATGAGTGATTAATTCCTTTGGGATACCTAGCATGTCCGATGGGGACCATATGAAGACATCCTTATAGCTTGGAGGAATTTTACCACATGTTAATAGAGGTCGAAGGCCATACTTGCTCTAATCTTTGTAGTATGCTCGAGATCATCACTTAACTGGATGATTAAAGTTTCTTTTGCTAGCTCACCTTAGACTTGCAAATGATGGCTCATCCCTTGCTCAAAGGGATCCACTTAATCTCTCTTTAAATCTTTCGGGTACAAAGCACTATCTAACTACTGATCTCCATTACTTGTACCAATCGCTATCAGGGTTGAGAATTTCACCTTCTAATGAGTTATGGATATGACTACCTTAAAGATGTTAATGGATGGTTAACCTATGATCTCGTTGTGAGGTGAGGCACAATCCATTATCACAAAATCTACTTCTTTCTCTACTACGTTCTCACCATCTCTAATATATAGAGTTAAGGTAACAACTTCCTAGACTTTAATTGGTTGGTTGTTAAACCTATACAAACGGTATTTATAGGGCTGTACCATATGGTTCTCTAGTTTTGGATATATCTTATCAAACACATGGTTGAAAATGATATTTGTCAAACTTTTGGTGTCGACCATAAGCTACCTTACATTGAATTCAGCTACCCTAGTCATAATGACCAACGCATCATCATAGGGGAATTGTATCCCCTACATATCTTTCTTGGAAAAAATGATCATATCATCTACCTTATATCTTTTACCTCAGACATTCAATACGTGATTTCCCTGTAGATTTTTTGAGCTCGACATAACAAACATACTACCTCCTCTTGGTCCTCCGAAAATTATGTTTATCACCCTTTTAGGAGCTCCATTATCTCCTCCATTATTATCTTGAGCTATTAATTCTCGATTATTATTCCTAACTCCGTTGTTGTGGGGCCGTTGATCAATCCTCCTTCTTTGAGTAAGATGCTCTATCCTATCATCCTTATCAATAATAAATTTTTTGAAGTACCCTCTTTGGACGGTATCTTCAAATGCATTCTTCAATTGAATACACTCATTAGCATTGTGACCATGGTTACTATGAAAATCACAATAATTGTTAGAGTTTTTCCTAGCGGGGTTATTTCTCATCCTCACTAGCCAAGCTAAAAATCCTTGATTCTAAACTTCTATTAGAATATTAAACATAGGTTGGTTCAAAGTTGTATGCGTAGCATAGGTCGGAATAGGTTATTTCCAATCTCCCTAAGGTTTGCTTAGCTAATCTCACATATTAAACTTCTTGTCTAAATAGATCTTTTACCAATCCTCTCTCCTCCTCCAGCCTCCTTTCAAATTTCTCTTTCTCGAGCTCCTTGTGGGCTTGTGTTTGATCTGCCTAATATATGAACTTCTTTGACCTTTTGGTAAATTCATTAAGTGAGGTCGAATGGTGCTTAGCCAAGGATTTGAAGAACTTAATAGTGTGCTTAAGAGCTTAGTTATCACTAGGAATTACCATAGCAAATCTAAACTAAATGGGTCCTTCGAAATGTCGAAGAAAATAGGGGGAAATGGTTTATGGACGAATTAAAGTAGCTGAAGTGAAGCTACTCGAAGGATGTGACTCACCAACGAACACAATACGACTTGATACTTTACTTGATATGACGCACAAATTAATGTCAAGGTCCACCCACCAGTAATCCTAAGTTACTCGACAAGATTAGATAAGAATGTATGAAAGAAAATGAACTTGGAGAAGATTGTCTCTCAAGAACAGAATATTTAATGTCTAATTATCTAGTTATCTATGGCTTACAAGGGAAAATGATTATTTATAGTAAGTCCCTAAGGCAACATTACAAATAAATAAATTACAAGAAAGTATATACAAAAAGGTGATGCCTAATACATATAAAAAATGGCTAAAAGGACAAAAGACAAAAATAGAAATCTATTACAATGTTAGATGAGGTGGACAGATCGCAATGCAACATTAGTCCCATATGAAGATTCTCCAAATACAACAGGCGAGAAGGATCAAGATGTTGCGGCAATAAAGGGGCTGAGACGAGAAGAGGGTAACGATAGAAACAATAACAAGCCGAGAGAAAACTACTCTACTGATAAGTGAGTCTCTCATCACCGGCATAAACCTCTTGGTAGAAGTTGGTCGGATTACTCAGTACAAGGTCATTGTTAAGAGAATGGTTAGCATCATCACAACCTAGAGTATAGATCAACGTATAACAATGCGGTGAGCTTAAGGAGTTTAGCTACCTTCCATTAATGTAAAATTTCTTGTCATTAGCAGGTTGGATTCTTCTAGTAAGGGATTAGAGGCGTTGGAGCCATGTGTGAGTAATGAGATTGATGTTTAGCAATTCATCAGTTCCCCGAGGTTGCTGAAGATTTGCCCTCAAATCTTGGTCTTCATCATCATCGAGCACATAAGGAGTCAAATTAGTGACATTGAATGTGGTAAACATGCCAATTCGGGTAGCATAATCTTATAGGCATTATCATTAATGTGCTTCAGGATCTTGTAGGTCCATCCATTCAGGGACATAATTTGTTTTTCCTTTTGCTAAGGAAGCATCCTTACTAAGTTCGACCCAAACAGGGTTCCTAGGGGTATAAGTGACTTGTCTCCTTCCTTAGTTTCCCATTTCCTTCTGTCGAGCTACAGTTTTAGCCAATTGCTCAACAATCTTCCGATGTAACTTATGGAACTCTTTGGCATGCTATAGGTCAGATTGACTTTTCCCTTGTATAGTTGGACTGTTAATTAAATCTAAGGGTAGGTTAGGGTTAAGTCCATAAATAACCTCAAATGATGATGTTCCAATTGTATAGTTGGACTGTTAATTAAATCTAAGCTGTAAGTTGAGCAATTGTAGGCAAATTCAATGATGGGTAGGCATAAATCCTAGTCACGAGAGTTCTTTCCAATAGTGGCACATAAGAGGTTACTGACGGTTTTGTTCACTACTTTGGTTTGGCTGTCTATTTGGAGGTGACAAGAGGTACTGAATAAGAGCTTAGTGTTGAGCTTCCTCCATAGGGTTTTCCAAAAGAAGATTATGAATTTTGACTCACAATTGGACACAATACTTTTTGGCACTCCATGTAGTCGCATAATTTCCTGCAAAAAGAGGTTAGCGATGAATAAAGCATCATTAGTTCTATGGTAGGGAATGAAGTGGCCCATTTTACTAAATCGATCGACCACTATCATGATTGAGTCGTATCTTCTCGGCATGTGAAGAAGGTCAAGCATGAAATCCATTCTTAGTTCAATCCACGACCACTTTGGAATTGGTAGGGGTGTATATTCTTCATAGGGCTCTCTCCTTTCCTTTGCATATTTACACACTTTGAACCTCTCAAGTATTCGATGCACATCCTTCATCATCTCAAGCCAGTAAAAATGCTCCTTCAAATCTCAATCGTCCTCTTTTCCCCAAAATGGCTGGCCAGACCCTTGGCATGAGCTTCTTGAATGAGTAGCTCCCTTGCAGAACCACTTGGTACGCAAATATGCTCACCCTTTATCAAGAATCCCTCACTCAAGTAAAACTCTTCCATAATTCCTCTAATACTACACTTAGCTACTAAAGGTCCAAATGTAGGTCATGCTCATACTAATCAGGTAAAGTATCGAACCCAAGCACCTTAGCTTATAATGTGGTGA
The DNA here is from genome assembly GCA_024138015.1 of Lumnitzera littorea. NCBI lineage: Eukaryota > Viridiplantae > Streptophyta > Magnoliopsida > Myrtales > Combretaceae > Lumnitzera > Lumnitzera littorea. Next base: position 40,501,298 of record JAMXBB010000010.1, read on the forward strand.
TGAGGGTATGACAGCGAGAGAGTGCATCAGCCACTATATTGGTGCTTCCCTTCTTATATCTGATGACTTAGCAAAAGGTCTCCAAGAACTTAACTTACTTGGTATGACATCGAGAAAGCTTCTATTACCTATGAAGATGCCTAAGAGATTCATGATAGATGATGAATTCTCTTGGCAATAAATAATGCTACCAGTTCTAGAGTGTTCGAACAAGGGCATAGAACTCCCTGTTGTAGGCTGAGAAATTTAAGTTAGCACTTCAGAGTTTTTTGTTGAAGTTAGCAATGGGTCGGCACTCCTACATAAGGATAACACTAATACCGACACTAGACGCACCACATTCTACCTCAAAAACCTTCCCGAAATCTAGAAAGGTAAGTATTGGAGCAGATGTCGGCTTAGACTTTACACCTTCAAAACTCCTATGAGCCTTTTCTATCCATCTAAACTCATCGTTCTTCTTAGTCAATTAAGTCAACGGCACAGTTATGGAATTGAAGTTCTAAATAAATCTCCAATAGAACGAGGCTAATCCATGGAAGCTCCTAACTTCGGTAACACTAGTCGGCGTAGGCCACTTATTAATAGCTCTAACTTTTTCCTCATCAACTCGAACTCCCTTCCTTGAAACAACATATCCAAAGAATACAACCTTGCTTTGATAGAACACACATTTCTTTATGTTGCTGAATGATTTCTCAGCACGAAGTATGTTAAACACCAATCTCAAGTCTTCAACATAAATGAGGAGGTCGGTACTATAGACTAGAATATCATCAAAATAAACCACCACACATTTGCCGATCAACGATCTGAGCACATGATTCATTAGCCGCATAAATGTACTTAGCACATTAGTTAGACCAAATGGCATCACCAACCATTTGAACAGCCCATCCTTTGTCTTGAAGGCCATCTTCCATTCATCCCTAGGTCTCATTCATATCTAGTAGTAGCCACTCTTTAGGTCAATTGTAGAAAAGATGTAAGCGCCATGTAACTAGTCAAGCATATCATCAATCCGCAGGATTAAGTATTGGTATTTGATAGTGATCTTATTGATAGCTCAACTATCAATGCACATTCGCCCCATCCCATCCTTTTTCAGCACGAGTACGCGAACATGGTACAAGGACTCATGCTCTTATGGACATATCCGTGATCCATTAACTCATCCACCTGTTTCTTCAGTTCAGCTGTCTGCTTTAGATTGAGCTTGTAAGCGAATTGGTTTAGTAAGGCAGCTCCTGGTTAGAGGTCGATGCAATGCTTGATACCTCCTAAGGGAGGTAAACCTTTTGGCATCTCGGCAAGGAATAGGTTAGTCTTGAAGTAGCTGCTGCACTTTAGTTGTTAAGTTCTTAACTTCTCTAACCTCTAAGAATCTCTTGACTAAAAGGAGTACATAATCTTCAGCCATAACTTCTCATGCAAAGTGAGCTTGAGAAATCACCAAAGACTTCTACTATAGAGATTTAGTAACCTTCTCTTGGGCTTCTTAAACTACCTTAGGACTCATAGGTGTCAATATAATTTTATTCCCATCCTTTTGGAACATGTAGGTGTTTTTATACCCATCACATAACACTCTCAAATCAAATAGCTATGGTTAGCAGAGTAATATGTGAGAAGCATACATTGGAAAGATATCACAAATTACCTCATCCTTATACCTATCACCAATGGTAATCGACACTCTAACTTGCTCAGCAACGTGTAGTCCTCCTTTCTCATTTAGCCAATGAATCTTATACGGCTTGGGGTGTGGAAGGGTTGGCAATTTCATGGCCTTTGTTACCCCTTATGCGATGACATTAGTACAACTCCCTCCATCAATAATCACAACGCATATCTTGCCATTTACCCTGCAATTCGCATGGAAGAGGTTCTCTCTTTGCTCATTCTCGTTAGTGATAAAAGCACTGAGTGATCATCAAACAACAAAGCAATACTCGGCTTCACCCTTAGGTGGTATCTCAGCCTCGAGGTCTTCCTGAAATTCTTCTAACATCTGATCGATTGCCACTTCTTCCTCCCCTTCACTTGTACTTTCTACTTTATATTAGGGCTTGTCTCCCTTTATGGTCATGACTCAACAGTTCGAACATTGATTAGCTACATGTCCATAGCTAATGCACTTAAAACATTTGATTTCTTGAGTTTTCCTTCCTAAATGCTAACCTAGATCTCTTCGAATCTCAGGCTTTTCAGTCTTGCTCTTACCTCAGCTTTCTTCTAGTCGACTCAGCATCTAACCTCTATGTTCTACCTCAAAGCTGTTTGAAGCACTATCATTCCTTGGTTGACTCGGTAGGCCACTCCTATTCAGCATCAATGTTCAGTTACTCGACATTCAACTAACCTGGTTCTACCATTGCTTTTCAACTCTTTGGGCCACACGAATGGTTTCATCTTGAGTTGTGAGGTTCTATAGCTCCACGATGTTACTAATCTCAGTCGGTAATCCAGAGATGAACCGTACTATAATTCGAGTCTCAGGTACGTAAGCATCACATCATATTAATGAGAAACTGAAACTCCCGAACATAGTCGTCTACGAATCTATTACCTTACCTCAAGTCTTGGAGTCATCGAAAAGTATCTTATTTGTAGTGTTCAAGAATGAACCTACTTCTCAGAACTCTCTTCATCTCGTTCCATGTTCAGACTTCAGTCAAGCCTTCAGGCAGGCATTCTGTAGTTTCTTCCACCACATTGCTGCATATCCAAAAAATTTTAACGCGGCCACTTGAATGCAGACAGCATCTTTATAATCGTAGAAGTCGAATATCTTTTTTATCTTCTCTTCTCAATCCAGGTAATCATCGATACTATTAGACCTGTTGAAGCTTGGAAGCTGTACCTTAAGAGGTTTGGCACCTTTTGGCAGCCTAAACTCATGCTCATCAATCCCAACATACTAGTCCTCTTCTTCTTCTTCTTCTTCTTCATACTCTTTCACTTCGTCCAACTCCAACCTTCTTCTCTCAACTCTGTCAGTATGTCACGGTAGTGCTTAGTTTACTGGAAAGGCTTCTGGAGCTCACTCATTCATCTGCCTTCTCAGCCTATCTCTTATCTCTTAGCTGGGCTTAGCAATTTTCTCACATGGTCCAGTCTCTAAGACTCTATTTACTAAGACAGTTAGGTTAGCCACAATGGCTACAAGATCTTGTCTTTACTCATTAGTAGTATGTGGTGTTTGTTAAGTAACTCGACCACGACCATGAGCATCACTCTTGGCATCATTAATTTCTCCCTATACACTAGGATTCAATATTCTCAACATAAAGCTTAAGTAAATACACTTCACATAGACGCCTTCAATACATACATAAGTATCTCGAACAGCAAAATAACTATCACTATACAACTCTCGATCTTAACCTCAATCTCTGATACTAAGATTACATGGTGTACCTATGAGCTTAGTTATCATTAGGACTTACCTAGTAAATCTAAACTAAATGAGTCCTTTGAAATATTGAAGAAAATAGGGGGAAATGGTCCATGGACAAACTGGAGTAACTGACGTAAAGCTGCTCGAAGGATGTGACTTACCAACGAACACAACACAACTTAACACTTTATTTGATATGACGCACAAGTTAATGTCAAGGTCCACCCGCCAGTAATCCTGAATTACTAGGTAAGAGTAGATAAGAGTGTATGAAAGAAAATAAACTTAGAGAAGATTGTCTCTCAAGAACAGAATATTTACTGTCTAATTGTCTAGTTATCTATGGCTTACAAGGGAAAAGGACTATTTATAGTAAGTCTCTAGGGAAACATTATAAATAAAGAAATTATAAGAAAATATATACAAAAAGGTGATTTCTAGTATATACGAAAAAAGGGCTAAAAGGACAAAAGACAAAAATGGAAAAGTAGTACAATGTCAAATGAGGTGAACAGATAGTTCCGTATAAAGATTCTTTGAATATAGCAAACGAGAAGGATCAAGATATTGTGGCAATAAATGGGGCATGATGAGAGAAATGGTAATAGGCTGAGAGAAAACTACTGAACCAATAGGTCAGTCTCTCGTCACTTGACAATAACCTCTCAATAGAAGTTGGTCGGATTACTTGGCACGGGGTCCTTAGTAAGGGAATGGTTAGCATCATCACAACTGAAAGTATAGATCAACGTATAACAATGCAGGGAGCTCAAGGAGTTTAGCTACCTTCCTTCAGTGTAAAGTTTCTTGTCATCAGTAGGTTGTTGAGAGAGGATTCCTTGGGTGAGACATTGGAGGCCTTAAAGCCATGCGTAAGTAATGGGATTGATGGTTGGCAGATCATCAGTTGGAGTCTTCTTTGACACCTCAACAGATGGCATGAAGAGTAATGCTCTTATCACAATAAGTAATTTCAATCATTAGCTAATTGAACCAGTGTACGTAATCTCTGATACTTTCTCTAAGCTTCTACGAATTAGATCTTAGAAGCAAAGAATCCTTTACAAAGGACTTACTAACCAAAAAGTATTACCAAAACTCGTCAACAAGTTGATCAAAAAAGGAAATGGAGGTTACTTTCAATTAATTAAACTAATTGCTTGCTAATTTCCTTAGTGTAGATGGAATAGCCTTGCAAGCTATAACATCTAAGAGCATATATAGCCTTTTCAACATACGAAAAGTATTAAGGTGATTATTTAGGTCCTTTTTTCCATTGTAACTATTGAATTGGGGTAGTCAAACACTTAAGGAAAGCACCTCTTCTACAATTTCATGCACAAAAGGGCTTAACTTCCTCCCTTTTAGCTCCACTTCCTTTTTCAAACTTCCTTCTCCTACCAATTTCTTGATGTACTCTAGATCTTTCAATCTCATGTCTGTAATAGCCTTTTGTAGCAAGCGAATAGTTAAGTGCTTAATCTTACCTTCCATGAAAGTAGAAACACAATCACAAGTTAAGGCCTGCAATGGTGCTTGCTAGTAATCCTTATCAAGAAGAGCATCATGTCATGATCATTGACCAATTTCATTTACTACCAAAGCTTTACAATGTATATGACCTTAGTAATCATATTGAGGAATTGGATTCACTTCCTCGCCTACTACCTCTAAAGAAGGGGTCAAAGAAGATGCTATATGGCATTCTTGAAGTTTCCTCCTCAACTCTTGATTATATGCCCTAACTTCCTCTAGCTCCTTAGCAAATCATGTACAAAGGGCTTTTAGTTGTAAAATGCACAACATATCATCTTGTTGAGCTTGTAATTGTCTTATAGTATCATTTAACTCTACTAGGCTCACTTCAAGTGTAAGCTATTGTGGGGATGTTTCTTCTTCAACAATACAAAGGGCATTACTCCTCCTTAGAGTAATATTGTCTTTATTTCTTGTTTTAGTAACCATGTTAAGATAAAAAAAAAAAAAAAAACATACGACGTCAAACTGTTGACAATCAAATTTGGTTGAAGGGGGTTTTGATTACTCAATGAACTTCAAGCCTACAAGATAGAAAAAGTTAGGCTATGGGGGTGTCAAGGCAACTCTGGCGTAACCGCTTCAATGCCTAAGTAAGGTTTTGGTAATGACATGAGAAGAGAAGGGAATGGAAAATAAAGTAAGTAATAGTCTAGAGTCTAGAAGAAGCGTATTATAAGGTGTTAACCTTTATTTATTGAGGGCGGTTGGTAATTGCCTTGTAATTGTTGCCTCTATAATCTTCACATATGGAATTTTGAATTATGGACCACTCCTTAAATTCTTGGAATGTAGGTTAGTTGTTAGCCAGTTATGGGTGGTTATTTGGGTAATGATCCCTAACCACTAGCACCTTTGTTTGAATTTAAATCCCCTATAGGTTAGACCGAACCTTCTTAAACTCTTCACCACTTAGTCGACCTAATCAAGACTACCCCAATCTCCTTTCATGCATATGGCTCTAATTTGAGCCCACTCACTCCTAAAACTATCAAACCCTTAGTAGCTATAAGGCTAATGAAAAAGGTTGGATGCTGGGTTAGAGAGGTCGGATGCAAGGCTTAGCAGATCAGATATTTGCCTTAAGATAAAAATCCCTATCAATAGAAATCATACATTTGAATATCAAGAAGAAAATTATGGCATTACAACCCCCTTTAGATTTAAACTAATCAAGCAAAAGCATGTGAAATCTAAGCAACTTTTCCATTTAGGTAGTATTTGATTGTTTAATTTCATGGCTATATGTAAAGTGAAATTACAAATAATTAATTTAATAAAAAGGTATTTGATTAAAATTTAATGTGTAAATAAATTAAACAATAAGAATTATCTATGCACAAAATGACATGAAAAAGAGTAAGAGAGAGAGAGAGAGAGAGAGAGAGAGAGAGAGATTGTAATGAAATCGAGAAAGCAAAAAAGGGACAAGAAAAAGTTAGAATTAGTTGAAACAACACCTCTTATTGTCTTTTTATAATTCAATAGAAAGAAAAATCTTTATATAGTAGTTATTTTTTTAATGAGCAAATGCCATTGCAAAAAATAATAAAGATTTATGATAATCAAAAAGCTAATAAATCCTTTGTAGCTTAACATATATATAAATATAGATATAGATAAGAATAGATATTCATATATATATATATATATATATATAAGATCTAGATATACACAGATATATATAAACATATGGGATCGATATATATCGAAAAATTCTACCAAATCTTACTCAAATTACAACTTTTCTCTCAGGTTCCACTTTGATATATTATAAGATTCTCTCTCTCTCTCTCTTTATTATTCGTTCATTTAGTATTATTATTTTTTTCTTCTCCCTCTCTCTCTCTCTCTATTTTTAAGATTTCTTCCTTTTTTATGGCCAATAAGATATCTTCCTTTATTTTTTATTTTTTATTTTTACAAAATTCTTCATATAATTTTGGTTATTTATAAATTAGATTATTGATTTATTCATACAAATGAAAAATAAGTATTCCATGTAATTTGTATATGGTTATAATAATTTGTACATTGTCATATACTATTATTGTTCACTACTATAATTCATATTACTTTGTATATTTTGATTTGTAATACATAGAAATTACAAAATCTCTACTATATAATTCATATATATTTATAATTCACAAATATAAATCATATGGATGTAATCAACATATATTATTGCAAATATAGTATAATATGTATATTATTGATTCGCAATTCATATAAATTATAAAAATTATACTATACAATCCATACATATGACCCACATGGATGTAATCCATATATATTAATGTCAATGTTCTTATATTGTGTATATTATTGATTTGTAATTCATCTAAATTACAAAAATTATACTATATAATGTATATATAGTTATAATTAGTATATATTTATAATTCACATGTAATTCGTATATATAACTAGTATACATATAATCCATATATATTGATGTCCATATACTATACTATATGTAAGACCCCAATTTTTTACCAACTAGCATAAACTCGGAATGGTGGGGTATTCTTAATAAACACAAAACTTAGAGAGTAGATCTTGGGAATTGAAGGAATAAATTTGCTATGGGTAGCACGAATATGAGCTATGCTAGGTAATGAGACCCTAACTATTCGGGAACTGGTAAATTTAGTGCTTTCAAACAATGTTCTTTGAAATGAATTATTTTTACTATAAGGTTATGAAAGTTAAAAGAAGAGTCATAGTAAAGCTTGTTTTCTAAAATAAAGTATATAAAATATTTAATTTAGTAGAAACATAGTTTTATCAATATTGATTAGGTTCAATGAAAACTTAAAATTTGAGTGTCAAAACTTAATAGGACCTTAAAGACAAGTTACTTAACTTACAAAAATAATAATTTTTATGTAAAATGAATGTAAAATAACTATATAATTGTTAAATGTACATGGATATACCTGAAATTACGAAATAACAACATGAATATACATATATGCACGAAATATCAATTTAGTTATGCAAAATACGTAAGATTGGGCATGGCACCAAATTTGAAAAAGCTACGACTATGTGTCTTATAAGCAAATGAAGTTATAACATGCAAATATGGAAAATTTCTCAAGTTAACATGTGTAATCCACAGAAAATAATTCCCCATAATATTAAAAACCTCCCTTAACAACATTTTGATTCTTTGACATATTTTAGAGAGAGAAAGTGCTCAACGGAATTTTGGGGACAACTTTAGTAATATGAATAAAGTGTAGAAGGAAAATTTTGGGAAAATGGGCATAAATCTAGGTTTTAGAGTTCGTGAGTTTATGAAAAATCTAGGATTGAACCATTACCGCTACTTGAAGAAAGCTGCTACAACTAAGCCAACTGACAACCACCTAGGCATCACCAATGAGTGTTTACTTTTTTCTAATTTTTCACTAAAATTCTAAAAGTAGCAAACAATGCCTAAAATTTATGAAATTTGGTTCCAAAGGTAATTTTGCATATAGAATGTACAGATGAAATCAAATTTTCAAAAATAAAATCAAATATATGAGTTCATTAAGAAATCACGACTAAAAATGATTTTTCTATCATTCTTTGCATAGGTTAAACAATGTTGTTTTGACTCTAAAATTATTTTGTAAGTACCTAAGAGAGTATACTTCAATGTCATGCAAAAAGTTTTTTAAAAAATTAAGAAGTTAGTTTTTGGGTAATTTTGATGTAACATGGAACAATGAGTCAAAAGTGCTTGTACATGTTGTTTCCTTAAGGAACTTTGTTTGCATGTGTTATATCATGGTTACAATTAGGCTTTGAAGAGATGAACTAGTCTAGTTGAGTACAGAAATGGTGGAGTTGGTTTCAAAGTGAAACAATTTGGTGAATTGTGAAGTAAAATGGGTGAGTTAGAAGTTGAGTCAAACCATAATGGTTAGAAATTCATACCTAGATGAAGGTTAAAGGGGTGATGTAGAGGTTTGGTTGTTTATGTATTTTAAAGTGATTTTCTACAATTCACTTGTATATTAAGCTATATGGTTAATTAGGGAATGTATATTAGCAATACTATTGTAAAATGGGTGCTAAACAAGTATTTTGTTAAAGTCTTTTATTTTGAAACCAATATGAAGTAGTGAGAAAGTCAAACTTTGCAATACTTATGAAGTAAATGAGCTAGTTAGAGGTTGTGGTAGAAGGTATGCTAAAAGAATCCTATGTAGAGGGGGTGAGTCAAAGACTAAGCTAAAGGTTGTCCAGGATGAATGCTATCCTAAAGAATGACTTTAAATCCTAAACCTTGATGTAATAAGCTATTAAAATTGTCTTATATCAACAAATAATTGATTTGAGTGTCGTATGCCTCTTGTTTAGGTGAAGTGGGCAAGGAAGAGCCTTACAAAGAAGCATAAAGGTTAGGAATTACTAAGTTAGCCTTGGTAACTAGATTTCTTATGTGTTAGAATAGATTTATCTACTCATGTGATCCTCAAATTTAGTCGACTACAATTATTTTGGTTAAGCTTGCGTATAAGTGATATATCTTAGATGACGAGTTATGAAATTATTCATAATCTCTTTTGTATATGTTGTCAAATGAATTATGTTTGGTTATTGACTTTGATGATTGTAGTTGCATTGCTAATTGGTCATGATTCTTTACTAAGATATATATTGGCCTAATTAAAAACCTACATATTAACCTTACCTCCTAAGGTGTTCACTTTAGTGTACCCAATGGCGAGGTCTTAAAGATGAAAGTGCGAATGAAATGAAGCAAGGACTAGGCCAATAACTAAAAGAGTAAGCTTGCTTGGTAATTGTTAGTAGGTGATTGATACATTCATAGCATGGTACAACATGGCACAAAAAGGACCTATAAGTCAAGTTTTCAAAAATTGAGATTTTGCTAGGTTGAGTTTTACATGAAAAGTTTGGTTTTACTAAGCAGGTGACTTGATTCTTAAAACTAGGTTTTATCATGTAAAAAACTTGTTAAGAAAGTTGAATTTTCAAGCATATAGAAATTGTATTGCTCAATAATCTTAACAACCTTACATACTTACTACTAGCCTAATTTCTCGCTATGTTCCTAAATAACTTATCCAAATACCTGAGAGTGTTAACTAACTCGATGTACGCAAGGCTAAGCTAAGATATCGATATCGATGCATGTCACTTACATGAAGAGAAAATTACTTGTTTACCATTAAAATTTAAAAATTACAAAAATACAAATTTCATAATAAAAACTACCAAAATACCAAGCCTATATTAGATCTTAAAAATGAGAATATTACCTAAAAATAAAAAGGGCCAGTAATGGGCCTTAAAGAGTGTTTTTCAAGCCTAAAACGACATCAATCGAGTAAGCCCCAATTGGCCCTATTATAGCACTTTACAATAAATCCTCAGAAACATATAATAATAAGAAAAATTCTTCCTAGATCAAAGTTACTTCCATTTGAGTGTAACCAAGAAAAGCAATATAATTTATCGTAGACCAGGGCTATATCACATTTATCAAATACGATAATGGTCTTATACGAATATTTCGCATTTTGTAAATGTGATATAGTACCTATACCACTCTAATTTTTTCAAGTTAGACCAAGCCTATATCACATTTTTGAAATACAATTATATGTTAATACTAGTGTCACATTTCTAAAATGCGATATAGGCTTAGTAGTACTTTGCCATTATTGCATTTTTCAAATACAAGATTCATATTACTATGAGTGTCGCCTTTTAAAGATGTGATATTGATGAACTATCAACCAATGGTCTCATTACTTATGTATAGCTTCAAGGACTCTAATCCCTCACTTGACGAATTCTCTCTCGGTAACTTACCGATGACAAGAAAGTTTAAGCTGAAAGAATGTGGCTAAACTCCTTAAGCTCCTCTAATTATCATACGTTGATCTGTACACTCGGTAATGATGATGCCAATCATTCCCTTGCCGAGGACCCGGTGCTGAGTAATCCAACTAACCACTATTGAGAAGTTCCTACCGAGTGACGAGAGACTCACTTGAACGGCTGAATAGTTTTCTATCAGCATGCTGCTACCATCCCTCTCATCCTGGTCCCTTTATTGCCGCAACATTTTAACCTCTCTCGCCTATTGTGCGTAGAGAATATTCGTATTGGACCAATGTTGCACTACCACCTATCTACCTCGTTTGACATTATACTACTTTTCCATTTTTTGTCTTTTGTCCATTTTACCCTTTTTAGTATGTACTAGGAATTCCCTTTTTGTATATACTTTCTTATAATTTCATTATTGATAATGCTGCCCTAAGGGCTTACTATAAATAGTCCTTTTCTTTTGTAAGCCGAAAGATAACTTACATTTTTATATTGAATATTCTGTTCTTGTAAGACGATCTTCTCTAAGTCCACATTTCAAACACCCTTATCTAATCTTGCCAAGTAACTCAAGATTAGTGGTAGGTAGACCTTGACATCAACTTGTACATCATATCAGGTATGCTGTCAAGTTGTGTTATGTTCGTTGGTGAGTCATATCCTCCAAGCAGCTTCACATCAACTACTTTGGTTTAGTTGTAGACCATTTCCCTCTAATTTTCTTCGATATCTTGAAGGACCCATTTCAATTCAAATCTGCCTCGGTAAGTTCTAATGATAACTAAGCTCCTAAGCACACCATATATTCCCGATATCAAAGCTTAAGGTTGAGGTTAAGACCGAGAGCTGTGGAGTAATAGTTAGTCTACTATTCGAGATACCGTGTGTGATTGTAGCCATCCGTGCGAAGTGTAGTTATTGAAATTTTGTGTTAGGAATGTCAAACCCTAGTGTATAGGGAGAGATTCATGATGTCGAAAGGGATGCTCATGGTCGTGGTCAAGTTACACAACAAACACCACATACTACTGATGAGCAGATATAAGATCTTACTGCTATTGTAGCTAATTTAGTTATCTCAGTAAACAGGGTCTTAAAGAATGGACAGCGTGAGAGAGTAGCTGAGTAGGGTTGAGAAATGAGAGATAAGCCGAGGAGGCAGATGAACGAGCGAGCTCCAGAAGCCTTTCTAGTGAACTACGCACTACCGCGACGTATTGATAGAGTCATAGGGAGAAGGTTAGAGTTGGACGAAGTAGAAGAGTACGAAGAAGAAGAAGACTAGTATGCTAGGATTGATGAGCAAGAGTTCAAAGCACCAAGAGGTGTCGAACATCTTAAGGTACGAATTTTGAACTTTAACAGGTCTGGTAGTACTGATGACTACCTGGATTGGGAAGAGAAGATCGAAAAGATATTTGACTTTTATGATTATGAAGATGCCGTTTGCATTAGAGTAGCCGTGTTAGAATTTTCTGGGTATGTGGTAATGTAGTGGAAGAAGCTACAAAATGTTTGCTTAAGGACTCGACGCAAGGTTTGAACATGGAACGAGATGAAGAGAGTTCTGAGGAATAGGTTCATTCTTGAACACTATGAACAGGATACTTTTCGATGACTCCAAGACTTGAGGCAAGGTAACAGATCCGTAGACAACTATGTTCGAGAGTTTCAATTGCTCATGATACGATGTGATGTTGACAAGCTTGAGACCCGAACTATAGAACGATTCATCTCGGGACTCTGACCTAAGATTGGTCACGTGATGGAATTGCAAAGCCTCATAACTTTGGATGAAACCATCCATGTAACCTAGAGAGTGAGAGGCAATGGCGGAACTGAGCTAACCGAATGCCGAATAACCAAAACATGATGCCGAATAAGATTAGCCTACCGAATAGACTAGGGAATGACAGGGCATTAAACAGTTCCGAGGTAGAATGTCGACATCACGTACCAAGTCAAGTAGACAAAGGCCAAGGTAAGAGCAAAACCGAGGAACTTAAGATCCAAAGAGACTAGGGTCAGAGTTCAAGGAGGAAAACCTAAGAAATTAAATGTTTTAAATACCTTGGCTATGGACACGTAGTTAGTCAATGTCCGAACCACCGAGTCATGACCAGAAAGGGAGATAAGCCCCAGTTTGAAGTAGAAGGTACAAGTGAAGGAGAGGAAGAAGTGGCAACCAATCCGATGCTAGAAGAATTTGAGGAAGATCAGGAGGCCAAGATACCCCCTAAGAGCGGAGTCAAGTATTGCTTTGTTGTTCGGTGATCTCTCAGTACTTTTATGGCTAATGAAACTGAGCAAAGAGAGAACCTTTTTCATTTGAATTGCCAGGTGAATGGCAAGCTATGCACCATGATCATTGATGGAGGGAGCTATACCAACATCGTCCTACAATGGGTAGTTAAAGCCATGAAATTGCTAACTATTCCATAACCCAAGCCATATAAGATTCATTAGCTAAATGAGAAAGGAAGATTATACGTTTCTAAGCAAGTCAGAGTGCCGATTACTATTGGTGATAGGTATAGGGATGAAGTGATGTGTAATGTCCTTCCCATGTGTGCATCTCACATATTATTCGGCCAACCATGGCTATTTGACTTGAGAGTGTTACATGATGGGTATAGAAACACTTACATGTTTCAAAAGGACAGGAAGAAAGTTATATTGATACCTATGAGTCCTAAGGAAGTGCAAGAAGCCTAAGAAAAGGTTGCTAGATCTCTACAATAGAAGTCTTCAGTGATTTCCCAAGCTCAATTTGCACGAGTTGTCAAGGCCGAGAACTATGTACTCCTCTTGGTCAGGAGACTCTTAAAGGTTAGAGAGGCCGATAACTTACTTGCCGAAGTGCAGTAACTACTTTAGGAATTTGTTGACCTTTTCCCTACCAAGATGCCAAAAGGATTACCTTCCTTGAGAGGAATTGAACATTGCATCTATCTTCAACCTGGAGTAGCCCTACCAAATCGACCCACCTATAGACTCAATCCCGAATAGGCAATCAAGCTAAAAAAGCAAGTTGATGAGTTAGTAGATCGTGGATATGTCTAGGAGAACATGAGCCCATGTGTCGTCCCAACTGTGCTAGTACCAAAGAAAGATAGATCATGGAGGATGTGCATTGATAGTCGTACCATCAATAAGATTACTGTTAAGTACCAATTCTCAATCCCACGGTTGGATGACATGTTCAATGAGTTGCATGGTGCACGCATCTTTTCAAAGATAGATTTAAAGAGTTGCTATCATCAAATATGAATAAGACCAGGAGATGAATGGAAAGTAGCCTTTAAGACTTGAGATAGTCTATTTGAGTGGATGGTCATGCTATTTGGTTTAACTAATGTACTAAGTACATTCATGAGGCTCATGAATCATGTGCTCAAAACATTGATAGGCAAATGCGTTGTAGTTTATTTTGATGATATTTTGGTCTATAGTGCCAACCTTCTAATTCATGTCAAACATTTGAGATTAGTGTTTAACATACTCTATGCCAAGAAATTATTCAACAACCTGAAGAAATGCGCATTATGTCCAAGCGAGGTTATATTCCTTGGATATGTCGTTTCAGGGAGTAGAGTTCGAGTTAATGAGGAAAAGGTCAGGGCTATTAATGAGTGGTCTACATCGACTAGTACAGCCAAAGTCAGGAGTTTCCATGGCCTTGCCTTGTTCTATCGAAGATTTATCCAGAACTTTAGCCCCATAACTGCGCTGTTAACTAAATTGACCAAGAAGAACATTGAGTTTAAATGAACAAAAAAGGCTTAGAAGAGTTTTGAAGATGTGAAGTGTAAGTTGACGTCTGCTCCAGTACTTACCCTACCAAATTTCGAGAAGGTTTTTTAGGTTAAATGTGATGCATTTGGTATCGACATTAGTGCTATCCTTATGCAAGAGCACTGACCCATTGCTTACTTTAGTAAAAAACTCCGAGGTACTACCTTGAATTACTCAACCTACGACAAGGAATTCTGTGCCTTTATCCGTGCACTTCAGAACTGGCAACATTATCTGTTGCCAAGAGAATTCATCATCTATTCAGATCATGAATCTCTCAAGCATCTTCGTGGGCAGCAATAGCTTTCTCGGCGTCACGCGAAGTGGGTTAAGTTCTTTGACACCTTTTTCTATGTCATCAAGTATAAGAAGGGAAGCACCAATACAGTAGCTAATGCACTCTCTTGCCATCATACCTTCATTACAACGTTACAAGATAAAGTGCTTAGATTTGGTACTATACCTTATCAATATGAGCATGACCCACATTTTAGGTCTTTAGTAGCCAAATGTAGTGATAGAGGAGCTATAGATGGATTCTACTTAAGTGAGGGGTTCTTGATGAAGGAAAAGCAAATTTACGTATCAAGTAGTTTTGCAAGAGAGCTACTAGTTCGAGAAGCTTATGCCAGGGGTCTAGCTGGCCATTTTGGGGAGAAGAGAATAATTAAAATATTGAAAGAGCACTCTTACTAGCCTAGGATGATGAGGGATGTGCACTGAATACTTGAGAGGTGCAAGGTGTGTAAATATGCAAAAGGGAGGAGAGAATCCTATGGAGAATATACACCCCCTACTAATTCCCGAGTAGCCGTAGACCAATCTAAGCATGGATTTCATGCTCAACCTTCCCTATATGCCGAGAAGGCACGATTCGATCATGATAGTGGTCGATCGGTTCAACAAGATGGGCCACTTCATCCCCTACCACAGAACTAATAATGCTTTATTTATCGCTAACCTCTTTTTACAGGAAATTGTGCGACTGCATAGATTACCAAGGAGTATTGTATTCGACAGTGATTCCAAATTCATGAGCTTCTTTTGGAAGACCTTATGAAGGAAACTCGACACTAAGCTCCTATTTAGTACCTCTTGCCACCCCCAAACAGACAGCCAAACTGAAGTAGTTAATAGAACCATCGGTAATCTCCTGTACGCCATTGTTGGAAAAAACTCTTGTAACTAAGATTTGATGCCTACCTATCATTGAATTTGCCTACAATTGCTCCACTCACAACTCCACTAGGACATCACCCTTTGAGGTTGTTTATAGATTTAACCCGAACCTACCCTTAGACTTATTTAACAGTCCAACTGGCCAAGACTATGGCCCAACAAAAAGAAGTGGGAAGCCGCGGGAGGAAACAAATCGTTTATGCCCCTAAGGACCTTGTCTGGATCCATCTTAGCACGGAACACTTCCCTAGCAAGAGGACAAACAAACTATCTCCTAGAGTGGATGGCCCCTACCGGATCCTGAGACGTAATAATGATAATGCCTACCAGATTGAGCTACTAAAAGGTCTTGGTGTGTCTACTACGTTCAACGTCTCCGACTTAACTCTATATGTACCCGAAGATGACGAAGACCAAGATTTGAGGGAAAATCTTGAACAACCCTAGGGAATTGATGAACTACCAACCAACAGTCCTGTTATTTGCGCATAACTTCAAGGACTCCTATCCCTTACCCAGTGAAGTCTCTCTTAGCAACCTACTAATGATGAGAAAGTGTATGCCGAAAGAATGTGGCTAAACTCCTTGAGCTCCCTTAATTGTCATATGTTGATTTGTACACTCGGTAGTGATAATACTAACCATTCTCTTACCGAAGACCCTATCCTGAGTAATCTGACCAATTACTGCCAAGAAGTTCCTACTGAGTGACGAGAGACTCACTTGAACGGCCAAATAGTTTTCTCTTGGCATGCCACCATCCCTCTCATCCTGGCCCCTTTATTGCCACAACATTTTGACCCCTCTCACCTGTTGTGCTTAGAGAATATTTGTATCGAACCAATGTTGCACTACCACCTGTCCACCTCGTCTGACATTGTACTATTTTTTCTATTTTTAGTCTTTTGTCCTTTTTACCCTTTTTAGAATGTATTAGGAATCCCCTTTTTGTATATACTTTCTTGTAATTTCATCATTGGTAATGCTACCCTAGTGACTTACTATAAATAGTCATTTTCTTTTGTAAGTTGGAAGATAACTTTCATTTGAATACTGAATATTTTGTTCTTGTGAGACAACTCTCTCCAAGTCTATATTTCAAACACTCTTATCTAATCTTACCGAGTAGCTCAGGATTAGTGGCGGGTGGACCTTGAAATCAACTTGTGCGTCATATTAAGTGTGGTGTGAACTCGTGTTGTGTTAAGTCGTGTTATGTTCGGTGGTGAGTTACGTCCTCCGAGCAGCTTCACATCAATTACTTTAGTTCGGTTGTAAACCATTTCCCTCTAATTTTCTTCGATATGTCGAAGGACCCATTTCAGTTCAAATTCACCTAAGTAAGTTCTAGTGATAACTGAGCTCCTAGGCACACCAAATAAAGGGTTGGTATTATAGGGTATGATACATTTAGGAGCTTAGTTATCATTAGGGCTTACCATAAGTAGGGGATAGATCCTTCAAGAAGAAATGGGAATGAGGTAGACTAATTAGTAGCTACGTAAAGTAACTCCTCATTTATGACCCACCAATGAGCTCAACATGACTTAAACCTCACTTAATATGACTCACAAGTTAAGGATTAAGGTCCATTCAACACTAATCCCTAGCTACCAACGAAATTAGATTAGAGTGTAAGGATATACTTGAAGAGATGATCTCATAAGGAAGATGAATATTTATATATTAGGCAAGACTGATTCAGACTATACAAGGAAGAGACCATTTATAGTAGGTCTCTTAAGGCAACAAAGAGAGGGGAAATTACAAAACAACAAATTTCGAATACATTAACCTAGTATTACCTAAAGGGGTATAAAAGACAAATGTAGCAAAGAGGGGATATTATACAATTGCCGAAAAAAGGGAAACATGTGTTACGATGTTGCTACAATTATATGTTGTGGGGAACCTTCCTTGAAGAGAGTTGTTTGGGAAAATTGGGGGTAGGACGAGGTACAACTTCTGTATAAGGAGCTGCAACATCCAAACTATGAAAGGTTAGCAAGTGGAAGCTCGGTTCTTAGTAAGTCAATAGTTGATAGAAGGAAGTTTGTCAATCTATGGATTGGTTGCTAAGTTAGTAGATGGTAGTTTAGCGTTCAATAGGTCAACTAGAAGGGGACCTCAGAGATTAGCATTAGAATCTTCACTACCTTAAATTAATGTGCAAAGAAACTAAGTGGGAAGTAAGTTGAGCTAAGTGCCAACCTTATATTGTAACTTGTTCTCGGCTAACTGTAGAAGTAATATGCACTTAACCAGGCCTTGTAAGTCTTGAAGCCTAGCTCAAGTGATGGGTCCAAAGGTCGATAGTCCATCACGAGGGCCTCAAATTATGACAACTTATCTAAGGATAAGGATTGGAAGTGTGATGGATTGAAGAAGTCAGGCATATATATGGATTTGATGGATTGAAATAAGGATGGAGATGATGTTTAAGAGGAATGGAGAAATGTAGTGAGGAGTAGCATGTGTTGAGATAAGCTTTGAGGAAAAGTCTTAGAAAAGGGCTTAAGAATTTGATAAGTTTAAGCTAGTATTGGAAATGAATCATAGTAAATTTGTGAAAGCTTATGTATTAAAGGTTGTAGACAAAGGATTTAGGTATATATATAGATAAGAATAAAGAAGAAAGGAATCGAAGTATGTTCTAAGGTAAGGAAACCATGTAAATGAAGTAGGCAATCTTTAATCCAAGCCCTAAGGCCTAATTCAAGCCTAAACCATAAGTAAGCCCCAGTGACTAATGAAGGTTGGTTTGATTAACTCAAACAAAGAGCTCAACCTATAAGCAATGCTTGACGACAATATGCTAACAGGATAGGTTCAGCCTCCTTGACAAGCCTAATCCAAGTCAACCCATAAAGTGCACAAGGTGTGCTACAATAAGTTAATACATCAAAACCCCTCCAAAGCCTGTTAAAATCTACTTGCCTGGTTAAACCCATGCCCCCTAAGAGGGCGCATGCCTAATCAAGCCAACTGACCTAGACACCACTTTCCTAATCTATCATGGTACACTGTTTACGGACCACTTCAAACATGATTTATCAAGAACTTTCTTAAGTAATAAACTGTCTCATCACTTATAAATAAGGATAAGACCCTAAGAGTACTCATTTAGCATATATATTTTAGGATGATTTTATGCAATTTTGTATATCAATTAAGTTAATTTTATAGCAATTTGAAGCTTAATTTGATAAATTTTCATTTTCAAGGACTTTTGGGAGCATTAGATGAATTTTTGAAGATTTTATTAAGTTTTGGAGATCATTTGAAGAAAAGCATCGATAAAGGAATTAAAGCAGAAGAGTTTCAAGCAAGGAGTGAAGACTAGAGAAGACCATAAGTAAAGTCTACAACTGCAATCCCTGACCGTGGACCTCTCATAATTGATTTCCATAAAAAATTGATGATTTTAAACAAAGTACAAGAACATGCCTCAACTCTACAGCCCTGATCCTAAGGCGTGGTGATTCTATAATTTGTGAAGCTTCCATTTTTGTGAAATTTTCTTTATAAATCTAGGTCCAACTCTTATAAATAGATGTCTAGACTTAGGTTTGTAGAGAGAGCCCTTTTGGAGCAAAGTAGGTAGGGTAAAATAATAGGGGTTTCTCTACCTTTCTTGTTTCTTTTCGTTTCATTATGTCTTTACTTTAATTTTCTTAGTAAATGGTCATTGGGCCCTATGTTCTACTATGATTCTTGATATTTTATCAATATTGTTATTTCAATCTATGATATTTGCGTATTGAGATCTAATTGTATTGTTTTTTTTTTCTTTAATTCAATTTTAGAGGTGATTAAATTATTGCATGAGTCTACTATAGAGTTGGTGAGTTCCTATAGTATGACGAACTAGTATAATTAGAAAAAATTGGCTTACTAAAACGTTTAATAGTTCGATTTTTCGAGATTAGAGCAACCTAACAGTGGGATTCAAGAGTGTAAGGCAATTTTGAGATATTCTATTGTAAACGCTATTCGAGTAGAGCATACTTGAGATTACGAATTAATTAGAGACGCAAGTCCAATTGTTTCATAATAAGAATCCTCACGATTGAGATAGAAAAAGTCCTTTATAATTAGATAGTAAATAACATAAAGATTTACTAAGGAATATGTTTTTCTCTTTATTCTAACTATTTATGTTTATGTTTTTGTTATTTTAATTGTTATTATTTTTGTTCTTGCATATTTATCCATTTCATTGTTTTTATTCTATTAATTATTTAATTATACTCTTAATTGTAAAAGTTAGATAATTAGGAAATTCTAGAGATAATGTTGCTAAATAATTAAGTTTTACTCACATGTATGGTTACTCATGGGATCAATACTCAGATTCGAATCTAGTTTTATACTATAACTTGATTAAGTGCACTTGCCCATGCTATACGTTTAGAACCAGACCCCCAAGTATGTAAGTTAAGTTCTTGACTAATTTTCTACCACTAATCTTTGACTTTACAAACTTAAGCGTCAAAGTGCCCATGTTAGAGCCATCTTCAACTTGCTTGTTATAGGTTTTGTCCCCTCTAAATTGGAGCTTAGAGGCCCAACGCTTGAGCACTTGATACGCAAGCTTAATTGTAAGCCCTTGATAGAATCTACAATTAAGATATACTATAGAATCATGTGTTAGATTTTGTGGGGTATCTAAGATAGCTTGCATACGATAAAAATATAATGTTTGCCATGTAGCAAGAGGTACAATTACAATACAATGAGATCATACTCTTCATATACACCCTAACACCTATGATAAGCAAGAAGAGGATGGAAAATTTATGACCTCATGACTCTTTTGTCAAGTCTCCAATTTACTATGACTTTCATATTCCTCTTGTCAACTTTCACGTCCTTATTATTGATCCAATTATGTTGTGTTAGCTATAAGACCAATATTTTATCGGCATTTTTGCGTGTCTTGCTGGTCAAAGAGCTATGTTAATTTTGTCATATGGAAGTCAAATCTAGTTAGTTTAAGTCATTTTCTCTAACTCATTTAAGTTCAAGTTGGTGAAAAGTTCAAATGTGCCAAATTCATCCTTATTGATATATGTGCTAATTATATGAAGTACCCGAGCCTTTAACTATGGTAGTAGAACTATAAAATGTAACTGTAGGGAAATGAACTAGTCATATATTACATTTTAACAATATTGTTATGATTGACCCTAAGTAAAGTTAGGAAATCAGATATGTATTAGGTGGTAACTGAGCCAAAAAATGTGTTGACTTATTGTAATAAAACTAAGGGATGGAAAATAGAATAGTAATAGAAGTGGTAGTTATGAACTTTAGTAGAAACCAATTAACCTATTTGTTTAAGCTAAATAAAGGAAATAAATAAGGATCAAGTAGATGCATTAGTCGGAATAGTAACCAAAGGATGACTTAAAACCTATTCCATACTTTAAGGCACACTAAAGAACCTTAAACTTGATGAGACTCAAAACTTAGGTTAGAGAGTATGATCGCTCAGAGCTAAGCAAATGCATCAACTTAAAACTTAGGTCAAGGACTACAAGAAGTAGGGACTCAACATGAAATGATCTAAGTCTTCAATAACTTATTAACCTAACAATAGTAGCTATAATAATAAATGAATCTATTGTACTTTCATAACTTGTACTACTACTAAAGGCATTAAGTATACCATAGGGATTGACAATATAGTAAATACGTCAGAGGCTATTTTGCTAGGAATTCTAAAAAAAAACTTCACTTAGAGGATGTATGAGTTGATTGTATTAGAAGTCAAAGTAGGATGAAGAAAGGTAGTGAGACTCAAAAGTTAAGGCAAAGAATCTCTCAAATTAATAACTTTGGAGTTAAAGATATTGAAGCTGATATAGAACGAATTAACCTTAACAACAGTTGATGATAGTGACAAGATGTGAGACTTCGAGTTATGTAGCGAAAGTAGTGGTAGGCTTGGAACTTGAATGTTTTCGAAGCATAAAAGTTTCAAAGACAAAACATTCTGTAAGGAGGGTAGAATATGAGTGCTTGATCTTTGACAGACTAACACAAAGTGATGGTGTATTTTTAATAAACATGAAACTAAAGAGTATATCTGGCAATATGAGGGAATAAATTTGCTACCAACAACACAAATGTGAGCTTCGCTAGGTAACGAAAGACCCTAGATGTTTAGAACTGGTAGATTTAAGGCTTCTAAAAAATATTCTCCAAATTGAATTAATTTTTGCTATAAGGTTATAAAAGCTAAAAATAAAGTCCTAATAAAGTTCACTTTTTTAAAGAAAGTATATAGAATATTTAATTTAATAAAAACATTTTATCAATATTGATTATTTTCAACAGAAACTTAAAATTTGCGCTTTAAGACTTAATAGGACCCAAGAGGTAAATTACTTGACTTATAAAAATAATAATTTGAAGTAAACTAAATGTGAAATAACTATATAATTATTCAATGTACATGGATGTACCTAAACTTATGAAATAATAACATAAACATACATATATGCATGAAACATAAATTTAATTATGTAAAATACATAAGAAATCAATATGGACACTTAGAGAATTCATTTCTAAGGAGTTTGGGGCACAAAACCAAACTAGAAAATGCTAGGAATATGCATCTTGCAAGCAAATGAAGTGGCAATATGCAAATATGGAAAATTTCACAAGTTAACATGTGTAATCCATAAAAAATAATTCCTTAGGTATAAAAGCCTCCCTCAATTGCATTTTGAGTCTTTAGCATATCTTAGAGAGAGAAAGAGATCTAAGAAAATTTAGGGAAAGATTAAGAAATATAAAAAAAGTGTAGAAGGAAATTTTTAGGAAAATAGGTGTAGATATAGGTTTTGGTGTTCATGTGTTTAAGACGAGTCTAAATTTGAACCACCACCACCACCTGAAGAAAGGGGGCACAACTAGGCCAACTAGCAAGCACCTAGGTGCCATCAATGGCTAGAAATAGTAATGTTGATGAGTGATCTATTTTCTTTAATTTTTCACTAAAATTCTAAAATTAACAAGCAATGTTTAGAAATTATGGAATATGGTTTCCCTAAGTAATTTTACATATAAAATCTAAAAATGAAACTAGATTTTTGAAATTCAAATTGGTTACATGAGGTCCTTAAGAAATCATGCCTAAAAATGAATTTTCTATCACTCTTTCATTAAGCTAAACAATGTTGTCTTAACTCCAAAATTTCTGTATAATTCCTTAAGACGGTCTACTTCAATGTCATGTAAAAAGTTTTGAAAAAAAATTAAGAAGTTGGATTTTGGGTAATTTTGATGTAAAATGGAACAATGAGTCAAAAGTGCTTGTAGATGTTATTTCCTAAAGGAACTTTGCTTGCGTATGTTATATCATGTCTGCAGTTGGGCTTTGAAGTGATGAACTAGTCTGGTTGAGTATAGGAATGGTGGAATTAGTGTTGATGTGAAGCAATTTGGTGAATTGTGAAGTATAATGGGTGAATTAGAAGTTGAGTTTGAACCTTAACTAGTAAGAAGTTCCTACCCAGATTAAGATTAAAGGATAATGCAAAGGTTTGGTTTTTTATGTATTTTAAAGTGATTTTCTACAATTCACTTGTATATTAAGCTATATGGTTAATTAGGAAATTCATACTAGCAGCACCATTTTAAAATGGGTGTTAAACAAGTATTTTATTAAAGTCTTTTATTTTGAAACCAATATGAAGTAGTGAGAAATTCGAATTTTTCAATACTTATGAAGTGAATAGGTTGGTAAAAGGTTATGGTAGAAGGTAAGTTGGGAGACTCCCATGTAGAGGGAATGAGTCAAAAACTAAGCCAAAGGTTGTCTAGGACGAGTGCTATCCTAAAGAATGACTTACAATCTAAACCATAGATGTATGTAAGCTATTAACTTAGTCTTGTATCGACAGTGTGCATCTTGTTTAGGTGAAGTAGGTGAGGAGGAGCCTCACAAAGAAGCGTAGGGGTAGGGAATTACTAAGTTGGCCCTGGAAAGTGGATTTCTTATGTGTCAGAATAGATTTTATCTACTTATGTGATCTTCCAACTTAGTTAACTTCAATTGTTTTGGTTGAGCTTACATATAAGTGAAATATGTTGGATGATGAGTTATGAAATGATTCCTAATCTCTTTCGTATATGTTGTTAGATGCAAAAATTTTGCTTATTGTCTTTGATGATTGCAATTGTCTTATTGATTGGTCATGATATGTTGATTGAGATCTCTACTGACCTGATCAAAAGGCTAAGTACTAGCCCTACCTCCTAAGGTGTTCACTTAAGTGAACATAACAATGAGGTTTTAGAGATGAAAGTGTAAATGAAACAAAGCAATGACTGTTCTAATAAGTAAAAAAGCAAGCTTGCTTAGTTATTGCTCAATATGTAATTGATGCATTCATGGCATGGTACAGTGCAATATGGAAAGTTATGGGTCAAACTTTCAAAAACTGAGATGTTGTTAGGTTGAGTTTTATTTGAACAATTGGGTTTTGCTAAGCAAATGAATTGATTCTTGAAAGATGGTCTTTATCATGCAAACAACTTGTTTTATGAAAG
Organism: Lumnitzera littorea; assembly: GCA_024138015.1. Lineage (NCBI taxonomy): Eukaryota > Viridiplantae > Streptophyta > Magnoliopsida > Myrtales > Combretaceae > Lumnitzera > Lumnitzera littorea. Next base: position 40,525,635 of record JAMXBB010000010.1, read on the forward strand.
CTAGATTTTTTAGCATATAGAAACCGCATTGCTTGATAATTTAAACAACCATACATGGTTACCTCAAGGTTGATTTTTTGCTAGGTTCTTAAATAACCTATCCAGATGCTTGAGAGTGTTGACTGAATGGATGTGTGCTAAGGTGGGCCAAGATATCAATATCAATGCATATCATATACGTGAGCATGGCATACATGTGTTGCATTACACTATTTGGCTAAAGTGTAAAGTAACATAATTGAAGTAACAACTTCTTTGTGTGATTGTATTATAATTATGCTTATACCGTTATCTGTCTATCCACTCTCGCTTAGCTTATAGTAAGCTAAGAGGATAAGTTGTCTTATCTTAATGGTTGGAAGAAAGTTTAGATAGGATATCACACCACAAAACCATAGCGGCGAGAAGGCCTTAGAGCACTAGATGGAGTTAGTTTTCTCTAAGAAGGAGAAAGTAGCCATAGAATTTGATTCAATTTCTTAGAACAACTCTTTAAGGAGATCAACGTGTTACTTATAAGTTTCAACATAAGGATTATAAATGAGAATTGTGATGCATAGACTTCTTGGTGGACTTATGTATTGTGCAAGAGTTGTATTATTATGATCCCTTGAGTATGGCTCTCACCTATAGAGACTTTCATTGTGATATTGTGATGAGAATAGGAGGAGATTTGAGATCTAGTGTTTTATGATGTTGAATAATAGGTTGGTTATAAGTTTTGCCTTATGCCTAACTTAAGAATGGTATGACAAATCATTTTTCAAGCACTAAAAGTTAAGAAAAAAGGTTGAAGCAAACACCTAAAAGGCAAGACGTTACATTGTATAATATATCGTATACAAATAATCCATATATATTATTGTCCATATAATAATTCATATTATAATAAATAATATTTTCCAATTTGTATCTATATTATGATAAATAATATGATTTTGTGAATATAATGTTGTATTTGGTATAATACTTTTTAATAAGATGCCATAAATAAAATCTAATAATACTATTATCACATAATATTTAGAAATTAGGGTTAATGGTACAGGTAGTTAACATATTATATGTAACTTTATAATATAATTTAATATCATATAGTAAAAATGAATATCATGCCTATCATAAATAAATCATATCATTATATTATATAATATTTGTTCCAAATATTATGCTATAATAGTGCTTTCACATAATACTTCTATATAATGACATATATAATACAATATAAATACAATATTTTATTCCATATATTTATAAATATATATTGTAATAAATAAATATAATTTTGTACTATGAAATAAATGTAATGCTCCAAATATTATACTATAACACCATGACTATATAACAATACTATATAATATCATATATAACATGATAAAAGTAAAAACTTACAAAAGTATATTTGTAATTAAATCATATTAATATACTATATAATATTATGTTCCAAATAATATGCTATAATATTATTTCCATATAATAGTGCCACATAGTATCAAATATAATACTATATAAGGATAATCCTCTAATCCCTTATTTTTATAAATATGCATATAAAAAATATATAGTTAACATTATAAATTCTAAAATAATAATACACATATACTATGTCATAGATATATACATATATATTGATAACACTCATTTGGTAAATGCATTTTAGGGTAATTTTGCATGATTTTATCTATCAACTCTATTAGTTTTATAGTGATTTAGAGTTTAATTGGTTAATATTTCATTTGTAAGAGTTTTGAAAATTTTCAATGAATCTTTGAGAGATTTTTATGAAGTTTCGGAGCTTAATTGAAGAAGTGCATTTATCAGGCGATTGAAGTAAAGAAATTCAGGAAAAATCGAAGTCTAGAGAGGACTACGTACAGCTACCACAATCGTGTTCATAGCCATGTACCTCTCATCAAGAATTTCCATCAAATTAGAAGAAATTGCATGTAGAGTATAAGACCACACCTAACTATCACGATCATGATCCTAGGGCATGGTGATGCCATCATTTGTAAATCCTCTATTTTTAGTAAGTTTTCTTTGTTAATCTAAGTCTCGTCTCTATAAATAGGTGTTTAGGTTTAGGTTGCAAAGAAAACCCCTTTGGGAAGAGCTTGTAAGGTAAATTTGTAGAGGGGTTTTCTCTTTTAATTTCCCTTCTTTTAATAACTATGTCGTAATTTTATTCGTTTTTTAATAAATCATAGGTGAACCTTGGTTTCTTATGTAACTATTGATGTTTTTTTTTATTCGATCTATGATATTGTGTTTTATGATCTAATTGTATTGGATGGTATTGTTCTTTACTTTAATTTTACTAATGATTAAATTAATGAAAGAGTTTGCTATAAAGTTCGTGAGATCCTATGGTATAACTGACTTATACAATCAAAAGTAATCAATTTGACTAAGGTTTGGCTTTTTGGTTTCTTTGCATTAGGATAACCTAATAAAGGGATTCAAGATTGTAATACAATCTTGAGATACTTTATTGTAGAAGTGATTCAAGTATGATATACTTGGGTTATGAATTAATTAGAGATGCGAATCTGATTAATTCATATTGGGAATCTCCGTGGTCCAAAATTGCAATTGAGATTAAAAAGTTATATAGAACTAGATAGTAAATAGCATAAGAATTATTAAGGATTATGCATCCCTCTTTATTAAATTAATTCTATTGTTTTAATTTTTTGTGTATTTTTAGCTATTCTCGTACTTTTGATTAATTTTGTTGTTTTATTTTATTTGTTCTTATGTAATTATTACTATTCTTTATTTTATTGTTTGTTCAATTATAATCTTAATTGCAAAGTTAGATAATTGGAGATTGTAGGGTAAAATTGCTAATAATTAAAGGTTCGCTCGTATTCATGGTTCCTTATTGAATCGATAACTTAAACTTAAAATCCATGTTTATACTATAACTTGACTAGATTCACTTACCAAATACATTGCCCCGTAATCAGGTTCCTAGCACAATTGTTGGAGAGCCAATGGAGTGAAACTAATTAGGATATTAGCAAAACCTTAGTTTTGTCCAATTATTTTAACAAGGTTGCAACATACTATATCCATCTTATAGTTTCTTTTAATATTTTCTTTATCTATTTGCTTCTAACTTCTGGATTATTTTAATATATGACGATCAACAACAATACAAGTCTTGTTTAATTTGATCTAGAAATTGAAAGGGTCTCACTACTTATGCAGGAGAGTATGTCAAGCAATAGATCTAATTAATCAAGGTTCATCACTTCAACTTAAGGAAGAGGCAGAAGAAGAAATTGAAAACATGGCAATGAACAATGATGATGCCAACAAAAACCTGATGGAATTTGCTAAACCTAAGGAAACTAATGCTAAGTCCAATATCACTAAACTAGTGTCACGCCCCGAAGTGGTAGAGTCATAACAACCCCACCGTACAAACCATTCTAAGATAGAAGCTGACCATATAACTGCCATCTTAGACCTGATTTACACAAGGCGTCCATGACTAACTTACTTTGAAGTAAACAATTCATAAATTAAGTAAATTTTTTACTTATGAATTTAAGAAAAATAAATATTCACATTAAAATAATCTAAGTGTATTTACAAGATTTAGCAATCTAATCATAATCTAATTGAGTAATTTGTAAACTAAATCTAAAAGCTTTAAAATAAATCTAACTAGAGAATGAACTTAGTTTTCTATTTACATCCTCAATCCCCAAGATCCTGCAGTTATTAGCGTCAAGGTGATTATAGGTCGCTTCATCACTAGCACCTGCAACAACGGCTATAAGGATGTGAGCAACCATAACTCAGTAAGTTAGGATGAGGACTTTAAACTATACTGCAAACACAAACAAGGTTATCAACCAAATTATTAGGTGCAATACATGTTTAAGCAAATGCCATCACACAACGTTGTCCGGTCCATTGTGAAATTAGAGAAATTGCACCCGCTCTAATTAGGGTTAAGGAGTTGCCATTAATGTAATAACTCATGACCAAACCCAAGCTTATGCAATAGAGACATAGCTCATCCCGCAACTACCTTTAAACCATTGACTTCACCTTTGCCGTGGCCTCTTCACTTGTCACTTAATTCGACTAAGGATGAAAAAGGGACCAATTATGCTATCCAACACTATCCCTTTCGAAGGGTTTCGTATTTGGCCGGAGAATCCTATATTTCCCCTAATGGGTTGCTATGTAAGTCCGATTTACATTTATAGGTTGTAAATTTGATCAGGTCTACTTTAGGGTAATCAACATTTCATACAAATCATACAATACAAGCCAAGCAACAAATCAAAATCATATCATTAGCTCAGCACAAGCATAATCGAGTACAATTTCAAACCTCCAAAATACAACACTATATTAATCCCAACTTACTTGGACTCCTTGCTTGCTCACTCAAGGTCCAACTCGCTCAAGCCATTACCGATTATCCCTATAATACCAACATTGTCTCAGTTTTCATATAACTGTTATAGATTAGTTTTTATCCTATAACACTTATCGTTATCTTTGGTTTAAGGTTTAATATGTTCAATTATCTAGGTTCTCAAATCTTTTACAATTATTCTGGGTTTGGAGCTAGGTTCAGGTTCAGGTTCAGTTTCCACACCGATTTCTAAATTAGGTTCTAGTTCAATTTCTAAGTACCATTTTATACACGAACCCTAGAAACTCGTTTCAACCCATAATGTGAAATTAATTGCATTATCTACAGATATCCTAAATAACGTTTTTAGTCTCTAACTAATGTTTTAGTCCGTATAATATACTCAAATCCTAATTTAACTACTGAATTTACTCCCGATGTGAGAAAATCTTACATTTTTCATATAATTACCCTAATTTAAGTTTCTTACCAGATTATATATATATATTCCTATTATTAGTATAATATTAATTTTTATTCTAATATTTTCTATTTATTATATTTCCAATAATCACATATTATATATTATCACCTATTATGTACATAATACATATCTAATATTTCTATCACTTTAATTACCATCTCCCAATATCAATTAATATTTCAAAATGTCTAAATTCATCCCAAATCAGATTTTACACCTAATTACCTTAATTTACAAAATTAACTTAAAATTTACTATTTTTCCCTATTACTTATTTACTACATAATTACCTTAATAATTACATCTAACACTCCAAATGCTACAAATGGCATACTCCATCAAATTTCAACATCTTAAAACATATAATTGTGCATCAAATCAGTTATTGCCCATTTAATTACTTAATTAATCCTAAATTACCCATTTTGTGCATCATTTTAAGGCCTAAAAATTATTTAAAAATTTAAAAATTTAATTTTAAAAAAGGACTTCATAGCACAGTTCTATAACCCCTAAGTAGTTTACATATAAATTTTGGATTCAAAACTACACTCTTAAGGTCATTTATTTCTAAATCAAAACTTGCTCAATTTTACATAATTTCTTAAGGATCATATATCACGAGATATATTTTCATCAAAATAATATTTTTCCTAAAAACTAAATACAAAAATATTTCAGAATAACAAGTTTCATAATTTTCCAACTAATTTTGATAATTTTAACAATCTAAGAAAAATCGGGTATAAATCGAAACTCACCAAAGCTAATAACTTTGGCCACCGTCAGTGGCCATGGGTGTGTCGGCCCATTTGGGCATTGCCACCACTGTGTGGTGGTGGTGGCTGTCTACTCCCAGTTGCTCATCGAGTCTGGGTTCTCCTTAAAAGCCCCAACTACACAATTTTCTTTTTAATTTTTTGTAAAACCATAATTTCCTCTCAATTTTGTCTCTCTCTAATTTGCTAAAATCCCAGACATCCCCAATGAGCTTCTGAAAAATTTAGGGTACTTATAGAGGTTTTGGAGAATAATTGTGCATTAATTTAATTAGATAATTGCCTTATCTTCTTCTAATTTGCCTTTTGTGTTGTTTTAATTTAATTAGCTAAATTTTTTCTTCTTTTCCCTAACCACCACAACCTAAATCTAGATCATTCCTTATTTATTCTAATTTTTTTTATTTTTCCTTAATTAATTATGAATTTTATTTAATTATTTATCATTATTTTAGTACATTTCACGTATTTTAAGTAATTACGTGTATTTCTACCTATATGTAAATTTATATATAGTACAAATAAATATTCTTAAATATTATTTAGGTTATTCTATGATTTTTAATATACATATAATTTATCTCTAGCGATTCATTAGTTATCAGAATACATTTTATATATTTTCAATAAATAACGAGTAATATACTTAAAATTTAGAAATTTTATATTTTTTTTACTTTATTACTTTTTTTCTTAAATTCGAACTTATGGGATTACTTTTACTAATATTTTTAACTTTATTTAATAATTTAGGCTCGATTAAATTCTTTAACCGATCATCCTAAATTCTACAAACCAAACTTCAAGTAGTTAATTGTGGGTCTTACAATCAATAGTGCAAGCAACAAACTTTCAAATCTAGCCAAACATAATCCAGATGGTCTAATAGTTTGGCCAATTCAATGGGTTAGTTGATGAAGATCCAAACAATCATATCTCAATTACCCGCATCATGGTTTGCCTTTGTGGATGCAAATTCAAACCTTTTATAATAGTCTCAATAATCTTATTAAGCAGATGATCGATGCCATAGTTGGAGGTACTCTGAGTATTAAGACACCAGATGAAGCCCAAAAGCTAATAGACAGCATGGTGATGTATAATTCACAATGGGATAATTTGAGAGCCAAGGTTAAAGTAGTCGAAAAATTTGAAGTGATTTAATCACTACACTAACAGCCCAAGTCAAAAAATTTAATTAAGAAAATTGAAGGATTGATAAAATCAATGAATATAGTGTTGGAAGAAACATCAACTAATCTAGAAGAAATTAATTTTATTACTAACATAACCCAAAATATCCCTTTGAATAACACTCATAACCTAAGATGGAGAAATCACCCAAATTTCTCTTAATGTGGCCAGTAACAACAGCAAAACAGGAATGTTTAAGCTTAGATTAGGAACCCTAGTTTGGAGGACATGCTAAATAAGTTTATACAAAACTTAAATGCTTAATTCAACCTACAGAAGAAGAAATTAGGACTATTAAAACATCACTCAAAAATTTGGAGAACCAGCTAAGGTAGTTAACCAAAATTGTCACTAAGAAGCAATAAGGAAGTCTAGACCAAATCCCAAATCAATAAGATCGGAACAAAACTAAAGGAAGGATTGAATCATCGAGCCAACAACATAAAACAACAACACTCTTGCAAGGCAACCTAAGCTTATTTTCATTTATTTAAGTCTTTTTCTTTTAATTATCATTGTTTCAATTTCGTTAGTCAAATTAAGTATTAGGTCTTTTAAGATTAGTTAGTCTTTCCCTACATGAACACTTTTATTTTATCTAGCAATTAATGAAAGAAAAATTCTTAACCAATGTTGTTTAATCATTTTTTGTCATCCAATTGAGTGGTTCTTCAATCGAAATTGAAGATTCAATTTATTTTGTTTCTGAGGTTTTGTGGAGTGATTTCAAGTAAAGAAACAAGGAAAATTGACAAAAGTTAGATTCAAGAGTCAGAGAAGACCACAACCAATGTTCACACCTATAAACTTGCCCTTAATCCCCTTGGAGACAAAAATAAAAAAGAAGCATGAAAATGGAAGCCAAGAGAATCACAATCAAGATTACGCCTGTGATGCTTGCCCGTGATCATGCCTTAAGCAAAATACATGGACAAGGAGAGAACCACAACCACGATTCCCAATCGTGGTTGATCCCTAAATTCAAACATCATGGGTATTCCTTCTTCCCCTTATTCTAAACATCAACTATCTCTCTAACACATTACTTCCTCTCACTTTCTCTCACTATCAAGTAACTAAACTTCACAATTTTTGCATATTTCTCTTGCAAATCAATAAATCAAAGGTATGTACATCCTTACTCTTCACTTGGATTTTTCCATTTAATGTTCACTTGAATAAAAATTGGATTTTTATTTAGGGTTTGGTTAGATAATGTAGTGGTTGTATATGTGGTGATTGTTAATTTTAGGGGAGATTACTAATAGATTATGAGACAAAAAGCATTGTGTATGTGTTATTTATTCAAAATCACTCCTAAAAGTCAATGACTTGTAAAGTTGAGAAGAGAAGGATTATGAAGAATGTGGTGGAGGTAATGAAGAAGAAGGGAATTTTATGAAGTGATTAGGAATTTTTTGTGCATGTTTGTTATGAATTTGCATTATTCATGTGAGACTTGTTGAATTAACTTGAATTGCTAAGAATATGCTTGTATTCAAGCTTTTAATAGAAATATCTAGTAGAATGCTACAATTTTCCATTGAAAGACATTATGAACTAGGCTAGGACTTCATTGTGTTTTTGTTCCTAGTGTATCATTAATCTACGTTGGCAACAAATTAGCATCGCATTGTAAACATCCTTGATTGCTTGAATTGGTTGGCAAAAAAATTCATCTTAGCATTATTTTTTCTAGAGATAATATCAAATTAAACTCTCTTTTGTTTTATCTATTTCAAACCATGCCTCGTTATAAATACGCTATTTGGAAAAATAGGTTTAGTTCATCCTCAACCCACCCCATGCTAAGATTTAAGCATGGCAAAGGAAACAATACACCAAGCTGTTCAAGAAGGAGCATGGAACTAATACTATCTTAGGATGGGAGGCTTTACCTCGAGCTGGTTATGACTTTTAGGTAAGACCATATTTAGATTTTGGAGGATGCGGTTGACTCCTAACCATTGACGAGCCATCTTACAAGGAACTTACAGTAGAGTTCCTTAGTACTCTTACTTTAAACACTGACACAATCAAGAATGGAACCCAAAATACCATGTATTTCCAATGTAACGGTCACAGGCCGAACATGCATTTCAATAGGACATTAGTGGCGTTGAGAATATATCCCGAGAGTTTTTGTACGCATCGACAAGTACAAGAACTTGCTAATCAAGTTGCCAAAAGGGGTAAGTGATGCTCAAGTCTGGTCAAGGTTGAGTTTTGGTGGATCGATCTATGACTCAGGAAAGTCAAAGGCTTCAATTTTGAGAGATTCTACTCTTGGGATTATTCATTGGGTTCTTACCAAGAGTATTATAGGAAGTATAGTATAAGGGTTGTCAATGAGAGGGATATCCTATATTTGCACAATATATCAAAGCGATGCTAGATAAATTTGGAGGTATGTATAGCCTTCTTTTTCAAAAGCCAAGCCATAGAGGGAAAAGATGGACATACTTTCGTAGGTCCTTTTATTATAGGGCTTATAAAGAACATAGCTCTATTTCATGGATCTGGACACAAAAATTTTCATAGTCAATGCCATAAAATTAGGGAAGTTCTAGTTTCTTTTTGCTTTCCTTTTCCCTTTTTATTTTTATTGCGTTTCAATAATAGTATACATTGAGGACAATGTATAATTTAAGTGTTCAATGCACAATTTAAGTGTAAGGGCAAAGAATAGGAATTATATATTAATGAGTATGAGATAATTGAATATCACACACTTAAGGTCTTTTTACAAATAACTTTATAAATTTACACCCCTATATGTATATAAGCAAGCAATTTTTTTTTTTTCAAAACTTGACACAATTATTTAAACCTTAGTTGACTTGGCTAAATTTAAGCAATTAAATCCCTATGATCGAAAGTTTCCTACTACTTAAGTTTAAACTTAAATTCAGGATTAAGATAGATATTGACAGGTTAAGGACTAGTTATTTTAATTTCTAAACTTAATTTTAGAGAATAGTCATCTATCTCTATTTTTCTAAAAAATTTTAGATTGGATGAACAAATGAAATTTATCCTTTGAAAGTTTCTTGAAAAATCAAGGTAATTGGAGGTATAAGAATAGTAAGAAAAGAAAAGTTAAAATTGGTAAGGATCAATCTTAATCCTGTAGAAGAGTAGGATTCCTTCCTACTATTAATGAAAAAGGAAACTCATTAAAAATTGCCAAGGATTGACCTTGGTCCCTTAAAAGAGTAAGGTTTTTTCCTACAATTAATACAAAAATAAAGGCTAAATTAGTAAGGATCGGCCTTGGTTTGTCAAAAGGATTAGGTTCTTTCCCAATGTTAATGAGCTTCCATAATCAAATTAAAGTGAATTAAAGAGCCTTCCAATGAAAACTAAACGAAGTAAGAAGACAATAAGAGGATGATTTGATGTAATATCCATCTAGTCTGAGTTTTCATAATAAAAATAGCTTAAGAAAGATTTCTCTCCTCTTGAGTTAGAGTGGTGAAATTCTTATAACTCTTTCTTAATTTATTAATGTTTGTTTTGATCATTAGTTTAGTTTTCCGTTTTAAGTGATAAGACTAACTCTAGATTATTTAGATTGATTATTGAAATCAAGTTGTTCTTTAAGTATTATTATCTAAGTGCTCTAAGGACATTATCAAGTAAAAGAAGAAAGGGTAATTTTGAAGGAATTTGTGAAGCTCTATAATTTAGGGGTATACTTTTCTAAGCAAAATTGATGATTTTGCCCTTAAGATATAAATTTTTTGATGTTTCAATTGTTTTGCTTAAGTATAAGTAAATTGTGTTAGTTTCATAGTGATTTAGAGCTTAATTGGTTAATGTTCATTTGCAAGAGTTTTGAAGCTTTTGATGAATATTCAAGATATTTTTATGAAGTTTCAAAGCTTAATGAAGAAGTACATTAATTAGGTGATTGAAGTGAAGAAATATAGGCAAGAAATGAAGTTTAGAGTAAACCACGTGTAGCCACCACAATCCTGTTCTTGGCCATATGCCTCTCATTAATAATTTCCATCAAGTTAGAAAAAATTGCATGTAAAGCATAAGACCATGCCTAGCCACTATGACCATGATCCTAGGGCACAATGAGGCCATGATATTTTAGTAAGTTTCTTTGTAAACCTAAGTCTAGTCTTTATAAATAGGTGTTTAGGCTTAGGTTGCAAAGAGAGCCCTTTTGAGAAGAGTTTGCAAGGCAAATTTGTATAAGGGTTTGCTCTCTTAATTTCCTTGCTTTTAATTAATATGTCATAGTTTTATTCATTCTTAGTAAATCATTGTTGAACCTTAGTTTCTAATGTAGCTATTGATAATTTCTTATTTGATCTATGATATTGCATTGTATGGGATTGTATTGTTCTTTAATTCAATTTTACCATTGACTAAATTAATGAGAGATTGCTATAGAGTTTGCAAGATCATCTAGTATCCAAATTAGGATAACCTAATAAAGGGATTCAAGTTCGTGATGCAATCTTGAGATACTTTACTACATAAGTGATTCAAGTAAAGTATACTTTAGGTTAAGAATTAATTAGAGATATGAGTCCAATTAGTTCATATTAGGAATCTCTACAGTCCAAAATTCCAACTGAGGTTGAGAAGTTATATAGATTTAAGTAGTAAATAACATAGGATTTACTAAGGCTATTCATCAAACCGAACTGAACCACAAAATGCGATTCTTCTATGTTTCAGTTTAATTTAGAGGAGGTTCAAACAATTCATAGTTCGGTTTAAAAGGTCAAACCAAATCGAACCATTTGAACTCGAACCAAACCGCTTCTTATTTAAAGTAAAATAATAAGTGACATTTTTTTTTACTTTTAAACCATATAAACATTCGATTTTAATCTTATTCACATTTTTCTTTATTATGTCTCTTCTCACACTCAACTTCTCCAGTCCATTCCTTCTCTTTCATCGTTATTGTTCATCTCTCAAGCAAATTTCATGCTTTCACTATTACCTAAGATTTAACACTACTATAACATAATGCTACCTAACTTTAACTTTTGCATAATATTTCTCATTTTAAACATCAATGTTTGGTTTGAAACTTTAATAACTATTACTATCATCAAATACAACAAAGTGCTTTTAAAAGTGATTTGAACTAAATTGAACCAAACCAAACTGTGTTAGGAGTGGTTCGGTTCAGAACCTTAAACTGTTAAAAACGATTTGATTCGTTAAGGATTTGAACCGAACCATTTTAAATTTGGCTCAGTTTGATTTGACTCCTAAAATTGAACTAAACGAAATCATCAACATCCCTAATATTTATTAAGGATTATACACCCCTCTTGATTTAATTGACTTTGCTGTTTTAATTATTCATGTATTTTTAGTTATTCTCGTACTTTTAATTGATTTTTTTGTTTTATTTTATTTGTTCCTATTTAATTATTATTGTTCTTTGTTCTATTATTCATTCAATTATAATCTTAATTGCAAAGTTAGATAGTTGGAGATTGTAGGGTAAAATTGCTAATAATTTAGGATTCACTTATATTCATGATTTCCTATGGGATCAACAACTTAGACTTAAAATTCGTATTTATACTATAACTTAACTAAGTACACTCATCTAATATACTGCCTCTCGATCATATATATATATATATTATGTAACCAATGACTTGTGAAGTTGATCGAAAAATGCAAAATGCTAAAGGTATGTGTTGTCGAGCCTTATTTTGGTTTTCCTTAATTTAACATATATTAAACTTAGCTTACTCAATATAAATTACTTGATATAAAATTAGGGAAAAACATTTTTCTTTAAAAAATGTTTAGAAAAAATTTTTGAAAAATAATTTAGAGTTACCAATTAGTAAAGCTAGTAAAAAAGTCAAACTAAGGTTTTCGAGTCGGAAAACCCTAATTTAACCACTAGTCTATGGATATTGTAAAAAATTAGTTTTTTAGAAAATTCAATCAAAAAATTGAAATTTGGAGACTAACCTATTAAGATCAAGTCACCATGTAAAAATTAAAAAAAAAAATAGCTAAATGGTCTTTATTTTAACAATTTTTTCCAAAAATGCCAAAATGTTAAAAAAATGTACAAAATGCAATTAAAATGAATTTTTAATAATTTTCATTATGAATTTTCCAAAAAAAAAATAGAAAAAGAAAAGTTTTCATTTTCTTTTTATGATTGCACTGGATGTGTCGATGTACCTGCTAGTTGAAATCAAACCAATATAGTTCTATTTTTTTTAGAAAAGATTTAGTATGTTAATTCTTTTTAATTTGAAAATTGAGCCAAATTTACTTTATTTAACGATTTATTATTATTTAAAAAAAAAACTAAAAGATCTAACTACATGAATCTATTTATAAAAAAAAAAACTCACTAATTAAATCTTTAGAAAAGACTCTTGTTAAGATATTTTATTTAAAAAAAACCACTATGTACCAAAAAAATTATTTTTCTAAAACCTAAATGCAAGATTTAAGTGAATTTACTGAGATATGCAATTTAAATATATATCTTCACTAAAGATATCAATCTTAGAAAAATATACAAATATATCTAAAAATGCAATTTTACGAAAAAGATGCAATTTTTATGAAAAAAAAATGCAATTTATCTAAAAATGCATGATACATAATTTATGTTAAAATTATTCAACAACTTGTACTAAGGGAAAAAAAAGTTAGTAAAATAATACTATTAAAAAAAGGGGGAAAAAAAAACAACTTACCCAATTTACTAAAACAGGTCAAATCTAAGGGAAATAATCACATAGGTCTAGCTAGGTCATACGTGTAGCGTATGATTTGATTGGTGTGCAATAGCATGAAATTAAGTCTACTATTTAGATTGTGCGCATCAGTGTTGGGTATGCAACTGGACTATGTGCATAGGTGTTTCATCTATATGTGAATGTAAGATTATGTATTAGACAATAGTACATGCATCGTATGTATGTGGGACTATATATGTATGTGGGACTGTGCATTGGACTAGAGTATGTGCTAAGATGTTGATGTGTGTAAGGATGTGCTATCGTGCTAAGGATGTGTTGTGGAGCTTTACGTGTCATGCTATGGATGTGTTGGGACGTAAAGCGTGTTCTGCCATGCAATGCTATGTGAAGTATGCAATAGTATGTGTGTTGTCGGGCAATAGACAGGCTTTGCATTAAGGATGAAGTGTGGACGTGGTTGTGTACTTGCTGTATAGTGGAAAGGGGTAAGAACAAAGGTCAATACAGTTAGTGTGGTTAGGTATAGTCGATGGGGATCATATGTAGGAGTAGATTGCTGCAACTGACAATAAGTGATTGGGGTTAAAGGAGGGTAAGGATGAAAGTGATTGAGAGTGAAGATGGGTGAAAAGACGATGGTGTGATGAGGGTCAAAAAATAATTTTCTATGGAATGTGTAATTTTTTCACAACCGAAATCCACTATTTATGAACCACTAATTTGAATCATTAGATCTTTTGGATACAAATTCAAATCTCGATTTGGACTTGACAAATATAATATTCACAGGATACGACAACACCTATTTTAGATTTATTAATTTCTCTAATAATTCTCTTATGATTTGATCCAATCCACTCTTAAGATCAATTTTCTAGAAGCTTCACATTCTGTTTAAGCTTTTTATCTTAGGCTTGACTTAGTCTAACTAGTTTTAAATTGACCACAATTCTTTAATATAGCCCCAAATACACATGCTAACCATTTAATAAATCCCAAATTTATTTTAATTAGTCCTATTAAAATATTTTCAAATTGGATAAAAATCTACTTTATACTTTACCAAACTATTTTTTAAAAAATATTTTTCTAATGAAGCTCAATTATTTAAAAACTCAAAATTTATTAAATTGTATGCATATTTTCAACTATTGTTTGATCCAAACCTAATTGATTGACTAACTCAACTTAGACACTATATTTTTTTATTTTTTCAATTTTTAATTTTTATACTTTTTCATTATTTTTTAATTTTTAAGTTTTCAAATTTTTTTTGTAAACCCAGCCTAAAATAAAAAATAAAATAAAAATAAAAACCTAATATAAAAGGGTAACAAAAATGGGTTGCCCAACTTTACTATAAAGGTTAAAAGACAAGCCCATTTTTACTTAAATCCCAGCTTGAACTAGTGGGGTAAAAACCTACCTCTAAGACTTAGCTAAGAAAAGTCCCAACTTGAATTGGTGGGTATCTCAAAGAGGACAGTTCTTTTCAAAGATCCTTTGTTAGAAAGGATAGATCTTTCGAAAAAACAACTCAACAAAAAGATTTGGCAGCATGGCTAATTGTTTTTTTATCCCTAAGACAACCGATAGTCCTTAATGTAAGATAACAAAAGTTCTAATAGTAAAACTTTCTAAACTCTAAACATAAGATAACTAAAGTTCTTAAAATGTTCAGGATAACCTAAGCTCTTGGCATGATGACAAAGGCTCCTAAATAAACAAACTTTTGAACTAAGGATGACGAAGGCTCCTGAATTACCTAAATTAAGGATAACCAAGGTTCCTTGAATTTTCTTACAATAAGACAACCAAGGCTCCTGAATGTTCTCTCACCATAGGATAGTCATAGTTCTTGAATCAACCTAACTAAGGATGACTAAGACTCCCAAATTATAAGATAACCAAAGTTCCTAAATTTAAGGATAATTAAGCCCCTTAAATACAAGATAATCGAAGTCTTTAAGGAAGGATAACTAAGGTTACTAAATCATAATATGATCAAGGCTCCTTAAGGGTAGCTAAGATTCCTGAATATAAGATAACCAAAGTTTCTAAATTTAAGGATAACTAAGGTTCCTGAGATTTTATGAGATAATCAAAGCTCCTTATGGATAGCTAAGATTCCAAAATAAGATAACCAAAGTTCCTAAGATAAGGATGACTAAGGCTCTTGAGATTTTATGAGATGATCGAAGCTCCCTATGGATAGCTAAGACTCTTGAAACATAAGTTAACCAAAGTTCCTAAGGAAGGATAACTAAGGCTCCCAAATTAAAAGATAACTGAAGTTCCTAAGTAAGGATAACTAAGGTTTATGAGTTATAAGATAATCAAAACTCCTTAAGGATAGCTAAGATTCCCGAATAAGATAACCAAAGTTTCTAAATTTAAGGATAACTAAAGCTCCTGAATTATAAGATAACCGAAGTTTCTGAGGAAAGATAACTAGGGTTCTTAAATTATAAGATAATCAAAGCTCCTTAAGGATAGCTAAAATTTTTTAATAAGATAACCAAAGTTCTTAGATTTAAGGATGACTAAGGTTCTTGAGATTTTATGAGATGATCAAAGCTACCCATGGATAGCTAAGATTCTTGAATAAGATAATCAAAGTTCCTAAGATAAAGATGACTAAGGCTCCTGAATTATAAGATAATCAAATCTCCTTAAAGATGACTAAGATTCCTAAATAAGATGACCGAAGTTCCTAAGATAAGGATAACTAAGGCTCCTGGATTATAAGATAACCAAAGGTCCTAAGAAAGGATCATTAAGGTTCTTATTAAGATGACCAAAGTTCCTAAAGGATAACTAAGGTTCCTCAAATTTCCTTAAGGGATTACTGAAGTTACTAACTCAAAGATGACTAAAGTTTACATTGCAAAGTCTCAATTTTTCATTTTTTGGAAACTCGAAGGAAAAAAGTACTTCATTCAAAAAAAAGGGTTTATCTTTTTCTCACTAATAAGTAAGGAAATTATACTGACTCCAAATATTATAGATAAGCAGTATGTTCATTCTTTTAGCCTATTAGCCATTCATTATATATCCTTGATTGTCTACTCGTTATGATGTGGCAAAGCTCCCACTGAACCCCTTCTTCTTCTTGTAGTAGGGAATCTCATTTTATTTTGAGCGAAAGGCTTCTTGTGCCCCTAGGGCATGCTTGACTTTTGCTCTATAAGTTTCATACTAGGGAAAGTATCTTGATTATTTGAAAAATTTAGTCCAAGAAGACTTCCTCACACTCTTAAATGACTTATTTTCACTATCAACTATGATTCCAAAAATTATAGTCAGTCTTATTGTAAGTGATATATTTTGATTGATCTAATAGGTCTTTTCCTCAAGGTTGTAATGTAGGCTTTTGGACATTAGCTTAAACAAAATGGGATATTAATGTGTTGTGTTGGCTAATTTTGAAAAAATTAATATCTCAACCCGGGTCTACAAGTCAAGAACCTTAATGGAAACACTAAGATGAGCTTGCCCTAATTTCACGAACAATCAGTACTTAAGATAAATTAATTTCTTCGATCAAAAGAGTTTCGTTAAGAGTGGTACAGTAGGTGAGACCATAAAATTGAGTTTCATTCCTTTGGGCTCATAATCTCCTGCTTAGGTTTGTGCTTTGAAGGACATTGAGAAAACTCGGGTCTTTCATCTTAGGATTTATAGGCTCAACCTTGCTAAAATACTTGGGCCTCGGGCCCTTTCAAAGCTTTTGGCTACTTTTTGGGATGTAATCACCTTACTTTTGTTTGCTTCCTTTTTTTTTTCCTTGTTTTCTTTTTTTTTTTCTCTTTTTCTTTTTCTTCTTTTTTAATTCAAGATGATTACTCTCCATATGCTTGAGTTTCTATTTGAGGAGATTCAAAGCCCTAAAGCCAAAAGTTTGAAGTTTATAATCCTAGTAAAGTATATATGGGCCAAAAGTGTTTAGAGAATCTATAGGTTTTAGTGAAGAGTAGTGTGTAGACTTGAGTGAAGTGTATACAAGTTGAAGCTCTTCCTCCCTTTAAAGGAATTGAGTTATCTATGATAATGATTGCTCATGAATTGGTGTAACTAAGGTAAGCACAAGTTAGTGTATCCATTTTATCCAAATTTGATGCCCTTAGCCTCTTCATTGCCCCCGATGTGGGAGTGGTTCTCGACAGGATTAATTTTCAGAAAATCCCCAAAAGGCTTAGATGGGCTCATAAGGGATAATAGTGTTTAAGGTAACGAAATGAATGCCTAGCGTCCTTTCAATCAACGTATCACATGCAAGACAAACCTCTTTTAAGGAATGAGCCTTATACTCACTTTCCATGTCTTTAGCTCTCATGAGTGTTTTTAGGGTCAGTGTTTAGGATCATAGCCTACCTCTTATCATTCTAAATTCTTCAAATAATGAGATATTTTTTTGTTAAAAAGACTTAAAGCATTTTATTTGTTTGTCCCTATTTTCCCTAATCTCAATTGAGAAGACTAGATATTTTATGATGCCCTAACGGGTCACATACCCTTTTACCTTTAAAAGATTGCCCCATTTATTGCCTGCTTAGCTCAAACTCATTAGTTTTGTTGGTGGAATAATTCACAATGGAGACAAACTTTATGTTCTATTTCAGGGTTGAAGCAGGTGGGCCAGTTTTCTAGAGTGAGTGTTTAAGTCCTTTTAGGCTTGGAGAGAGCTACTGTGGATGAACAAAACCCTAAGTGAAGTTGATAGGCTACATATTTGGGTTTTTTCTAGCTTGACGTAGGTTGAAATAGGTGAGGAGGTTTGTTTTTGTGTCTAGGGTTTCTGAAAAGGTTTGATAATGGGCTTCTCTTCAAGGATTGTGTTTGGCTTAGGTTTTTCTTGAGGTTAGGCTATGTCTCCACCATTTTCATTTATCAATTTGCAATGTGCTTTCCCCTTTTGCCCCTCAGTATCAGGCTTAACTCATAGGCCATATAGGGCTTCAACAATGAGTTTAACCACTCAAAAGTAATAACTCAAAGTCCACAAACCCATATTCGTTACCAAAATTTTTTTCTTTTAAAAAATTTCATGGCTTTTTTGGCAAAATTTTGTTCAAAAGGTGTTTGAAAGCACTTATATTATAAACATGATTACCAACATCTCCTAACTAATTAGAGTGACTGCAAAAGTTATAGAGTTGACGAGAAGGAGTGACTATTTTACAAAGTTGACAACCGAAGGTAATGATTTATTTACAAGTAAAAACTCTTGAAAACCCTAAAGGATGCTAAAGAGAACCTATGTAATAGGTGACTAGATTGCTAACATTGTCTAAAGAATAGAAAAACCCAATTAAATGAAGACACAATGAGGATAACAAAGCTATAAAATGATGAATAGTAATTGGAGGGTGGTAATTTTAAGGAAGGGCGCCTAATATTACAAAAACATGATTAAGAGACATTTTGGGGATGATATTTATCAAACATTTACAAGTCAAACGATTTTTTATTTATTATTTTTTAATTTACACAAAAGTATGTTACTATACAAAAATTTTCAATAGAAATAAGCAACACTTAACATACAATAAAAGGACACTCACACACATGCTGGGCTACCAACTAGATAATAGTGCAATAATTTATTACCGTAAAAATTTCCGGGTTACAACTTTATTATAACGCCATGATTACATTAATTTGAGTACAAATGCACTAGGCTCTTGTGGGGTATAGAATTTTTCTATGAGTATAGACGTGAAAAAAATATAGAGATTTTAATAATTTACATAGGAAATTTTTTTATATAAAAAAAATACATGGAAAAAATTGTATGACCAATATGTCAAATGGGAAAATAATAAAATTGCAACTCCTTAGTCATGATATTTTTTTTTTTTTTTTTTTTGAAAACATTGCACCATTATTCATTCGCTAGCCCATAAAAGATTTAATACAATTTAGTGGATACCATCTTGAATTTTGTTACATTACCTTACTTGTAAAATAAAATAAGAGTTATAACACATCAAAAATATAGGTTATAGGATAATATACATGCGCAAGTATATAAAATGTAAGAAATAACATTAAAATACAAAGAAAATATGATGTAATGTGATACACATGAATGTAATGCAATAGGGGTCAGTAATTACTAACTCATAAGAATGAAATTATCATAAACATGCAATCAATATTCTTACACACTTATACATATAAGTGTGATTTTTTTTTTTAAATTTTTGAAAATGAAGCTCGTAGACATTTATATATAAGTGCATTGATTTAATTAATTTTTGAAAATAAAAGCCTAATTGGCCACGAATTATAATAATTCCTTTTGAGCTCTTATAATTTAGAAATTACTAACCTCTCTTTTATTTTAAATTGATGTAGGACGATGGGGTCTATAGATCTTAAGCTCTATAACCTCAAGCATTTCTAGAGAAAAGCCTATTAACCTATATTGAAATATGAGTGGGCTTGTCTATCATCACCAAGTAGAGGTAAAAACCCCAATGTCCTAAGGGTTACACAATGGTACCTCATCTTAAGTTCTTAAGATAGCCTCGGTTTGACCACATTTAAGCATATAAATGATGTTTAAAGAAATAAACCCCTTATTCCTTAAGATAAGGCCTAATGAGCCAGTTTCTTTCAAGTAGACCTGCATCAATAAAACTCAATTAGTACAACTATATTATAATATATACATTAATTACAACAAAAATAAAATAAAAGTGCAATAATTATTTTTTTAATTTTTTCATGGCTAGCCCACTAACTCTCCAATGAAGTCACCAATTTTGTCGAGCCCTATTTCGATTTCCCTTAATTTAACCTATATTAAGCCCAGCCCGCTTAATATAAATAACTTAACACAAAATTAAAGAAAAATATTTTTCTTTAAAAAACGTGTAGAAAAAAAATTTTTGAAAAATAATTTAGAGTCGCCAATCAGTAAAACTGATAGAAAAGTCAAATTAGAGTATTTAGGTAAGAAAACCCTAATTTAGCCACCAATTTATGGATATTCTAAAAAATTAAGTTTTTAGAAAATTTGATCAGAAAATCAAAATTCGAGGACTAACCTAATAAAACTAAGTCACCAGGTAAAAATTAAAAAAAAATAATGGGTCTTTATTTTTTAATTTTTTGAAAAATGCCAAAATATACAAAAATGTACAAAATCAAATTAAAATGAATTTTTTATAATTTTTTATGAATTTTCCAAAATAAAAAAAATGAAAAGAAAAATTTTTCATTTCTTTTATGGTTACCCTAGAGATACTTATATACTTGCTAGTCAAGATTAAACCAAAGTAGTTATGTTTTTTTAGAAAAGATTTAGTGGGTTGATTTTTTTTTTTTAATTTGAAAATTGAGTTAGATTTATGTTATTTAACAATTTATTAGTATTTAAAAAAAAAAACTAAAAGATCTAACTACATGAATCTATTTTTAAAAAAAGACCTAACTAACTAAATCTTTTGAAAAGGCTCCAATTACTATTTTTTATTTAAAAAAAAAACCATTGCATGCCAATAAATTTATTTTTCTAAAACCCTAAATACAAAATTTAAGCGAATCTACTGAGATATGCAATTTAGATACATATCTTCACTAAGATATAAATCTTGGAAAAATATGCAACTATATCTAAAAATGCAATTTTACAAAAAAGGTGCAATTTTTATGAAAAAGATGCAATTTATCTAAAAATGCATAACACATAATTTATGTTAAAATTATTCAACAACTTGCACTAAAGGAAAAAAAAACTAGTAAAATAATACTATTAAAAAGAACAAAAGAAAAATAAATCAATTTACCTAATCTACTAAAACGGGTCAGATCTAGGGGAAATAATCGCAAAGGTCAAGTCGAATTGTGTAGGTGGTGTGTGATTTGCTATTGGTGTACAGTAATGTGAAATTAGGTTTGCTATTTGGAATGTACACGTAGGTGTTGGATCTATGTACGTACGTGGGACTATGTATTGGATCTATGTACGTATGTAAGACTGTATGTTAGACTAGAGTGCAAGCTGAGTGTTGTTATGCAGATATGTAGGACTATGCGTTAGACTAGAGTGTGTACTAAGCTGCAACTATGCATGAGGATATGCTGTCAAGCCTTATGTGTCGTGTTGTAGGTGTAGACATAAAGTGTATTTTGCAGTGCAGTGCTGTATGAAGTATGCAATATTGTATATGCTATTGTGCAATAGATGGGCTTGGCATTAAGGATGAAGTGTGGATGTAGGTGTATGCTTGCTGTGCAATAGACGAGGATAGGGACAAAGGTCACTATAGTTGGTGTGGTTAGGCATGGTCAATAGGGATCATGCATGGTCAATGATAATAAGTGATTAGGGTTGAAGGAGGTTAAGGATGAAAGTGATTGAGAGTAAAGATGGCTCGAAAGAAGATGGTGTGATGAAGGTCAAAAAATAATTGTGTATGGAATGTGTAATTTTTTTACAACCGAAATCTACTATTTATAAACCATTAATTTGAATATTTAGATCTTTTGGATACAGATTCAAATCTCGATTTAAACTTGACAAATCTAATATCACAGGATACAACAACACCCGCTTTAGATTTATTAATTACTCTAGTAATTCTCTTATGATTTGATGCAATCCTCTCAAGGTCAATTTTCTAAAAGCTCCACATTCTATTTGAGATTTCTATCTTAGACCCAACTTTGTCTAACTAGTTTTAAATTGGCCACGGTCCTTTAATATAGCCCAAAATACACATGCTAACCATTTAATAAATCTCAAGTTTATTTTAATTAGTTCAATTAAAATATTTTCAAATTGGATAAAAATCTACTTTATACTTTATCAAACAATTTTTTAAAAATATTTTTCTAATGAAGCTCAATTATTTATAGACTCGGAATTTATTAAATTGCATGTATATTTTTTACTATTGTCTGATCCAATCCTAAATCAACTAACTAACTCAACTCAGACACTTCATATTTTTTTTACTTTTCAATTTTTAATTTTTACACTTTTTAATTTTTTAATTTTTAAGTTTTCAATTTTTTTTGTAAACCCAACCCAAAATAAAAAATAAAATAAAATAAGAATAAAAACCTAATATGAAAGTTTAGCAAAAATGGGGTATCTACATGCATCACGCCTATCAACCATGGGCAATCGGAATTTCATGTTCGTCATGACATTAACATTGATGATTAAAAAAAAGGTGGCACATTATTACATTAATCAAGTTAACTAGGTGATTAAACAATGAATCAATACCATATCAAAAGAGTATAAAGCCAAGCAATAAAGATTATCAAGTAGCATCATTACACTCGCATTCACTGTATGCATAAATACAGTGAATGCATAAATACAACTAATCTACGACCACAAACAATATAACAGCTTACTACCATTTGTTAACATATCAAGAATTACTGTGAGGTAAGCCACTTACCTAATATGTAGCTACCTAATACCCTCTTGAAAGATGTGTTGAAATCTTCGAAAATGTTCATTACTAGTTATATTTTAGAGTTTAGTTATATTATGCCACAGTGTTAATAAATTAGTAAACTTTTATTTGTATTAGTTTTATATATTATATTATTTCGCTATGTACTTATGAAAGCAATAATAAAATATTTACCAAAAGAAATCTTTAATTTTATAAGAGTGTAATTACTATGTATAATGTGTGTATGCATGCATGTGTGTGTGCGTAGGTGCATGCGTATGTGTGTGTGTGTGTGTGTCATCTATATGTATATGTGTCTATCCGTTTGGCAAGCCCGCAAGCGTGAATGTATGTGTCTGTCTATCTATCTGTATGTGTGTGTGTGCGCGCGTACATGTGCATATATGTATGCATGTGTATGTGTACCAAGAAAATTAGGAAATAATTTAACAATTATCAAAGATGGAACAAAAATGTCTTATTAGATATAAGAAATCGTAAGAAAAAGTTTGGGGATTTTAGGAAGTTAATAAATCAAGTTTTACAATTTTTCTTTAAAACTAATATATTTTAGTAAAATAGGTAGAAACCTATGAAAGATGGAAAAAATAATAAACATGAAAAATTAATTCTAGGAAAATTACTACAAGAATATATGGTTTAAGGTACTTGTACGTAAAAGGACTCCTTAAAACAACTTGAATTCAAAGCTTCAAAATTATTGAAGCAAAAACCTCCACCGAACAATGTCCACCACCATTCCAACATATCTAATCTCTTAGAAAGAATATGGAGAAGATCCATAAATTTTTTTCCAAAATTTTAGAGGCTTAGTTTGAGTACTATGAATTTTTGAATTTAAAAGAGGGGTACTTATAGTGTTCAAGAATTATTATTAAATTTTACACATGTCTAAAAATTATGAAAAATTATACATATGTTCCAAATAAAGTTAAACATCTTCCATTAAAATTTCACAATTTTTGGACAAGTATACAAATTTTGGTAAATTTTTGAAATATTTTAATAATTTTCTAGTAAGTGTAAATTCATGAAAAAATTGCCACATGTCCTTAACCCTAAGACACGTGTCCAACTAAATTTTGAACAATTTTTACCAATTTTACAATTTTTGGTAAATTTTTGAAGAAGTTATCAATATATTTTATTCATTTTATAATATTTCCTAATTTATACATTTTTATTTACTTTACTCACAAGTTGTTGGATATTTTTATGATAGTTCATTGGTTACTTGACATTTGTAGAGTTGTTTTGATATTTTTTGGGTATTTTACATTGTTTTATAGGGTACTTTAATCATATTTTAACATTTTACATAATTATTTTATTATTTCATTTACTTTTCCAAATATATTCTTTACTTTCATTCGGGATATGTCATGATGATGTCTTATATGTAAGGGGAATGGGTTATCATTATGCTTTTTACTGTTATTTATTATTTATTTACCTTACCTTATTACTATTTTACTTATTTACTATTCTATTTTTATTTTTACTACCTATTTTTACTTCTAGGGACAAAATGGTCTTTTTCTCACTTTTTATTATCTTTAATCCTTTGTAGATGCTTTATAATTAATGTCTTGACTTTTTATCTTATAGTAACTAATTATTTTTACTACTTATTGATAATTTCTACCTCCTATAGCTTATTATATATATGTGAGACTATAACATTACTAACCTCTTTTAACAGCCACTACCTACGTTGGCCTACTCTGGATAGCTTTCACTTTAGGTGACTCACATTCTGCTTCACTAGGTAGCCTATTCTCAATTAGCCTACTCCTAGGTCGCCCCTTTCCATGGCATTATCCTCTCAACGAGAGCACCAAATGTTACAACCTAAGTCCAAAGGTAGAACCTTAAGTTTTCTTATTTCACTAATCTAATTTCTACTATCATTTTTAATGTTTTCTACTTTTGTCAACTATGTAGACCCTAATTCTACTTATAGGTTAGTGTTCCTAGTCAATTATCATATTATAGGGTTATTTAAGGCTATGAGTTGATGATTGAATTCGTCTTTGATCCTTAAGAACTTAGGGTTTAGGGTTTATATTCTTATGTTGGCTTGAGCAAGTTGGCAAGTCTCACAGTTTATGACTATAAATGGATTTGGCACTCATATGGGTGATAGTAAAAAATAATAATAATAAGTAGGACTACCTGACAATGTGTTAATGCGTGTACCATATGTAAGGTTTTAGGCATTAGCAATGCCTTGAGAGGAATGATCTTGTTAAATAAGAAAGGCACTAACCAGGATTGCTTGTTTAGCTAAGTTTAGAAGGAAACATGAAAAGACGGATGGACTATGGAAAGTTACAACAGCAATCACAATCTCGTGCCTCCATTATATAATTGCTTCTTACATTCCAACAAGGGTATTTCAATTGTTGATTAGGCTCAAATCCAAAGCATGTTAAATTTTGATATTCGGTTACATGATATAATGGAATATCTAGTACACTAAGCAATTGGTTATGCTAAAGTTTGATTTACAAAGAAAGACTTGTATAACTACATCGATAACCAAAATTAGCCAAATAATTTTGAAGGCGATGCTAAGGCAACCTTAGCATACCTGTCATCCCAAAAGGAATCCAATCCTTTGTTATTTTATGGAAAGAGTTTAAATGAAGAAGGACAGGTAAGTCCAATGTTTTAGGCAGACATTACATGTTAGGACGATTATGCATGCTTGGAAGATGTCATTGCATTTGATTCCACATATCAATCCATTAAGTACCTAACACCACTGGTCATATTAGTCAGTGTAAACCATTATCATCAAACATGCATCTTTAGTAGTGCCTTTCAAGATGACGAGACAATCGAGGCATACATTTGGTTATTTCAAGTGTTTCTAGGTGCTATGAATGATAAACAGCCTATATTAATAATAATTGACAAAGATAAGGCCTTGTAGGCACCCATTGTTGTTATTTTTCCACATGTAAATTACTACCTTTTTTCATGGCACCATGAGAGGAATACCATGTCTCATGTTCACATGGACAGGTTCCTTTAAGATTTCAAGAGATGTATGTTTGATATAGATTATGTCGATGAATTTAAGGACGCATAGGGAGTTATTCGTATAAGGAATGATCTAAAACGTAATGAATAGGTCAAGGAGCTATTCTAGAAGTGATCCTCATGGGCATAAGCATACTTGAGAGGATACTTTAGGCTATCGATAAATTTGAGGAGGCATAGGGAGTTATACTTATAAGGTACAATTTGAAAGGTAATGAATAGGTCAAGGAGCTGTATTAGAAGCAATCCTCATGGGCACATACGAGCTTGAGAGGACACTTTCAAGCTGAAATGTGCAATACCCAAACATGTGAGTGCATACACTCCTTTATAAAGGGAAATTGTTCTATATCCAAGCAGCATTGGATTTATATGGTTGTTCAACACTTCAAGAGGGTACTATCTAGCATAAGACATATGGAACTAAAGGCTAAATATGAGAGCACACACACAAAGCTAGTTCTGCATACCTTGCTAAAGAGTTTTGAAAGTCATGTGGCCTCCATATATATGAGGGCATCCTTCAAAAGAGTCAGGCTGGAGATCCAACAAGAGGCCCTATGGTTTTCTTACCTTTGTGATGATTGCTAATCTGGGGTGACTGTCTACACATTACACCACTATGAGCACCCCTTGATACTTATTTGAGTGATATTCAAAAACTTAAACAGCCATTAATTGTGACTATCGACACTTTGAGACTACCAAATTTCCATATTGCCATACCTTTCATGTAGGTAAAATCAAGAGACTAACTAATATACTCGAGAACCTGATAACATCGAGGTAGACAAAAATGGCAAAGAGCATATATGGTGGTGATGGAGCAACACAAGACACTTGAGATGCAATCATTACGGAGCAAGTGCCATGGTGCACTAGCATTTGCTAGTCAAATAATGTGTGATCTAAGGTGAAAATCCAAAAAAATATTTTAACAGCTAATGAAGGAGATCATATGATTGACTTTGGAAATGCAAGGAGCTTCTAATGATGTACATGGTAGACTGACACCCAATGGTGCAACGAATGGTAAGGATTCTTATACCATTATATTTTTTTTTTTGCATAACATTTGTAAATTATAGCTATAGCTCATTTTACTCTATTCAATAAGCAAGATCAAGGATCTACATGTCATGTAATCAAAGGGTTTGTCTAATTAACAAACAAGCAACCAAGAAGATAGGTTCAATGTAGCTTATGCAAACAGGAGGGACATAATCATCCCACAACTCAAAAAATACTAGTCATGGTAGTCAAAATAGTAAGAGACATGTAGATCCAATGGTGAATGTATGTAATCCATCACATGAAAACTATGCAGGATGTGTTGGAGCAAGTGCCTCAGTCCAAGAGCACCAATCATTATACGTTTTTCGATAAGAAACAAGTCACATTAATCTATATGATGATAGTACAATGTTTAACTTTGATGGAGTGTTGTATTAGCATTTAAGAAAGTAGATGGCCATTTAAGCCCTTACTTGTATTGAAACTTCATAGAATACAATTCTATTTTGCTATGCAAATAGTCAGCTATGAGTGTTACATAGTGGCTTTTACTACCTTTGGTCATGATGTGTTTGAGGTCTCTTAAATCTATGTGTACCAAATTCAAAAGTTTAATTTCTTCATGAACAAAGACACAAATTTTCTTATTTAATTTAGCTTCTATTTATACTTTATGTTCATACTTTTGTTAAATCAAAATCTATACAATTGATTAGTCATGAATATTTATACAACTAATTAGTCATATGTTACCCATCCTTTCATATTTTTTCAAACTCAATGGAATGTAATTCTACTTTACAGTATAGCTGTACTGCGTCATTATTGTCAACAGTTACAAACTTATTGTTGACAGTAAAGACTTTACTGCAAAGGGTATATTTACTTGTAACTAGCAATGTTTTACATTCTATGGTCTATGTTTTACTATCACAAGATATATGTCTGTCAATAGTAGAATCACATCCTATTGATAGGATATCAATAAATTAGCTTTTATAACCATCTTGACATCATTACTGTCAAATGGCATAGAGTCATTGTCATTAGTAAAGATTTTACTATTAAAGGGTGTTTTTCACTGTAATTGGAAAAATTTTATGTTTGACAACCATTGTTGTACCATCACAACATATATACATTTTAGAGAGTAGAAACATATCTTGTTGACAAATACCACTAACTTAGATTCTGTGAATACTTTGTATGTTTACAATCAACAATAAGTATGTACCCTATCAACAATAAGTAACTTAACTATTGAAGAATCCATTTTATCGTAGTAGATGACATTTTACTGTAAGTGGCTATTTTCTAACATGACACATAAAGACTTGTCAACAGTTTTATCCAAAAATAATAATAATAATAATAATGAAAACTAGTATATAAACCTCAAACCTTTTATTTTAACCATAACCCCACTCAATTTGATAACCATTGTTGAAACACTAGCACACTTTCAATAGTCTTCTACAAACCCTAAACCATTAACACCCAAATTACACAACCTACTCATCAAAACCATAGCCTTACACATAAAACACCCAAGCACTAAATGCCTAAGGAAGCATGGAACAAGTTCAGCTGCATAATCTGTGGAGTTCTTCACCATTGATTTCCTACTTGAGTCTCACTAACAAAGGTATGAAAAACACTTTCCTAATAGATATCTAGATTTTGGACATAAGGTGGATTTTCACTTTATCAAAGTCATTTACCACAATTTATATGATGGCTTGCATGTTAATGGGATTCATATTTGATATGCTTAAGAGCTCAATAATCACTAGGGCTTACCATAGGAAATAGTTACTAAATGGGCCCTTCGTAATAACAAAGAAAATGAAGCGAAGAAGTTAGAAAACACAATTGGTTCCATGAGCTACTCGAAGGATATTACATACCAATGAACACAACACAACTTAACACTTTGCTTGATACAACTCACAAGCTAATGTTAAGGTCTACTCACCACTAACTTTGAGCTACTTGGCAAGATTAGATAAAGGTGTAAAGAAAAATGTACTCAGAGAGGGATATCTCGTAAGGACAAGTATATGTAATATCATAAAGGGTTTAGATGCCTTGCGACTATGGTAAAAAAACTATTTATAGTAAGTTCTTAAGGCAATAAGGAAACCTAAGTAATTACAATAAAGAGTAATACAAAAATACTATCATAGTACATTTCCAAAAGGGTAAAAAGGGATAAATAGAATAAAGGAATATAGTACAATGTCAAAAAAGAGAGTGACAGGTGGTATGCTGCGGTTAGGTACACGTTCTAAAGTCTTGGGAAGTTAGAGTTAAGTTGTACTAACATAAGGGATGCTGCTAACGAAGGGTACTCAGAGTTGCCAAGACAAATAGAGGATTCTACAGCTTAATAGGTTGAGTAAGTAGTACTTGACATGTAAGCACTCAACCTCGACACTTATCAAGTCGGCCTCGTAATTGATAGTTTAGTATGTTGGAAGAAAGAGTTCAGCGTATAGTTGCCTCAACCTTGGCATTTGACAAATCGGCCTCAGCAGTTGACAAGTTGTTGATTGGGTAGAGGTTAGGGCAAAGTAGTGTGTGTCCGAGCCAAGAATTCAAAGAGTTCACCCACTATTCTTCCGTATATTGGTACTCATCCTCAATAGGTTAGCAAGGAAGAATTCTTTGGGTGAGAGACTGTAGGCCTTGAAGACGAGTGTGAGTGAGGGGTCCGAAGGTTAACAATCCATCATAATTTGATTAAGATAAAGGAAAAAGTGTATTTAATGTTGGTTACGATAATTTTACTCCAATTTAACTATGAATGTAGTAGTTATCAACATCACACCTTCTTAGGATCCAAACCGAAGGTTCAAAAATGCCATATAAGAGGACATATGATGGTAGTGATGTTTGTACATTGTTACATGGGCACATGGAAAGATTGAGTAGTGTAAATTGGTAGAAGATCATGCAAATCCACATTATGAAGCAATTGACTATTGCACATAGAATTCTTCACTTAATAAGCTTCTATCATGTTAATAATGGTCCAATCATGCCATTTAATAATCTTATATCATGTTAATAACTGGTCTAATCACACCACTATGTACATGGAGGATTTTGGCGGATGGATATGATCCTAAAAGGTGAAAAGTTTCACATAGTGTACAGGATAATTTATAAGATCAAGAAGGCATAATGTAGAAAGACCCAAGCATTGCCCTTTGCAAGATTGATTTCATGTGTTCTAGAAAAAGAAGATCTTATAGCTATTGGTGAGCCTACCTTTGAACCAAGAAATCATGAAAAAATTGTTCGATCTAGTCTTGTGAGTGACAATTCCTACAAAGATTAAGAAGGTGCATAGAAAAGAACCAAGGGCAATGCAACACATTAATAGTGAGAAGAGCATGAGGAAGCCTAAAGAGAGTAGGAGGAGGAGGGGGATAGGAACGTGGATGAGGAGGAAAAGAGTGACATTGGACTGCTAACACAATAAGTGACTAGCTTAGTGGGACAAATGGGTAGCCTTGAGATGACCGTGGGAGAAACAAAGGGTAAGATTAAACAAATCATGCAAAATCACTGCACATATTTTGCTAGCCTCTATAGTCATCATGGAGGCAAGCCACCACTCCCATTAGCTCAAGCAACTCCAATAGACTCCACATGCATCATCAAACCCCTTAGCACAATAAGATGATGGAGAACATGATTAAATTTGTATTCGAAGGTATATTCTTTGAAATTGACAATTGTAGTTGTTATGGCATGATTTTGTATAATGACCTAACATTGGTTGGTATGTAAAACATGTCAAATGATTTTTCATGGATGATTGCAACGGCTTAAAGACTACAAGTTTGAATCTTCAACAAGGAAAAGTGATATATGCATGGAATCAAATGACTCTTTTTGCTTGAAATCTTTAACTTATATTTTTACATAATGACTTAAGTATGTTTAAATGTGTAAATGAGAGAAAAACTCTCTTTAAATGTTGATTTTGGATCTATCGATGTAAGCAGATAAATTGCTATAACTTCTTAATACACTTGTCCTTTCCCCCCCCCCCCCCCCCCCACTTTTCAAGCTCTAATGTTATACGAAATTATTTAGTATTCATGTGGTTTCTTTCTCGACAATCACTTTAATTAATTTATAGAAACATAATATAAAGCAAGCATATTTCAAAAAGTTCAGATCTTCCATTACCTTACCAATTTCCTATAACTTAGTGTAAGACTACATAGCCAAGTCACTCTAACGCAAAAAGAAAAGAAGGAGATTGAATAAAAAAATGATTCTAAGGCTATAACAATTATGTTGTTGACAGTGTTGTCTAATGATAATTGAGGCTTATTCATATACTATCGACAGACACAAAGTAAGATATCAACAATTTATTAAAAATACATCATAGTAAAAATAACCCTTAAATATTTTACCTTTGAGGAATAGACACCATTATTAAGCCATAAACATTGCGGGAAGGGGAAGGGTTACTATAGTGGCAGCAATTTACCATTAGGGATTAGGTTTTATTATCAAGCCATAACTATTGAGGGAGGTTTTTTACTACAGTGAGCAATGATTTATCATTAGGGCTTGGGTTTTACTATTAAGCCATAACTGTTGAGGAGGGTTCTTTTTACTATAGTAGGTAATGTTCTCCCATTAGGGCTACATACTATCAAGCCATAACCGTCGACAGCCTAGTTAAATAGTTTAACCATTCAATAGCCTTTTTCATCATTTTAATGTAAAGGAATGGTGAAATTTAACATTTCTCAACAATGCCATAATCTATCAATAGACTTAGTTTCACCATTTACAAGCCTCTTTCACCATATCGGTGACAGGAATACTAAAATTAAATAAGGTTGCTAACAAACTTACTTTTACTATATCAATGAAGGGAATAGTGAAATTAAACAAGGCTATCAACAGTCACACATAATTTGTCAATAGCCTAGTTAAACACTTTTACCTTTCAAAAGCTCCTTCTACCATGTTGGGGGAAAGCTTGTAGTGAAATTTAATAAGGCTGTCAATGCTCACATCTCAACTGTTGATAGCCTTGTTAAATATTATAGTAAAAGATAGCCCCTAATGATAAAACTTCACCCATTATAGTAAAATTCCCCCTTGAAAGTAAGGTGCCTAATAATAAAGGATATCCAACAATAGTAAAACATGGCCATTAATAGTAAAACTCTTCCCTTAATAGTAAAAAATATGCATTGAACGGTTAATGCTCATCGGTGAAGCATGGCCCCCTAACAATAAAATTTCACGCATTATAGTAAAATTTCTGCATCAATAGTAATGCCCCCTAATAGTAACAAATATCTAATCATAACAAAACATGGCCTCGAACAGTAAAACTCATCCCCTGATAGTAAAGCATATGCTTGAAACGATTATTGCTCACTAGTGAAACATGGCCCCCTAATCCTAAAACATAGCCCTTAAACCCTCCCTTCAACTATTAATGACATTTAAGGAAACTGTCGATAGCCTACACTTTACTTGTCGATAGAGCGGCTTCTATACCATTATTGGGTGGGGTAAGGGTTGGAAGGAATGCTAGC